>NSDO01000001.1:403644-423281 GCA_002286825.1 Lagenidium giganteum
TGCTACTGACCAATCGTCTGATGGATGGTTGCGAGCTCGTCTTGGAATGGATGGTGATGGAGGATATGTGTCGTGACGTGTCGTTGATGGCTGGTTTGTAAGATGCCTGTTCATTTTATACAGCATGTCGCTAACTGTATCTACGTGCATTACACAGGATGTCTCGATTTGCACTTATCGTGACACGTGGGAGCCGATGACCAGTCGACAACTCCGTGGGGCAACATGCATCCAACGCTTCACGGACTCATTTTCCAACTTACCAGCACACCGTCCGAGAGGATCTTTCGAGCGCTACTGTCCACTTCATCGGCGCCAGCTTGGAATCTGCGATGGAGACCGCATCCGAACGTCGCAACTACGGGCAGAATCGATTGGAACAGCTTATTTGGATGCTGAGTCAAATCTTCGCCTTCAACTGTGGGTGTAGTTGCTGCCGGTGGCGACTCGCCACCACGACCACTCAAGCTGGTGACGTCACCATCTGTGCATGTAACTGGTTTTGGGGGAGATGACGTGGGTGCCGATTGACTTGATGACGCTGGCGAATGGACGATTTTGCAGCACCAGCCCACCCACTTCGCCGAACTTGTTGCTTTGCCTTAAAATGGCACGTTCTGCATCATTTCTTTCCTCTAACACACTGCGTGATCTTCGGCCATCTCTATCTTTGTGCATCTTTCATTCTGACCTCATGCAGGTGATGCAATCATAAAGCCCCACACATTGCTGTTGAACTTGAACCGAAGTCAGAACCGCAAGGAGTCGCAACAGTGGCAAACAACCACACTTCAGCACTGACAACCATCTGCACAACACCGAGCATCAAGCAACACCTCCAACTGAATATTGACGCCAAGAAGCCTGCCTCAGCTCAGCTACTTGTTCCCTGTTGGATGCACCAACATGCCCGAGCAAATGCCCAGTGGAGCTTTTGGGCCGTACTCTGTGATTCATCGACGGCAAGTGCGCGTCCGCAGCCATCAAGCTCCAGTGCAGCATCGCAGTCGATGAAGGCAGCGTTGGCATTGTGGGAGATGAAGTCAGATCCACCCAAGCGACCAGACCGGAACCTATCCCAAGCCAAAACAGTTATTCGCGTCAAGTTGAGCGAGTTGCAGGAAGCAGATCACATCTACGATTGCCCTGAGCCCGCTACGTACGAAGAAAGGTTGAGTGCGCTAGACATAGCGATGTTTTTGCCGAACGAGCAAGATGGTGTAGGTGGAATTGAAAATATGCGCATAAGCCTGAAACTGAAGACGCATAAAATGATACCACATGAGAAAGCCCCATACCGGTTGTGCCTACTGGTCCGCCTTTGTCACCTGGCCACATGGCAGTCTGATTGCTGGATGCCTCGCACGTGAGCAATCTGTGCGAATTACTGGGCTTGCCGATCTTTCACGCCAACCTTTTCAACTGTCGACCACGAGAGACCACTGTTTTCTTACGGACCACTCATATTTCGCGATATGGCTAGGATGATGGTGGTGGCTCCAACTGCATAACCACATTGCAGAAACACGCAAGTTTTGCTGTCTAGGGCCGCCATGAACCATCAAAGTCCGCGATACATCCGAATCTCATGGATTTCTCAATGCCCGTCTACCTGAGGCGCAACCCAAAGTTGGCTACGTGCAAACCGGGTATCACCGTCGCACCATCCGTGTGGTCAGTTGCATAATCTCAGCCACGTGTAGACCGTCGCGTCATTAGAGTGTTGATCAATATGCCATGATCGGTCACCGCATAACAATTGGATACGTGAGCATCATTCCGAGGCGTGGCTTTCATAGAGTCGCGCGTTGTGATTCCTCATGCAGTAATACAGCAGCATGCTAATGCTGGACGTCCATCACCATTAATTTCTCGATTTGCACCAATCGTGCCACGTGAAGATGTGCGCTTACCAGCCCAAACAAGAGCAACTCGATGGGGTTGCAAGCCCCCAACGCCTCACGTGCTCATTTTCGCCTGAGTGCTCCAACATGCCAGCGCAACGCCCCAGTGGAGCTTTCGAGCGCTACTGCGTGTTCCATCGACGCCAGCTAGGGATTCGCTATGGCGACCGAAACCGAACCTCGCAGCCGACCCCGGAATCGATTCAAACAGCGCATTCCCTGTGGGAAATGCAATCAGATGAACCGCGCCGACGCAATGCGTACAACATGGACCTCAGTCATGGAGGCAAGCTCCAAGAAGCAGACCTCTTGTTCGCTTGCCCCGAACCAGCTTCTTACGTCGAGCACCTCAGTGCGCTGGACGTTGCCATGTTGTGCGAATTTTTGTCCGAGGATCTAGATCCCAGCGCCAGATCCAGCACGGTGAGAACACATCTTCGCAGCGTGCCTAGCCTTTGACGAAACACGATTGATCCAGGATCGCCACCAAAAGTAGACACGACGTGCGTCGTCGACTTTGGCACATCTGAAGAGGACAAACTCGGACAAACTCGTCGCAGTTCGGCGAATCGATCAGCGTTCCAGTCAGTCGACAAGTGTTTGTTCAAGCTTCGCGTGTGTGCGTTTTGTGAGTGTGTGGCGCAGCCTCAGGGGCAGTAATATCTATGTGACGTGCGAACTGCATTTAGTTGCAAGCTTTGCAATTGTACCGCCATAATGTTGCAACAAACTTTGTGTTCACATCTCCACCGTGGTGGCGGCAGGCCGTTGGACAGTCGCCATATTCGACGGCGGCGAAGGTGACAGCTGCGGTGCGAAATGACAAGTGCTGCAGTGGCGAGATGAGCTGCATTGGCGTACTTCTCGTTATGTGAGACGTAGATGAGCTAGATTATTATGCACAGGTCGCCTCGGCCCTAGATACGAGCACGTTCATTCAGAGTCCCTCAATCCATCGACCTGATGCTCCAGTCTGCTGCCTTTCCAGCATTATGCTTTGTGCATCCAGATCCCATCACCAATCACGTTTCCATTTCCAGACTTGTCCTACCGTCCTACGACACGACCATGAACACGAAATAAATACGAGGTTTGTCCTCAATTGCATCGTCTCATTAGGACGCGTTGGACATGAAGTAGACGCGTCATTGGGCGGAACAACAAGCAAGCTGCACCTACTGCTGGAGACGTAAGGTAGCTCGGAAGAAACAATAGACGATGGTCGAATATAGGAGAAACAAAGAGGGAGCGAGGCAGCGATGGCGGGGGTGAGCCGGCATCAGCTGCCTGGCAACGGTTGCATTGTATGTTCGCCAACTTACGCGCCGTCTTCCCTACAGGTTGTGACGCACACTCCATTGTAAGTACATTGTGCCCAATCACGACACACGATGACCAAACAACGTACCAATCGGGAGACATGCCGAAGTAATCGTCCACAGCGTCATCCATATCATCATCCATTGCCTCTGGGTCTTCCATCTGCTCGTCGTCTTCTGCTTCGCTGTACGTCAGTCTGCGTAGCCACACGAAATCCCAGTCAGCGTTTCGCTGCTTTTAAGCGTTAATCTGACGAGTACGCGCAGCAAATGCTCACCCTTTGGACATGCACGTGAAGTACAAGATTTTCTTCAGGTTCTTGTTGTAGAAAAAGTAGTTGAACGACCACCTGTACCAGAGGGACAGTGACATCGACAGCGACAGATTGGTCAGTCGGCAGACGACACAGCAGCGCGCACAGACGCACTGAAGTCCAACGCAAGCGCTACGTACAGATTGCCGTCGGAGAACGGATCCGAATCCATGTCCGGAATGTAGCTGTAGATCTCGCACTCTTCCAGGCGGACGCACTCGTTGATTGATTCCCACATCTTCTCCACAAAGCCGTTATCCTCAATCTCAATCAGTTCTGCCAAGTGGTGGTTGATCGAATTGATCGCTATCCGGTGGTCGGCTTCCTTGCAGAACTGTTCAGGCTTGACGGTGCTGAAGTCATAGTCTGGGAACGACGCATTCATCGTCGTGATCAGGTTGATGAGCAACTTGCGCGTGGACGACGACGCCAACGGCCCCAATGGCGACGACGACAGCACGTCGGTCGACTCAAGCGCCTCCACTTCCTGCTGGTAGTACATGTCCAAGCTCTTGGCCAGCTTCTTGTCGGTGCCTGCTTTCTTGCACGAGAACGCCTCGATCTTGCCCGAAATGACGCGGTCGCCGATCTCGTACGAACTCAGCACCGAGTTGAGCCACGTGAGCTGGTTTTCCTCCAGGTATTTCATGCCGCGCTGTGTCTGCTGTGTGTTGGTGAGGTGGTGGTGAATGTAGCGTGTGTCTGTGGCGTGCTGGGGCGTGACGTCGGCGGCCGCTCGGTCGTGTGCTTTGCTGTGCTTCTTGGCGCTGCTGCTGGGAATATGCGCCGACCCGACGCGCGTGACGTTGAATCTCGGCCTGCTGCAACCGAAATTTCGAGACACTGGCGCCTCGTTTGCCGAAATGTAGACTAACCTACCAACACTCCGCAGGGTCCGCGTCCCTAACCGCGAGGCGCAGGCGGCCAATCGCAGCCGGCGCACCCCAAAAAAGCGGTCGCCACGGGCAGGGTTGACCAACCCAACGCAACCACGGAGCATGCTTGTGCAGGGTATGGGATTGTACAGGTATGGTGGTGCTGCGGTTTGGAGGGATGTCAGTTCGGCCACAGTATTGAATAAGAGAGGTTTTGCGACTGTGCTGGGTTTCACGCTTGGCGTAAAAACAGGGATGTCGACGGTGAGCCCAAAATCTCCAATGATCAGCGATTGACAATGTATTGTCGGATGTTGAAGTTCTGCAATGTTGGTAATGGCCAATCAATTAACGGAAATGGGCGCAGTTCGTGATGACCTTTCGTTGGCCGAGATGCTGGAGACCACACAGAACTGCAGGTGCTGACCACATGCAGCGTCATATTGACCACATTCCGTTCATCAGTGATGTGCAACGTGACTTACTATAATAGCAAGGCGTTATCACTTCGATGATCGTTGAACTCAATCACGTCTGTCCGGAGAGCGCAGCGACGGAAAAGAGAACATGCAAGAGACGCAGACCATCGACGCCGCTTTCTTTCGCTGGTTCTCTTGCTGAGTTGTTGACGTTGGTGAGGTGTTGGTTGCCAGTGAACCTGTGAGCTCACTTCGGTTTTTGTCTCCTCGGGACCAAGCACTCCACTACTCTCCAAGCGTGTCGACCATGAAGGTGTCATCTGTACTCAGTGTTTCGTTGGCGTTGGTTGGTGTTGCCTGCGCTGCAGATGGCGACAAATCTCCGGCTCCAGCTCCAGCCCCAGCTCCAAAGCCAGAGGCAGTGATCGTGACTAGCAAGCCGGCCACGGAATCTGTGGAGTCGACTGTGGCTGACACGACCGACAAGCTAGAGTCGAAGGATTACAAGAAGGACGAGTATGACTATGGGTATGGTTATGGACAGAAGTATGGCGATGACCACGGCAAACACGGCGGCAAGCACGGCTACGGATATGGCGATGGCGGCTACGGCAAGTACAAGGACTACGGCTATGGCGGTTACGGTGGAGCGAAGAAGTACGGCAAGGACGATTATGGTGGCTATGGTGGTGGCTATGGCGACAGCTACGGCGGAGGTTATGGTGGTGGCTGCAGCGACTATGGATACGGCAAATACGGTGGTTATGGTGGTGGCTACGGTGGTTATGGCAACTATGGCGGCTACGGTGACTACGGCGGCTATGGTGGCTATGGTGGCTATGGTGGCTATGGTGGCTACGGTGGCTACGGTGGCTACGGTGGCTACGGTGGCTATGGTGGCTATGGTGGCTACGACGGATATGGCGGCTACGGTGGGTATGGCGGCTATGGCGGTGGCTATGACTATGCCCCGTACTACCAGTACTACAACTAGGAAAGCTGTGATGTGCTCGATGCTGTACCATGATGTTGCTCAAGAACCGATATGCCGCTGTTGTTGTTGATTAGGCAAGTCGAAAGAACGCGAGCCATTACGAAAAAGTAGCCAAATGACTGCATGACCATCAATAAATCCCTGCCACCTTCATCACGTTGTATCTTGATTCACTGCCATAGCAAGAGGCCACTATCGACGTTCTGCTTGATTGCTTCGGAATCATACTCGCAAAACCTCGATGCAGATTCGATCACGCACGAGCGACTCGATCGTAGTGCAACCAGACTATTGAGTGACACGTCGGACGTAGACCACGCGTGAAGGTGGAACATACCAAGGTCCCCCATGTCGGGATCGCTGCAATTGCGTCCGTTTCCGTCGCCAGTCCTATATTAACTCACCCAGGCTGCCCTCGCTCGTGCTTCGAGCTTCAGTCGGCTTCAGTCGGCGTTGCACGGTCTGCTGGTCACGACGCACCGCCCCATTCGCAATGGAAAGCAGAACAACGCCACTCGTTCGCTCGCGTAGCGGACTAGTGTCGTCACTGCACGACGCCACCTTCAGCGGGCCAAAGCGCCAACTCGTGTTCTACACTTCGGACGATGATATCCTGTTTGACGCCGCAACGTCGGGTGCCAACAGTATGGCGTACGGACCAGCTCCACAGCAACCACGGACGGTCCGTCGGCGCTATAGCTTCCCATTTCGAGCCACCGACAGCAAGAAACTCACCCGCGAGCTTCAAGCAGCTAGTGAAGCGGCGGTTGGCTGTGCCAACAACAGCGCTACCGCAGCTCCCCCTAACAGCTCTAAACACAATCCTGGTGAGAGGAAGACGCGCAGTGCTGATCTCGGTGCCTGCACGTTTCCAGACGAGGCCAAAACGACCAATGGCACTGCCAGCGATGCGGATGACTCGTCGTGGAAGGCTGCTGGTCGCAAGCTGCGCACGACAGGTATCATGAGCATCCGCGGATCGGGCCTAGCTATTGCGTCCGCGAGTAAAATGCTGCAGGAGAAGACGCAGCGAGTTGCGCAGAGTCAGAAAACCGCACTACGCAACTTCCAGTTGCATGGGGGACTCGTGCGATGGCTGCACGGGGATGATACGTCCACGGAGGGTGCAGCCGACGACGATGGCATCGGCAACGGCTATGCGAGCATCGTGGCACAATCCGAACGGCTCGAGGAGAGTCAAGCCAGCACCGACAGTGGTGCTGTGGCTGGCTTGCCGCTACCACCCAAAGCACCATCAGTCGCCTCTGAGGCTAAAGGTGAGCAGCAAGGCAATGGCGAGCAGCAGCAACAACAACCACTACGACGACCGAGCGGTGGACCAGCTGACCTAGAGGCAGCACGAGCTGCTGCTGCCGCAACTGCTGGGTTTCTTCGCTCCAGTATTTCCCGTCAGCGTGCCAACTCACTGCTCGAGGGTCTGTATGAGAAATTCAAGCGCGCACCGAGCGACACACCGGACGTGGTGAGTCCTGGACGCATCTCTCTCCAGCCAAGTCCTGGTCGCTTCAGCCAGCGACAGCCTTACAGCTTCGCCAACAAGATTGATACCAGCCTCAACATCGGCTTCGATGACTTTGTCAACAGCGAGGGTATCTCTTCGAGAGATCGCGAACGTGTACGTTGTCGTGGTTGCTTTCTGTTGCGGTCGTGTGTTTCGTTGCTTGAGTGCTCACTTGACGCTGATGGATTGGGTTATTCAGGTACTTCGAGAAAGTCGCCATCGGTCGAGTTCTGCTGGTAGTTCGCCCACCGCGATAGCCACAAGACCGCGCGCTGCGACGGCACCGGACGGTTCATCTATGGGTCAAATGGGTCATCCTAGTAGCGACGCGTTCGGTCTAGAAGATTGCTTGGCTGATCCGAAACTTGCCGCCGAGTTCGTGAGCACAACCATGCCGAACGATGGAGCAGTGCTCATGCTGCTATATTCTATTGAAGAATACCAGGCGCTCGTGACCTCGGAGCCCGTGCCCGATGGGCACGTGCAGGCCACATACGCGTCGACAATCGTCGACAAGTTTCTCTCAGGCAGCATGCAGTCTCTACCACGTGCGTTGGTGCCTGCAGCGACGATCGACGAGTTACGGCAGACAATCGAGCAAGTGAGAGCATCGTCAGTGACAACGAGCCTCCCCAAGAACTTGTTTCAAGATGTATACCAAGCGACCTACGCTGAGCTAGGGGCGGCCTTCGACAAATTCAAGCAAACGCGCGAGTATGCATTGCTGCAGACACGCCGGCAGCAAGAACGCACCGTGCTCTCAGTGGATGAATTGCTGGACGACGCATGGAACTGCACCGTGTTCTGGATGTTTCTCTATCGCACAGCGCATCACCATCGTCTGAGCTTTCTTATGGACAAGACCTTCAAGCTCGATGTCCTCCATAAAGACTTCGTTGACAACGAGACACCAGCAGCGTACAGTGCGCTAGTGGCTGCATTGAAATTGATGGCGCGCAAGTTTTTAGCGAAATCTGCGCCCGTGTCACTGAGTATGACGGCTGCATCATCCATTCGACTCCGCGAAGAGATTGCAGTCGAGATTTCGTATTTGAGCTCGCAGCGAACCGACCACCAGACCATCGAGCGCATCATGGATAAGCTCAACGAGCTCTACACTGACGCTCGGACTGAGTTTAAGTCCACGTGTCTGGAGCGTCTTACGAGCTTTGCTGCCAGCTCACTCTACCGTGATTTTATTGATCTCGTCCCGGCAACCAAACAACAAGCGACCAGTCCGCGCAGCGCACCACACGATATCGTGCAGTTGCTGCGTGCCAGTCGGTTGCCATTCCATCAAGCACCAGTCTTACCACCGTGCGTCGATGACTTGGGTGCGCTGTTGCGAAGCTGCACCACTAGCGCAACTCCAGACACAGCCAACAAGTCAGAGGTCATTCAAAACGTGTTCATGTTCATCAAGACGGACCTGGTGACTGCTCAAGCACGAGTCCATCCGTTTGAGTTCGTCACACTGTACGAGGCTCCCGACGTGGATCCATCGCGCTGGTCAGAGCTGCACCAAACCGTTGAGCACTTTCTGGTACCCGAAGCTGCACCAAGGACGTTCCAGATCACCGACAGTGAGGCGCAGCAGGAGCTGTGCTTCAACTTCGTGGCAGGCAATGGTGATAACGCATTGTACGGGGCTGTGTGGCGCACGCCACTACTTCGAGAAAATTTGCCACCGACGGTCCAGGGCATCTGCGTAGTTTCCAGACACCCAGTTATCGACTCGTTACGATCATTCCTGCAAGTGTTTGCCCGTAAACGACGCTTGGCGGTCGATGTAGCGGCTACCAACACCGGAGGCAACACGCAGTTCCCTGCTGTGATCGGTGACGACGTCGCGAGCACACTGGACGAAGCGAAAGCACACTTGCACGTGCGATTGCTCGACAAACACACAACAACCACTCAGGAGCCATCAAGCAGCCCCGAGTCCTCTGACGCTATCTCACGTTCGGTTAGTCCACCAGTCTCGCCTGTCGACTTCGAACTGGACGATCTATTCGACTGCCTGTCAATGGCTAACATTTTGCGCCTGTTTGCAATGGTGCTGCTCGAGAAGAAGATTCTGCTAGTATCGTCCAGTTACTCGGTGCTTTTGTCCGTCGGCGAGGCATTGAAGGCGTTGATGCATCCTCTAGCATGGAGCCACGTGTACGTGCCAGTGCTCCCCATGGCGCTAAAGGGCTATCTGCACTGCCCAACGCCCTTCATCTTTGGTGTGCACACGGCGTACGTGCGCAACAGCGACGTGCCTCGACCATCCGATGATCTAGTGTTGGTGAACTTGGACCGTGACTGCCTCACGGGCGGGGGCGATGTCGTGCTGCCACCAGCACGCGCGAACGTATTGCGTGACAAACTCGCGCAGCTATGCAAACCACGCTTACTGCTCCGCGATCATGTTGACTATTTGCAAGAAGCACAGGCATTACGCACTGGCAAGACGAAGATTTTTCCTTCGGACGCCATCCGAGCAGTGTTCCAGGCGGAAGTGACCGACATCCTCACAGGTCTTGAGGCCTACGCGTTCCGGTTCGAGTTCCATGGCAAATCCGTCTCGATCGTCGACACCAGCAACAAATCGCGGCAGTGGGCGAGCGACTCGGCGCGCTTCTCCTCGGCACTCTTGCAGACGCAGGCGTTCTCGGCGCACATTAGCGGGCTGTCGTCGTGAACACGTATCACAGAAAAAAAAATCTGGAGAATCCCGAGAGTTCGAGGAAATACCAAAATGTTCTACGTGTGGTCCACACTATATCCGTCCACCACCTTTCGTTGTCGTCCTCATCGACGACCACATTGAGCACCACCCGGACGGCCATGTCGATGCTGTGCGCGTACAGTGACTCGTCCAGTGAGGACGAGGACGCACCAACTCAACCGCAAACAATAGAACCTGCCACTGTGAGTAGATAGTGCAATTTCCATGCTTGTTGCTGCCGTACTGACGGAGAAAGGTGAGGTCAGGTCGCGTTGCCGTCGGCAGATGACTTGTTCTCGATGGACACGTCCATTGGTTTGTCCACAGCACCAAAGCCTGTGCCTCAATCCAATGCGCAGAAGCGAAAAACAGACACAAAAGATGACGCCGCGTCGTATTCTCAAGGGCCTCCGGCCAAGTGGAAGCGAGTCGAGGACGACGCCAAACCAGCGTCAACAACAGCAAGCACCAGCCTCAAGATGTTCCGACCACCACAGCTCGACAAGCCCAACGTATCCACCGAAGACCGCGCGTGAGTTTGATGCATCTACCTTGCTAGTTTTCATGGAGTGACAGGAGGAATATTGAATGGTGGTGAACTGGTTTCTACAGGGCGTGGAATACAAGCAAGACGATGCAGCATCGCCAAGCTAAAGCCAAGGGCAGTGCATCGTCGTAATACGCAGCAATGCAGAAATCGCAGATCCTCGTTGATGTGTTTGCTTCCTGTTTTCTCGTCTGGTCGACCGCTGACGGCGAATGGAATTGTCGCAGCAATCAACAGAGGAGACGAGATCGATCGATCGGTAGCGAGATCACACGCGTTCAGCTCTGGCAGTTCACAGCGGAACAGCACACAAGCAAAAAGAATGGGTCTTATAAATACTGTGCGTAGGCAAATGCACACAAAGGCATGTTCGCGCGACCATGACCATCGCAGGCGTCATCTGTTGGGCATCAGCAGCGCGATGGTCGGATGGTGCAGGGCGCATGGTGATGACGATGATGAATGCTCTGATCAGAAGAGAGGCGACGCGGCGTAGCCTTGACCAGAGCCGAACTTGGTGATGCAGCTGGCCCCGCGGTGGCGCGCTTCCTTCATGGCCAGCAATCGGTCTTCAATCTGCTCGAGCTTGCGCTGTAGCCGCTCCACGCGCATGGGGAAGGCCTTCAATCGATCCGCGTAGCTCACCAGCGAGCACGTGTCGGTCTGCTCCGCTTCTTTCAGCCCTGCATCCGCACAACCAGGGGTCAGCATTTTCCGCCACGCCCCCTCGCCCCCCGCAGTCCTCCCTCCGCCATCCCACGCGCGCCACGCACCTGCGACAAGCTCCGCCACGGTCTCCTGCAGTTGCTCCTGCGCTGCCAGCAGCACGGCCACGTAATTGTGGCATTTCTCGACCTTGGGCCACAACGTGGCGTGCATGCCCTTGGCAAACGACTGCTCCGGCTGCGCGCCGCTGGGGCCGCCACGGCTCGCCGACGCGACCTGCGGGTCTTCGTTCTCTTCGTTCTCGCGCATGCAGGCGTCTGCGCCGTCCGAATCCTCCTGCGCGTGCGCTGCCTCGCGCGTGAATTGGTGCTCCATGGCCATCGGATCTGCCCGCGGCGTGTTCCTCGTGCGTGCCCGTCACACCTGCATCGGTATTCCAAGTGGAACCTGGTGGCAGCGACCGCTTGTTCCTTATCCGCGGGGATCCCTCCCACCCCCCCCAACGCACTGTACCGACCTGCGTGGTACAGGAGTGGTACAGCAGGCCCACTAATCGAGAACGACTGGTACAGCTTTCTGGGCCAAACTGTGGAGCTGCGGAGTGCCCGCCGTCGGACAAGCCCCTCGTCCGGCGGCGGCCAATGGCACGGAGAAGGCGACTGCCGCTCACAGTTGGGGATTTCCACGTCGTCGCACGCGCGCAACGACCGACGAGCGAGGATGAAGACAAGCCGAGGCATGCATGGCGTGCACGTGCACACGTGGGTGGTGGTGGTGGTGGTAGTGCTGGTGTGCTCGATGGGGTGCACGGCTGCTGCCGATGAGGTCGCCCAGGAAGGAATGACACATGAAGACGCGTCGTCGCCGCACACCACGGCCGCTGCTGCTGCTGCTGCTGCTGTTGCTGCGCCGTTGCCGTCGTTGACATGGACGGACTGGCTGCACCCGATCGCGGCGTCGCTGTTGATCTGCTTGACGTCGGTGGTGGGGGTGTTCCTGCTCAGCTTTGGCAAAGGAGCGACGGAAATGCTGGTGCAGTACATGACGAGCTTTGCCGCTGGGTGCTTGCTGGGCGTCGTGGTGTTTCATCTGTATCCGGAAGGCACCAAGTATCTGGAAGATTTGGGCAAGTGGGTCATGGGCGCGTGCGTCTTGGCGGGCATTGTCACGTCGCTGGTGATGGAGCAAGGATTGCATATCTTGCTGTCGTCGTTTGGAGAACAGCCGTGCGAATCGCACGCTGCGCACCACCGCCCGCGACTGCTGTCGCATGAGCGGGAGGCAACGCCGCAAGAGCTGCGACCGATCAATCTGCGTCACTCCGGGCATTCGCATGCCAGCCACCATATCAAGATCGAGGACGAGGACGAAATCACGCAACCGTTGACTGCGCACAAGCACGAAGTCGAAGGTCACGGCCATGACAGCACCGAGAAAGATCACAAGCACCAGCACGCGCACGGTCATGGTCATAGTCATGGTCAAGGCCACAGTCATGGTCATGGCCACGGTCATGGCCATGGTCATGGCCACAGTCATGGCCACAGCCATGGTCACACGCATTCGCCTCCACGTCTTAACTTGGATTCCAAGTATTCGAGCTGGACAGCTGGATGGAAGCACACTTTCCGCCACGCCCGCCCCATCGCGTGGATCACAGCCGCTGGAGACTTTTCCCATGCCTTGGTGGACGGCGTGGTCCTCGGTGTGGCCTTTCGAAGCTGCAATGCCACTGTCGGCTGGACGGTGGCCATGGGCATTGTGCTCCACGAAGTGCCGCACCGTGTCGGCGACTTCTTCATCTTCTTGCGCTCGGGGTTGACCATCTCGCAGGCCTTGGTGATCAACTTCTTGGCATCGCTGGCGTCATTGTTCGGTGTCGTGTTGCTCACCGCGCTGGGCAGTGTCAACACGCACACGCTCGGCTTCCTCTTGGCGGCCGGGACGGGTGGTCTGTTATTTATTGCCATGTCCGAGCTCATCCCGCCCATGCTCGAAGCTCGCGAACGCAAGAGTGCGTTGCTCCATGTTGGTTCGTTCTCGTTTGGTGCTGTCTTGATCGGTTTGTCGCTGCTCCAGCACGTGCATTGCAACCTCACC
The DNA here is from genome assembly GCA_002286825.1 of Lagenidium giganteum. Taxonomy (NCBI): domain Eukaryota; phylum Oomycota; class Peronosporomycetes; order Pythiales; family Pythiaceae; genus Lagenidium; species Lagenidium giganteum. Next base: position 417,018 of record NSDO01000001.1, read on the forward strand.
GCCACGCCAGCTCAGTGAGGAGTACACAGTATCCAGCCAAATTGGCAGTAAAACAATCTAAGGACACAAGCATTGCCTTTTCATTTCTCATTTCCACCTGGTGAGCCTCCTGTGACAGAAAGCAGGACCTCGGCGCGGTGCCCACGGCCTCCGCGATTGTGCAGTGGCAAGAGCTGGCTGCGGGGGAGCTCCGTGCTTCCGGAGCCCCTTCCAGCGCGTTCTGCTGTCACGCCTCCACAACAGCTTCGAATGGGAAAGGTCACCCTCGCTAGTCAGAATAACCAGACTGGTGGTGCCCTCCCCCCTTGCCCGCTCTCGCTTAGCTGCGATGGCACACGCTGGCCCATCGCAGGCCCGCGAGTTCCGCGCACACGCGTGGCGCTCTGGCTGTGCCAACTTGACTCGGATCTGGAGCTGCTTCGTGTGGCCATCCGCTCGCTGATCACTTTGGCTTGCAGCACGCGATGGTGACTTCTCAGCGACGTCCGAGAATGTTCAATCAGCGAGAGGAAGCATACCAAGCCCGTCACGGGGAAGAAGAAGCCGAGCGCACTGGAACTGGGTTTCGCCAACGGTTGATCGATCGATCTTTGAGAGAGCTACAGGAAAGGTTCACGATTCGGCTTGCTACGTGAGGGAGGCGGCAGCAACGCCGAAACCATGGTGAGCTGTGCGGTGTCGCTCACTCTCCAACCTCCCATCTGCTTGTCAGATCCTCCCCGCTTTCCAGCCTCAGTGTGCCACTTGTCCGTCTCCGGCCTCTCTTTCTTCCCCAGTCAACTAGACCACCATGTCGCGCTTTGTTTGCCTGCTTGCTGTTGTTGCGTTCTCGTCGCTGTCGTCGTCTGCCTCTGGCCACACCCTGCGTGGGCTCCTTCCTGCCAATGAATATGCGGTCCAGGATACTACCAACACCCCATCGACCACTGCCACGCCAGCGCCAGCAGGATCCGTGACCGTTGTCGACTACCACGCTGCTGGCTCGTTCCAGGAGCAGCTCCTCGATGCCGTCAACAAGGAACGCGCCAACGCGGGACTTCCCGCGCTGTGCTCAAACTTGTACGTTGTCTCTCGTCTGTGCTTGTATTTTGCATCCAAGCGTGAGACTAATCGTTCGATTGTACTATCACAGCAAGCTGGATGCTGCAGCTCAGAAGCACTCGGAGGATATGGCCGCCCACAACTTCATGGACCACACTGGCTCTGATAAGTCAACGATGACGACGCGTGTCGATGGCGTGCAATTCCAGTGGTCGAATCTGGGCGAGAACGTTGCCGCGGGCCAGCAGACTGTGGAAGACGTGATGAAGTCGTGGATGGACTCGCCTGGCCACAAGGCCAACATCCTCGGCAACTTCAAGTACTTCGGCTGCGGTATGGCCAAGAACCCAAACTCCGAATATGGCATCTACTGGACCCAAGATTTTGGCTCGAGTGATGAGGAGCGGTGCGGCTGCTACTTGTAAACCGTTGCCGTGGACGTAGTTCCTCGCGAGGGGTGATCGAGGAGGAAGGCACGGTAGCCCTATCTGGTTGGTCTCCAGTGGCCGCGGGGCATCCACGCCTGCGCGCGTACTTTTGTGTTCTTGTGCCGTGTAGCTCACATACGTGCGTGACGAAGGACAGTCCCGCGTTTGTTGTGGTTTTATTCTTTGCATACTGGTTGAGTGTGTACTTTAGCAGTGCGCGAGGCTCGAGAGAAGCCCGCCTCGTGCAAAATACAATATACGTTTGATCTTTTATCAATCATCACCGACAAGAACAACGTCTAGTTCACTATTTGACGGTGGCTTGAGGGCGATGTGAGTTCGCAAGATCAGCATCAACAGACTTAACCAGAGTCATCTTGGGCTAGTTCCGGAGGCTCACGGAAGGAAGAAAAGATCAGGTGCCACTGTGCCGCCGGCAGTGAGCCCTGTGAAGTGAAAATTTCGAGACAAATCAGTGTCGTCTGTGGCTCTCGAAAGCGAGCGACGTAGACCAAAACTCTTATTCGCCGATGAGTCCTTCAATAGGACAACATGAGCTGCAACACATATCCTTTCAATCTACTGGATCGTTGTGAAATTCCTTGTCCGCCGTCTTTAGGCACGTTCGAATGGATAACAGAAAACAAGACGCAGTCAAATGTGAAAGTCATACGAAAGGCTTTAAGGCTTGCTCTCGCTCATGAAAATTCTTGCCATCCACTTGCTCTCCGCGCCAAATAGTTCCGAATTTATGATCAAGCGACGTGGCCAACTCAACAAGAGAACATTGCAGCAGTGACACACCGCGGCCAAGATGTCCTAACTTGAACCCAACTGCAACCACCAACAATTTCCAACATGACATCATTGTGACAAACACCGCGTGAATGGCTGCAACGCAATATACCGGTTTTGTCCCGGATATTCACCTAAAATTGACCAAATGAGCCTGGTGTGTTTCTGATCTCCGACAATTCATGACAAGAAAAATCGCAGTTGACCAGAAGGGCGGGTTGTGGGACGCCAAGCCTTCAACATATGGGGACACATGGATTGCTTGCTCTGTTCGGGAGATGGATGGTGCTCTCTAAGCACGAGGCACAGCGAGCATGCAGTCCTCATTGCCATTTTCAATCTTACTGCGCACACAACACGATGCCATCATTCTTCGGAAAATTGCTGAGCTCCAAGAGAGATGAGCTCGTTGGTCCTCGCATGACGCTGTCTGTCAAGATCATGGAAGTGCGACGCATCGACACCGACATTCCCAAGGCGAAATACTACTTCGGAGTCAAGATCGGCGAGTACTCGTCATGGAAGGGAGACCGCGGCATGGAGAAGTTCGAGACCAAGCCCGTCGAAGCTCCGACAGACACGCCGGAAGGAGCCATCGTTGTCTTGGACATCAATGAGATTTTCCAGCGCGACATTGCAACGGAAGATGTGGACAAATTCCAGGTGCGCATCAAGCTGCAGCGCGAAACCAAGTGGAAGATTGAATGCATTGGGTTCGTTGCAGTGCGACTCAGCGCACTGTTGTCGGGGAATGCCGTGGATCGTTGGTGGCCTCTCCGCGCGCCTGAGGAAGAGGCGCCAACGGGTGAAGTGCGCTTGCAGCTGTGCATGCTGCACGAAGAGTTGTTCCAAGAGCGATTTCCGGATGGCCTGACCAATCCGATAATTATGCCGAAGCACTTGCCAGAACACCCAGTCACAAATACTTGCTGCTGCTACGACTGCGATCCGAACTTCATCGCTTCCTTCGACGACGCGCAGTTTGATCTCAAGAAGATTGTCAAGGTTGTGGCCGATGAACTCAAAGATTAATCAAGCGACAGGGGCTTCAGATGATAGCAGTTGTAGTTATCATTTTCTTCTTTCCTGGATGCCATTCAATCACAATCAAATACTTTACCTTCCAATGGACAACAGTCAGGTCGCACGTCGCTGAAGATACTTACACAACCGCAGTTAATCACCTCAGTTCGATGCAATGGGAAGCTCCGCGTGTTTTTAAGCACCCCAGAGTACAGAACTTGTTGATGAAAACCATTTGCCACTTCGCGGAGGAAGTCGCTCAACTGATTGGATCGTTTTATGAAATCAATCGCTTGACTTGCTTGCGCGTTGCAAGCTGCAACTTGTAGCGGGTGGCTTCACTTGTGGTGCGGCTACGAGGTCAGTGTTTTTTCCTGTACCTGGGTCCGATGTTTAAGCAAGCAAATGTTGTGATAGCTCGATGTGATCGCTGGGCTGGCGCATCGCGACGGCAGCTCATGCCGATGCCAACATTAACACCTCAGCGAGATATCCACGTGGAGAGCGACAGACAATCGCTAAATGTGGATCTGACGAATAGACGATCAGCTACATTCGTCGCATGGCATGCCGGTCCGGCAGACCGCCAGGTGCACTCAGCGCCATAGTGGCACTGCCATCATAGCTGTCAAGCAGCCGGCTAGCCTTGCGTACGTACTAACTACAGAAAAAGGTGGGTTCGTGATTCGAAAGCCACGAATCGAGAGTCGCGGCCGATGATTCACAGACTCTCGGGCCGTGACCTGTTCAGCGGACAGGCTCGTCAAAGTCCATTCGACGTCGATCGCACATGCGTTGGTTATTTCCAGTCCTGACAAATGGCAGCGATGCTCGGGCACCCGCTGGGCTCCAAGAACCAACAAGATGCACAGATAGGTCCTCGCAAGACGCTGTGCGTGGGCATCAACCAGGTTCGAAGACTCCAGGTCAAGGTCGCCGGCACCAATTTTTTCTGCAAAGTCAAGCTTGGCGAGTACTCTGAGTGAACTGGTCGCCGCAAAATGGAGAAGTTCGAGACCAAGTCAATCTCTCCAACCCTGGAAGAGCCCGAAGCACCGATTCCGGTGCTGCAGATGAACGACAGCTTCCAGCGTCAGATTGCAGTTGCTGACGTGAACAAATACCAGTTACGCATCAAACTCCAAGGTAAAGGCAAGTGGCCAACTGACTGTCTCGGCTGCGTCTTTTTTTTTTTGTTGGAACTCAAGTATATTACGTCCGGGTTTAGACATAATACCTAAATACCGGATCCTGCTAAGTAGGATCCCACCGCGGACGCCAGGATGGCGCCCGCGGCTCGCACTGGGAAAGCATGATCCAGTGCGTGACGTCGTTGTAGATGTAGCTGGCTACTTGTCGGTGGAGCGGAGTGTTGTTGTCCGGCGTGGATGTTCTGAGTTGGCGATCCATGCCCAATTGGCCGCAGAATCCGCCATCTTGTTGTGTGCCCGAACGTGGTGATGCCAGTGAGTATGTCTGAAGCAGTCGAGGTGCTGGCAAACTTGGGAGTGAAGGTCTTGTAGGTGTGGGCCCAGCGGTGACCTCAGAGTTCGCATCATGCCAATGATGAGCATGCTGTCACCGATCACATGGAGAGTGGAGATGTCGAAGTTGCTCACGATCTGAAGCCCATCTCGCAAGGCTGAGAATTCAGCAACATTGTTGGTGGTGGGTGACGGGTGGTAGGTGCTGCTCATCCATCGTAAGCCGGGCCCAGCCTGCGAGAGATGAACCAGTGCCGCTCCAGCGCCACCAGGGCCTGGGTTGCCTCTTGCCCCACCATCAAAGTAAAGCAGCCAATGACTGCCGAGAGAGAGTTGTGTTGGCGTTGGCGCCGTCGGGTGCAATAGTTGGTGTAGTCGCTGAAAAGCCGGCCCGTACTTGGTATCTTGCGCGTGCCATTCAATCGTGTGCAGCTGGGTCCTGCATCTTGCCTGCATCTGGCGTGCGTCGATCGGCGTGGCACTGAGGGCTGCCAATCGGGCTGTGTAGATCTGGTGGATCTCGGCTACGTCGGAGTCCGACTAGGTACGTTGCTGTCTGGCCACCCGGTCGATCGTTGGCGACCTCTTCATGTGCCGGAGCAAGAGACACCAGTTGGCGAAGTGCGGTTGCGATTGTGTATGCTAGATGAAGATGCCTTCCAGCAGCGGTTGCCTGATGACATCCTCGAGCCGTCAGAACTGTTCCAGTCGTTGCCTCAGCACAAATCGCACATAGCTGTTGCTGCTACGATTGGGATCCAAACTTATCGATTCATTCCACAACGGTCAGTTTGAGCTCAAGAAGTTTGCTATTGATATGGTTGGACAACTTGGTTAGTCGCCTCAGATGTGGACTACCTTCAACGCTCGTACTGTGTCCACGCAGCAAGTTGCACATCAATTCTTCTTCAACACAACAAAAGCACGATTGTTTTTCATTGAACCAAGCCACTCGCTGTCTTCGAAGCTGTAATCTCTCATTGTTACAGTTGATCACTCTCACATCACACTTGAATTGTTCGCCACCAATTGTCCGGGTTCTGCAAAACCCGAGCCCCTCGGCAGGAAGTGCAGCCAACAAGGGTTCACGCAGATGGTCTCATGATGAGATCATCTAAACGAGATGCGTGATCCTGGGCGATATTCATCATCACCATCAGCACAGCAAATATGGACACGTTGGTGAGGCAATTGCTTAGCGGCAAGCACCAACCAAATGCGGACGCAGGTCGCAAGAAGCTGTATTTCAGCATCCTGCAAGCGCGGCGGCTCGAAACCAAGTTTGCTGGTGCCTCCTTCTTTTGCAAGGTCAAGCTTGGTAAATATTCCGAATGGAGCGGGGACAACAACATGGAGAAGTTCGAAACTAAGCCGGTCACAACACCAGCCAATGAGCCAGAAGGACCCAAGACATTGCTGCAAATCAACGAGAACTTTCAGCGCATCGTTGCGGCCGCAGACGTGGAGAAGTTCCAGGTGCGCATCAAGCTGGA
>NSDO01000001.1:423494-438763 GCA_002286825.1 Lagenidium giganteum
CAGAGCACCCGATGACCGAGGGCTGCTGCTGCTACGAGTGCGATCCGAATTTCATCGATTCGTCCGACAATACGCAGTACAAGTTGAAAAAGTTTGTCACCGAAGTAGCTGAAGAGCTTGTGGATGTATGACGGGAACGAGTAGCAACTCACTACGAGCATCGTTTTGGTTGACATTGATATCAATGACGAATCATTGCGCTCTTGAGAAAAATCAAAAACGCTAGATCTAGTGCGCTTGTTCTTAGAAGTGCACCCCGATACAGTAGGTAAATATAGCACATGGACGCAGCGATCAGGACATACATTCGACGGTGGTAGCTGAGGAAACCCAGGCCTCAGAGCCGTCATTGTCGCGTTGTCGTATTTTGTTTGGCTTAAGTTCGCTTGGCGTGAAAATGGGTGTGCACTGTAGTTCATGTAAACATGCAGTTTGTCTGCATTTTGTTTTGCGCAATCTCCACTTGAAGTTGTGTTTTTAAAATAAAACACATGCTCGACTAAAAGGTGGTCGGCCCGGGTTTAGTGGAACCCAAACCCGTCGACGGAAAGGCTTACCGCACCCGAATGAGGTGCACAGGTTTTGGTCATCAACACCATCAGCGCGACAACAACTTGGAAGCGATGCTGGGACAACTGTTTGGATCCAAGCCCCAACCGGATGCGGACGCAGGTCGCAAGAAGCTGTATTTCAGCATCCTGCAAGCGCGGCGGCTCGAAACCAAGTTTGCCGGTGCCACCTTCTACTGCAGGGTCAAATTGGGTGAGTACTTCAAATGGAGTGGGGACCGCAACATGGAGAAGTTCGAAACCAAGCCGACCACACCGCCGGCTAATGTGCCAGAAGGACACAAGACAGTGCTGCAAATCAATGAGAGCTTCCAGCGCGTTGTTGCGGTCGCAGACGTGGAGAAGTTCCAGGTGCGCATCAAGCTGGAACGAAAATCTGGGATGCTGTCCAAGAAGTGTCTGGGGTTCGCCGCTGTACGCCTAGATGCGTTGAAAGCGGGTCATGCAGTCGACCGATGGTGGCCACTGCGAGAACCCGATGAAGACGCACCTGTTGGTGAAGTGCGGTTGCAGCTGTTGATGCTGGACGAAAATATGTTTGAGAACCGATTCCCAGACGGCATTGTCGACGCGGCAGCGGTGTTTCAGCGCTTACCAGAGCACCCGATGACCGAGGGCTGCTGCTGCTACGAGTGCGATCCGAATTTCATCGATTCGTTCGATAACGCTCAGTACAAGCTGAAAAAGTTTGTCACGGAAGCAGCTGAAGAACTTGCGGATGACTGAATGCACGGCAACGATTACGCGATCGTCGTTCTGTTTGATATTGATATTCCTTGCTGAATCATGGTGCTGCTTAGCACGGTTCAAAACGTTAGATTTAATGAGATCGTCTCCACATACCCGATAATTAAGTGGCACATGCACATGCACAGTCAACGGGAACCGCATGCCAATGGTGTTCACAACGTCGATGGTGTCAATGAATCCAATCTGTTGCATGTGTGCAACTGGGCCTGCGTGATGCCTTTGCTCCTTCGATACCTGGCTTCATCCATCACAAACCGCATCGTATGAGCTTCCAAGTTATTGATGAATTCTGTGTCGTTTGGCAGGTTGAACGAAGATTGCCAAGCTTCCACTGAACCCAGTCGACACTGCGCTGCATCGCCTCCATGTACACGGTGCCGTAGTCACGTATGCATCAAGACATCGGCCAGTGCGCTCTTTTGTGTTAGCCGAACTCCACCGTCCGTGGAAATCGACTCCGCAATATACTACGTAAACGTCCGGAGTGCATCTCCAGCAGCAGCTTCGTGTTGCCTTTCGCTACTCGCTCCTGTGGGAGTGCCATTCTAAATGCTGAAGATGAGCTCGTATACTCCTCTTGTTTCACTCATATTTTGCAGCTGCGAAGCTGATCGTGCATAGCAATCGTCCGAGTCAACAGCAAGGCAAGGTACCGAGTTCGTCGGTGCAAATCTGCCACGTATAGAAACACCATTGGATCATCATACGAGTCACCTGTAAAATTGATCAGCCTTATTCCATGTTGAATCTGTTTCTATACTCCTTCGTGCAATATTGCTAGAAGATTCATCCTTTGAGTCTGGGTTAGCGACGAAGTAGATTATGATTGAGACGATCTCTGGAACAATCTCTTGGTTATATTTCGGTCACTCTTCTAACGCAGGTGCCACGATTGTCGAAGGAAAGCTGGTGAAACTGAAGGATAACAAATGAAGGAGCAGTGGTGCCTTCTTCTACAGGTTCACAAAACATTCACAGACAATGCCTTGATAATCTCAGCCTCCGGGACCCCAGCTTTCTGCAGCTCCACCTTCGCCAGCGCTAACTCTTTTGCCAATTGCACGCGGCGTTGTTGGATCTCGATCCGCGTCTTCTCTTGCTCGAGCCGTATACTCTCTTGCTCCAGCTTGAAGCGTTCTGTTTCGACTTCGAGGCGTTTTCGTTTGGTCTCGAAATCAAACTGCAGTCGTTTTGTCTCTAGTTCTAGGCGCTGACGATCCGCGGTGCTAGATGACGTTGATGGCTCTTCATCATCATCCGCGTCTTCCGAGATTTCACTCGCTTTCCGCTTGTTATGTGCTGAAGAATCGTGGTTCTCTGACGGCGTTGGTGCCAATTGCGACACCATTCTAGAGCCATTGGTTGTGCTATTGGTTGCTGCACGCATGACCGCTTCAGTTTCTCGATTTCTCTGCGGCGTGTGTGAACCCGTTGACTCGGTAGCATTGCTTTCTGGTCGATCGTCCTCCTCCTCCTCCACTTCCTCCTCCTCCTCGTCGTCAACATCATCATCGTCGTCGTTGCTCTTTTCTTTCTCTTTTGTCGCCAAACGTTGCACGGACTTCCCTGTGTGATGCGCCTGCAACATCGGCGCCAACTCATCATAATACCGACATATCTTGTTCAATCGGCGGCGGATGTCGTCCATGGCTTCGCTGCCTCGCTTGTCCAGCATCTCCTTGCCTCCGGTGGCCAACCAGTCGCTTGCTTCGCGAAAGGACCGCTCCAGGTCGTTGATCTTGCTGCGCACGTCCCGGGCGCCGCGGTGCATCAACCCTTGTGCGTGCAATTGACCGACGATCTCATTGCAGATGCTTTGCTTGGTCTGGATGCCGCCGCGCCATCGATCGTAGTTACCATCACGCGACAGCCACTCGAGCAGCACTGTCATGGACGCCTTGCCACCCGACTTTTCTGCATCGGCATCCCACAGCTTCTTCTCACCGCGTTCGCGGGTCATCACCGCTGCTTGTCGGGTACCGAGTTGCCGCTGACTGATGACTGATGATCACACTTGCTGGAGGATGAAGGGGAGAGAAACGATCAATATATTGCAATAGTTATGTCAATGATTGGACTTGCGGGTGCCACCCATCAATCATGACGGTGGGTGCCACCGTGGGCGTCGCTGTCGAGTCGGTATTGCAAAACACACGCCAAGGCTCCGCAGTGCATACATGAACCAACGTGGGCATGATTGTGCTCGTTGTCTTCTCGATGCTTGGGTTTGTTTGCGTGCAGACGATGTGCGAGAATGCGCTGAGTCTGCTGCAAATCGTTGCTGGATGTGCTGGCCCATACTCTGTGGCGACGACAGAGGCAGTGAGAATGTAGGACAGGTAGTTCAAGGCATTGAAGTAGTCACACACGCGCCTGGGTGCTGTGAGTCACATTCCCTCTGCATTCACCCATTGAGTCGTCCATTCGGAGCAGCGCGGACCACTACGCGCTAGTTCTCGCTCTTGTTTCGAGCGACCGGTCACATGGGAGAAGTCGCCTATGCATTCTCGTCGAGTCACGAGCGACCGACTCGCGCAGCAGAGCACACCAACACGTCTGTGCAAGCCGACTTCTGCTGGTTTTCGCCCTTGCATCTTCTTGCGTGCGTGTCAGCGTGTTGTGAGCAGCACTGCTAATGCGAGCAAGGTTTCGCGCACCTGCGGCGAACGCGCAAGAGTCGCCACGCGGCCATTTTGGTTGAGCTCATAATCCAGCAACATCCAGACACTGGTCGCCATGCTTGCATTGTGCACCACCAAACGCCACGGATGGCAAACAGGCCAACGTTTCGTTCGCGCTGGAAATCGCCTCAACGTGCCTGCCGAAAGTACATAAAGGCACACGCAACATGTTGTAGCTGGTGCTCTGACCATGCAAATCGTATCGTTGGGTGGCGCCTTTGCTCACTGCTGCAATCAGTCATTGCACATTTTGCCTTCCTCTTCCCACTCATCGCCTCAGCCCCACAACAGTTCCCGATCAACTCCTGGATCACCATGTCGCGCATTCTCTGCCTGCTAGCCACTCTCGCCATCACATTCGCTGCCACAAGTGCCCATACCTTCCGAGGACTCACGCAAGCGGCGAGCTACGTCGAATTCAAAAATGCCGACACGTACGAGTCGGATGACAGCGACCTCAAGGGGCTCGGTCAGGTCCCCGATGAGTTTGCCACGTTCGACACGATCGACATCAACGCGTTCCAGGACGAACTGCTTGCTGCCGTCAACGCCGAGCGCCAGAAGGCTGGTTTGAAGCCGCTGTGCCCAAACGAGTAAGTCAATGTGGTTATCTCGAGGTGTCATGTCAGCGCTGCCACTCACGCGATCTTATTCTCTGTCGAACAACAGCAAGCTCCAGAAGGCAGCGCAATTGCACTCCGAGGACCAGGCATCGCACAACTTCATGAGCCACACGGGCTCGGACGGATCGTCCATGACAGACCGTATTAACCGCCAGAACTTCAAGTGGTCGAACTTGGGCGAGAATGTGGCGGCTGGCCAGCAGGACGTCAAGTCGGTCATGGAAGCCTGGATGAACTCCTCGGGCCACCGCGCCAACATTCTCGGCAACTTCAAGTTCTTCGGCTGCGGCATGGCCAAGAACCCAAACTCGCAGTACAAGATCTACTGGACGCAGGACTTCGGCTCGGGCGACTCGGAATCATGCGCATGCCTGGTCTAAGTTTGTGGCTCGTATCCAGGACATCATCAAGCCACACACCGTGTCAACCAAACATGCGGTTGATCGAGCTGTGTGTGTCTTAAGGTCGTCCCTGCGTTGTTGCTCGTATTGCGTCGCCATCTGCGTGGAATTCCAATCAAGGCACGGTCGTCTTCGATCGTGTCACTGTATGTGCGTGTGGTGTGACCAGGTAGCAGAGCATTCGACTCATTGCATGCTTGTCGGCTAGGTCGCTCCTGCCCAACATATGTCTTTGCCGTCGTCCGTTAAAATGACGCATTTGAATAGAGACCCTTCATCAAAGCGATCGCATGGCGAGCTTCCATTTATCCCAACGGCCACCATGGGCCACCGCAACGGCGTTGGGCCACTTGGTGGCGGCGCTACGGTGGATCCACTTCGCTTTTTGGTGATGGACTGTGCGACAATGGTCGCACAGTGGGCCCCTGTGCGCCACTTCGGGCCTCCGAGTGAAGCCACCGGTGTCCCAGCCGGAAGTTCCGGCCCGGGACGGCGGCCAAGGCGAGTGCTCACTCCGGGAAAAACGAAGGAAGATCAACAGAGGAAGCCAAGAGAGAGCTCGAAAAGACGATGCCGACGCTGTGGCGACGGCAATCGAGTGCACACAGCGATGCACAGCAGGGAGAAGAGGTGGAGGAACATGCGTTGACCAAGAAAGTGCTGCACGTGGGGGTCGTTCAAGCGCGTGGATTGCGTTCGAATCCGCTCAAGCACGAGCATTATTGCAAGATCAAAGTGGGCAAATACTCGTCATGGCTCGGGGATCGCTACATGGACAAGTATCGCACGGCTGGACATGGCGTGGGCGGCAAGTCGGAACTACCGGTGGAGCAGCGTCTGGATGAGCAGTCCGTGGCGGCGTGGAAGGAGCACTTGGACGTCGCTGTCAGCATGAACGACCTCGATAAGAAACAGCTACGCGTCAAGCTGGAGCGCAAGCTCTGGTGGGATGACGAGTGCGTCGGGTTCGTCGCGATCCGCTTGCAAGCGCTCAGTGCTGGGTTCCCCGTGGATCGATGGTTCCCTCTGTATGCCAACGACGGTCGTCTAACTGTCGGGGAGTTGCGCTTGCAACTGTGCTTGCTGGACGAGGATGCCTACACTGGGCAACATGACGGCGGATACTTCCCCGTTGGATTCTTCACTTCATCTGATCCGCATCCCGGCACCAACAACTGTTGCTGTATTGCGTGCGACCCCACACTGACTCATTCACTCGACCAGAAGCGCAGCGAAGCGAATGACTCAATGGAAGAAGTTACCGAGGAACTGGTCGAGCCATGAGCATCGTGAAGATCGCACACTCACTCATCAGCATATTCGGCTAGCCTCGTTCATATGCGTCCCCGTCCCTGCTCAATGTTAGATGTTGCTGTCGACCCAACAAGCCCCAAGCCCCGAGCTCGTGAAGAAAAGAAGTATCGAAGGCGCTCTTACTGCTTTGATGCATTCTCTCGACTGGACAAGGTACGACAATGCGAAGGGATGGAAACTCAAAACGTCATTTTAAACATTCGCAGTGGGGGACGTTTGCGGCATCTCCACTGCGTTTCATAATTACACGAACGACCGCAGTTCCTCGTCACGGGTAAAGATATCTGCAAGACCAAGCGCATCGCGGGATGAGGACCTCGAGAGCTCACTGAGACGAGAGAGAGCATTCGATGGTAGGAGCTCACCTTCTGGAGACAATCCTGTGTCGCCCATATTGAAATCCGGGAGTGTGTTTTGGAAATCCCCGATGCGGTTGCCCGTGAATTGTGAGTCATTGATGCTAATGAACGCCAATCGGCGCATGTCATCGAACCCCAACTTGTTCCGCCGACTGGATTGCATCAACGTCGATTTGCACAAACTCTTTTCTGATGCAACACTGGACGGTGACAACGAGAACAACGCCAACGATAGCGACTTGAGATGCGGCCACTCGTCCGCATCTGTCATCCAAAATTGCAGTGGCGATCGGTTGCCCTTGTCGAGCATCTCCCACTTGAACGTGCGGTTCGCACGTTGGTTCTTGGCATAGATTACATAGTCAGTGTATTCCGCCGACAACGCACGCTTGCGCTCTTCCGAAATGGTTACGTCGTCGTCAGACTCTGGAAAGTTGAAAATCAGCTCCTCGATTTGCTCGCGGTATTCGCGCGTCATCGACTTGCCAATGTACCGAGGATCCAGCAAGAATGCCAGACCATGGGCTTCACCAAGCACATACTGCCACCGGACCGTCACCACCTTCTTCACGTACTCCAGTTCCACGTTCGTCAGTCCAAACACAGTGTCGAAGTCCGTCAGCAGGTGCTTTGACTCAAAATATACTTCGGAAATGGGTGCCTTGTCATCCTGGAACTTGTATAGTGTGAGCTCGATGGGCGTCAAGATGCTGATGGCCTTCTCGAGAGTGATCTTCCAGTTCAGGTTCAAAACGAAGTCTTTGATGTTCTGTCGCGTCGGACGTTGATTCGCGGGTGCTCCTGCAATAAATTCTGGGTCACTCACAATCGATTGAATGATGTCTTCAGACTGCAGCAGCACTCGGAAACGCGCACCAAGTGTGCCCCACTGCATGGTGGGAGACGTCGTTGAGAAACTCTTCATTGTTTGCAGCGTTTGTGCATCGAACATCTTGAACTTCGGTGCATACTGGTAGCTGCTGAAGAACGAGATCACCTCGTTACAGTTGTTGGTGAACTCAACCAAGTCTTGGAACGGGAAATCCATCGGCCACTGCGGTGTCAACCGCCGTGGGTCGTGCTCGACTCCCTTTTCAGGACCAAAGATGTCCATGATCGCCAAGTGCAGCGCGTGCGTAATACAGCCATAGAAGAACTTGGTCGGGTACTCGGCCTTGAGCATTTCCCACGCGCGAGAGTGATACTCGGTGCTACCGGTAACAACACCACTAACGTTGCCAACAATAGGAGCCATCACGCGCTTGATGTCTTGAGCAATAAGGATCGAGTTGTACTGGCCTTCATCGTTGGATTTCTCCGATTCAAGAAAGAATCGCTTTTCGTTGTTGACCGCCATGTAGGTCACATACACTTCCTCTGGGTTGCTCGTGTTGTAGAGGTTAATGTTGGACCAAGCGTCACGCTTGATGCACACACGCGTCGAGCTCGCCGTCAAATAGCCCCACACACGCTTGTGCATCTTGTCGTAGCATCGATGCAGCAGCTCGCTCTCCAGGCGTTTCTTGTCTGGCAGTTTGACATTCGGTCGCAGGATGGACATCGCACGCTGGAGATGGCACTCTTCAATCGCTTCAAATGCCATCCCAGTCACATACGCGTGCATCGCGATTGCTTCTTCCATGCGATCCTGCTGCATCTTCGAGAGTGCACCACCAGCGCCCTTGGACTTGCGGTCCTTCAGCGGCGTCTTATCTTTCGTTGGGTCCTCCTTGAGTCCCATCGCCGCAGCATCCATGAGTCCATCTGGCATCGCCTGGTTCATCGCCAGCTGCGTCATTGCGTTCGCATGCGCCTGTGCCGCTGCAGCAGCCGCCGCGGCATTGTGATCCATCGCGGCAGCGGCCGCGGCCGCTGCTGCCGCCGTCTTCTGCCGCTTCTTCGATGGCCCCTTGGCGCTGATTTTCTGGTTGTACAGCGGCAGAATGTCCTGGAACTGTGAGATGAACGCATACTGGTGCTGGTTGTTCTGAAACACGCTGCACTTTTTCAAATGCCGAATGGCCTGCTCCGATTTCTTGTAATACAGCACCTGTTGCTTGCAATGCTTGCACGCGGCCGCGTTCTTCCTCTGTGGGTTCGGCTCATCCGTGAGCAGCATCCAGATCTGGCTCGGACTGCGGCCGGGCTTCTTCTTCTTGAGCGTCACCGTGGTGTCCACGGGTGCCGGCGCCACGTCATGGCCCACGTTGCCCATGGGCAGCATGCTCAAGCCATTTGTCGGCGTTGACATCTGCAAGTCAGCAGCAGCCACTGCAGCGGCAGCAGCAGCAGCGGCCTCGGCGGCTGGCGCCTGCAGCGCTTCGCCAATACTCTGGCGGATCGTCTTGGCCGGTGGAGATGGCCGCGCGCCGTGCCCGTGCCCGTGTGCGGGCACCGCACTCGCGTGCTGTGTGTGGCCTGCTTGACCTGGATGCAGCAGCGCGCTCGGCTCGGGTGTCGAGCGACTTGCTGTCTTGATGCCCGCGGCAGAAGTAAGGTTGAAAGCGAGGGAGGTTTTTCGGCGGCGTGGGGAGAAAAACCACCACCGTCCATCAGGTTTCTCATTTTTACACCTCGTAAAAACTCCCCGCGGCGTAAAACACCTCAGTTCGAACTTTGGTAGAATCGCTAAGTGCGCACCAGCTGGCCTCGTCTGCGACGTGTGCACGTATCCTTTCGCGCCAATTGCGGCAGTTAGCATGATGCCAATGACCTGTTTGTGCTGCTTACGAAAATTTTTCACAGGCTATTTCAGAATAACTGGTACATTACTGACCAGCGGAATATACCAATGTGACAATATTATTGGCCATCGTGGCAGAAGACGACGCAGCAACCAGCGATAACATGGCGGCCATGGCAACACAGGGACGACGCGGCAATGTGAGTGTGGAGAGGGGTTCTGGTGGCGATGCGTGGGGAATGAGGTTGAGGACTAATGTGTGGCCATGCGTTGGGGGCGTAGGCGAGATTGCCGCCAGAGGTGAACCGCGTGCTGTACGTGCGCAACTTGCCATTCAAAATCTCGGCCGAGGAAATGTACGACATCTTCGGCAAGTACGGCGCCATCCGACAGATCCGACTGGGCGTGAACAACGACACACGAGGCACCGCATTTGTGGTGTACGAGGACATCTACGACGCCAAGAACGCCGTCGACCACTTGTCCGGCTTCAACGTGTGCGGCCGCTACCTCATTGTGCTGTACTACCAAGCCAACAAAATGCAGACGCGGAAGGGCGGCGACATCGAGAAACAGAAGCAAGAGCTTGAGGAGCTCAAGCAGAAGTATGGCGTGGAATAAAGCAGCAGGTGAAGGGATCCGATGGCTGTGTGTGTCTGTGTCTAAAGTCTGTCTGCGCGAGGTTGTTGATGGATAATGACGGTCACTTTCGCCTACTCTGACGACGTCATGATCACGTTGACAGCGAGATGGAGCGCATGCTGACGTGTATTCTACAATAGTGCTGCGTTATGGTTTCAGTCATGCATGCGTCCATCGAGTGGCTCGAAGCGGGAATATCTAGTCACTGCTCCCGAATGCTGCACGCAGCTCATACTTACTTGTGTACAGGATGGTGAAGTGGGACATGTTTGCGTCGTCAGAGCCACTGGGATCGAAGCTTGCGCTCGGACATCGAGGCCGTGAGGTGCAGCTCGCTTGCCCTACGCCAGTAGCAGCATCACAGAACAAGTCAACGCAACACAGCGACGCACACAGGAAGCACACAACCAGAACAGACAGACAATCTCGTGTTATTACGCCGTAGTCAAGTGCTGGGGGTGCGAATGGCCGCGCTGCTCGCTGCGCTCGAGTGCGCGGCGCTGGTTACACGCTCCACGCTGCAGCAGCAGCAACGAGCAAGCGCTGGGTGCCAGGCATCGAAGGAGCGGCAGGAACCAGCAGTACTTACAGCATCTTGGCGCGTGGCTCCTTGACCTCCTTGCAGAAGCACTTTTCGCAGACGCAGCGACCATCGACAGCAGGACAGCTGAGAGCCTTCGTGTGGTGCACGTCACCGCGGTGGTAGTGGCAAAACTCACGGTCGCAGCGACAGCAGAAATGCAGGATCTTCTTGTCCAGCATGGCCGAGAACGGCACGGCGTTGCTCTTGACTGGGTCCGCGCAGACGTGACACTGATTGCGCACCACCTTGGCTTCTTTGATGGAGCGGCGTGACACCATCTTGGCGTTCTTGAGCTCTGGCACGGGCACCATGTACGTGGAGCGACTCGACTTGGTAACCAGACCGAACTCGTTCGTGGCTTCGACCACGAACTTGTACGTCTCCCCGTGGCGCAAGCGATCGATGGACACATTCGTAAGCAACGGCTTGGTGAGCAGTTTAATCCACTTGACGTCCTCGGTCTTCGTACGCATCCAGCGCACACAATACTGCACGATGGGCACGCCGTTGTCGAGTGGTTGTTCCCACGACACAGTGACGGCGGCGTCCGTCATGGACGTGCGCGACGGGTCTGCTTCGACCAGCACACGCGTAGGCATGTTGGGTGGGAGGCGACGCAACAGGCGAAGCACGTAGTTGGCATCGCCGTAGATGAATCCACGAATGGGCAACACAATGAAGAGCGTCAGCGCAATCGCTTCGTCCAGCCACCACAGATAGCTCTTGATGAGCCCAAACAAGCTCAGGTTTTCTTCCTCGATTGCGGCGTCTGCCGTGGTCTGCTCGCGACTAGCTTGTCCAGCTGCCTGGGTCGAGCCACCTGGGCAGCGAACAAACGTGTGGTCACTACGGCCATACGAGTTCCACGTCGAGAGGCGATAAACCACGAGCTGGTACGCGTCTACGATGTCGATGAACTCGGTATCTGGACCGCTGTGCACTGGTGTCCACGCAGACTCACCCGGGCTGCGACGTTGGAGCTGGAATCGCTGTGGCACATCGTCTGCCGGCGTCCATGAAATGCGCAAGTAGCGTTGCCCCAACAGCGTGTCTTCGGACTCTATCGTGCACGAGGTCTTGAGTGGCTTGTCAGGGCGCTTGCCCATGCCAAGGTACTTCATGCGCATGAACATGGCCAGCTGCTGGCGATGGAACTCCTTCTTCACACCGATCTCTTGCAAGCGAATGCCGTCGTTGGCCATGAGCAACGGGAACGTGAAGCCCGAGATCGAGTGGCGACGGAACATGTCCGAGTACTCTGGCAGCTGCACCGAGTACGCGACCCAGTCCGCGACTTCGTTGACAGTCATTTCAGCGCCGACTTTTTCCCATCGCTCGTCCAGTTCCTTGAGCGAAATGATCGAGTCGTGGTCTCGATCGAGCTTCTGGAACG
Source organism: Lagenidium giganteum (assembly GCA_002286825.1). Lineage (NCBI taxonomy): Eukaryota > Oomycota > Peronosporomycetes > Pythiales > Pythiaceae > Lagenidium > Lagenidium giganteum. The sequence continues at coordinate 435,493 of NSDO01000001.1, forward strand.
CCTTGGCGATGTCGCTGTGCTCGTCATTCAGGATCGACTTGATCTCCTTCGTGTCGATGCCGCCGGACTCGTCGATATCGAAGATGCCGTGCAGATCCTGCTTGATCTTCTTGATTTCGTTCGAGCCGACACGGCCATCGTGGTCGAAGTCTGCGAGCAAACTCTCTGTGCCATCAACCACCCAATAAAGACACACATACCCGTGGCACCCAAGTCAGTCTCCCCCCCCCTCCATTCTCACAGCACCGAGGTAGTTCTCATAGACGTACCAACTGCCGGGTTCTCGTGGCTCTGGGCACGGCGCTCATCTTCAGCAGCACGCTCCTGGCGCTCGAGGTCGTCCACGTCGAGCTCATCAACGCGTTCTGGAAGCTTGTCAGCGGTCGCCGTGTCGGACAGGTTCGCCCACAGACTGATTACAATCACCGCAACAATCAACACAGCTGGGCGCAGCATCGAGCGCCGCATTGGGACTCCGCCACGCTGGCGGCGCAAACTCAGCGTCCAAGCCATCGAAGGCCCCGTCGTCGCCTCCTTCCCTCGATGAGTTGTGAGTGAGCCGACCGCGCATGCGACAAGGTGCCACTCTGCGTCACCTCCGGCTAAGTGCGAACCCCCAACAAGACGGCGACACCCAAGCGACATGAGCACGTGGCGCTGTGTGGATCGCACCCCGTGGCCGATCCGATCCGAGCTGATCCGAGCACCGCCCTGGCACACGTTTAAGATCCCGCGAGAAAATGCAGTGACAGCGGCAATGGCATGATGAGGCGGTATCGATCGTGGTTGTCTGCCATTGCTGCGATTTGTGTGTCAACGGGGGTGAAGCCATCTTCTGAGCATCTTGACGAGTGAACGGACCAGAGAGGTCACGGACGAAAGGATCTCGGATTGGACAACCGGTATGGGTGCAACTGCAGAGATCTCCTTACTGCGGACACAAATCGATTCTCGCGGATTGTAGCGAAGGTGTGCGTCTGCGCGGAGCACACCATAAAGATTCATTCATTTTGCTTTGCAGGCTTATTGCGTGGGCTAACATTTCGACACGGAGGAAGTCGCAAACATCATCACTCCTGGCTTTGCCATCGTTCATAAATGGTGGTCGATGGTTCGTCCGCTCACTTGACATGGATTCTAGTTGACGCGTTCGTCCAAGAATTTCTTCGCCATCGCACTGATGGCGTGTTGTTCCAGGAGGAAGGCGTCATGGCCGTGAGGGGAGGAAACCACTTTGAACGAGGAGTTGGGCAGCTGGCGTGCGAGTTCTTCTTGCTCGCTGATGGGATAGAGCACGTCCGAGTCGACACCGACCACCAGTGAAGGCTGCGTCAGCGTGGACAAGGCGTGCTCGATGCCACCGCGATCACGTCCAACGTCGTGCGTGTCCATCAAATGGGTGAGCGCCACATACGAGTTGACATCAAATCGGGAGAGGAACTTCTGGCCTTGGTATTCCAAATACGATTGGACCAGGAAAGGGCTCTTGCCGTCGTCGTTCTTGGCGACGGCTTTGTCCGTTTCCATGCGTTCCCGTCCATATTTCTGGCTGTACGCTGCATGCGTGCGGTACGTCACCATGGCGATTTGGCGCGCCAGGGACATGCCTTGAGTGGGTGGAGCCTCTGGATCATACTGCCCATTCTTGTAGAGAGGGTCCATGGCAATGGCTTGACGCTGGAGCTCGCTGATACCAATCTGCCACGCAGAATGGTGCGAGCCGCACGCGATCGGGATGAAACTGCGCACGAACTCGGGGCCGAAAAAGGCCCATTCAAGCGTCTGCATCCCCCCCATCGAGCCACCGATGACAGCCTTGACTTGCTTCACACCGAGTTCTTCTTGCAGCAATTGCTTCTGCAGACGGACTGCGTCTCGCACTGACACGCGTGGGAACGTGTGACCATACTGCTGCTGGGTGGCCGGATTGATCGACGTCGGACCTGTCGAGCCGTAGCACGACCCAAGGACATTGGCGCACACAATCAAGTAGCGGTCTGTCCATTCAGGCGTGACCATCGAGTCCCACCACTGATGCACCAACGAGTGGCCAGTGAGCGCGTGGCACAGCACAATCGCATTATCGCCCGCGGCATTCAACTGGCCATACGTCGTGTAGCAAACCTGCGGTTGCTCCAAATGCTGTCCATTTCCCAAGTGGAATGGCTGGGTCGCCTGGTACAACTGCACCGGCACGGTTTGGTCACCGTTGTCTTTGTATTCATCCTCGATGTGCGGCGCCGACGCTGTGGACAAGAAGCGCCCATAGCGCAGTCGGGGGCGCACGAGGGAACGCGATTGCAGTCGTCGGAGCAGCATTTGGAGCAAGCACGCACAGGGCAGAGGGACACGTCGGCGGCAACGTCGAGCAAGCGCTGGATCGGTGGCGGCGGCGCTCTGGGTCGCTTCGCTTGGTCGCTTTGAGCTGTCGGCGGCGGAATGTGTTCTGGTGGCGGCGGCAGGTGCGCGCACCCCAGCTGTGACCGTTTCTGGCGCCTTTTCTTGTGGATTGCCGCGCACCACCTCATTTTCAGCCAATCAAACCAGTTGAAGATGGAATAATAGCGAATCGAATCGAGCTAATCCGGGCATTACTTTGTTCTCTGGACACTGGCCAGAGCAGTTGGAGTGGCTCAAACATCATCCCACATCTACTTGGGGCGGCCCAATGAGCGATTTTTTTGACTGAAGAGATTCTTTTGATTGTGAGCAATCTCGAAGGCGAATGGACCCTCGATCGCGCTGTTGTAGCAGACAACAGACAGAATGCAGCTTGGTTGGACACCCCTAAAATCTTTGGTCAAACAACAGCTCAAATCTGCAATTCCATTTTGACGTCGATCTAGTTGTGTTCTCCACTCTTTTTTTTAGTCGCCGTCACTCCAACGCGTAAGGGGAATTGCATCTCTGTCAGCTTGATTTCATTCTCGGTCGATGGTGGATGGTGGATTGCACGACACTCGGCACGCGATTGCCATCCAAGCCCACGATATTTCGCGGGACGAAACACACACACACATATATACTGTATATACACAGACGGAAAGTCGGCGCGCAGGTGCGCCACCGGTCAGCCGGTCGCGTCGCACGTGGCTGGCAGCGTTTGGAGCCGGCAGCCACGATGGACAACATTTGGGGCAGCCACACGACACGTCCAGTTGTTGCCGTGGAAAAGGACCAGCTTGGTATTTTGGCAAAGACGCGTCTTGCTTGAGTGGTGAACAAGTTCACGATGGAGATGGTGTGGTAGACGAGTCTGTGATGACGGCGT
>NSDO01000001.1:467659-496490 GCA_002286825.1 Lagenidium giganteum
GGCTGGAGCAATGGTGGTGGCAACAACGGCGGCTGGAGCAATGGTGGTGGCAACAACGGCGGCTGGAACAGCGGTGGCCACACAGGAGGACGAGGCCACGGAGGAGCTGGCCAGTACGGCGGTGGCGGCCACGGAGGAGCTGGCCAGTACGGTGGCGGCGGCAACTACGGCGCATCGCTTCGCCGTGCGTACTAGACGTACTAGACGCTCGATGTCCAGCAGTTGCCTGTCAGTGTTTTCTGAATTAGTCATGGTATCCTAGTCTCAAATCAAAATCTTTTCGGTCCTGGAAAGGTGATTCGTCCGTATCGAGTGCAACGTCCTTGTCGCTTGGGCATTACGACGGGTTCTGCGTCGTCAACAATATGCTCATGATGCGTTGTTCCATGTGGCTGGTGTGTGTGCATGCCGCACGCCGTGGTTATGTCTGTATTTGAAGAAGAATTGAAGTTGTGTGGCACAACCTTGGGGACGTCGCTGTTCTCGATAATGGTGACGGGGTTTACTGTTATTATGCTGGCCACCAGCGTTCGGACATCAACTTGTCGGCGTGAGCACGCTAGAACCACGGCGCTCCCTCCATTAGACCCCGCAAACAATATCAAAATCCTTGCGTGGTAGTTGATACAAACTGGTGTGCCATGTGATATTCAATTAGACAGGTAAACTGCTTTGTGGGTTAACATTGCTAAATTGAAAAATATTGAGCGTTCAATATACTGTACTGCGGATTGACGAGGTCACTGCACAATTCAGAGGTGATGCCTCATCATCAAATGCCCTTCATGGCGAACGAGAAACTGCGGTAGCCTGTCAATGCCACACAATGACTTGCAATAAACCCGGCAGCGCTATCAGAGCCACTTCCGCTCACAAGAACGGGGTGGATCAGTGTTTACGCACACTGACGCAATTGCGATCAGCCCAAACCAGTCTCGGGATGTCCTCTTTATGGTGTTGTGTGTTCTGAAGCAGTGTAACGCCTGGTACAAGCACGCTGCTGACTTCCACATGTAGCCATCGGCTTTTCAGTGCATGATTGACAAGATGCTCAAGATCCTGGAGCCCTTGTTGTCGAAAGTCTACATCGTGGCTCTTCACGGAATGGGAAAAACGAAGTTCGAAAATTTCCCATGCGCTCTGTATGCCACCGATGTCAAGTATCAGCAATCGAATCGGGCCAGGCGGGACATTTCGCGATGTCAAGAAGTACTTCTCAGGAAAACACCATCTGTATGGTCTGAAGATTGAGTGCTCCGTGAGTCCTGACGGACGCGCCGTCAACGTGACCGATTACTACGCAGGCTCAGTGTCCGCTGCGACTATCTTCATGCGCAACATCGACCAACACCATTCTCGTTGACAAGGGCTACCAAAGCGTAGTCGGCGCGCACCTCCGCACAATCCAGCCGAAGAAGAACATTGTCAGTGGTGCGCTGTCGCAGGATGATGTCGACAGCAACCGCCGCATCTCTCATGATGGTGTCCTCGTGGAGAAATTTTTTTGACGCATGAACATGCTATGGCCAGTCATGTACAAGAAGTACACGTGGAGAGAGCACTACAACATGCTCGTGCACATTTGTGTTGCGTTGACCAACATCAGCTTCAATCCGCTGCGTGCCCAAGACCGCGATTTGTAGCGTGCAACGTTGGCCAACTACATCTCGCAAGCCCATTTTCGCAAGGACCAGCGCCGCCAGCAGCAGCAAGCGTCGCCCATTCGACATCAAAAGCGCATTTAGTGCCCAATCGGCCGTCGCAACTTCTCAAAATGCGATTCGCCGCGTTTGGGCAGTGAAAGGTCGCCTGTGACGGGTTGTCCCGCACGTCACCATACCCGACGCGAGCTCGTGAAGGAAACTCTACTGCTGGAAGCGCTGGGGAAACATCACCGCGTAGCTTGTCCTTTGATGAATCTCAGGCGTTCTAGTCCTGTCGCAATTTTGCATTGTCTAGCACAAAGTGTGATAAAATAGACGTATGCATTGGTAGCCAGCATCAATCGTCTTCATTCTTTGTGATCGCCTAATTTTAAGCTGTCACGCTCACACAATTACAACTTTCCGTCTTGCATTTCGTCGATCCCTCCATCACCATCCATCAGCTTTCCATCAAGCGCTCCGTACCATAGCTGTAATATCCCCATTGGAGCAATTGATTTTCACAAATTGCAATTTGCCTTTGTATCAACTTCAAAAATACCCTCAAAGATACTGGTAAGTATTTAGACGGGATACTACCCAAGCATGCTGCGCACAGCGCAGTGAAGAAATGGCGCGGCTGTCGGCAGGTCAGCGCCATACCCGGTCATTTCTGCTTTGAGGCGCCCGGACGGCTGCCTTTGGCGCGTGGGGCGGTTGCCGCGCAATCAGGATGCGTCCAGCTCTGACTCGGATGACAAGGAGCCTGGACGCGGCCTGTTCGCCCTTCCCACGATGGTCGACAACAGCAACAGGTTCGTCGTCGACCGGATTTGGGCGAAGAAGTCCGTCAACGGGGCTTTCTTTTACCTCATCCAATCGAAGGGGCATGTTGAATTGATATGGGAGCCACGGGAACATCTCCCGTGACAACTTGTCGTTGAATTTGAACGGGTCGACCACGCAGCGGTGTGGTGGCACTACTCCACCCGTGGTCGGCCGCGTAGTGCTGTGCGGTTGGCGTCAACAAGAGCAAACACAAGACTCCAAGGTCAAAAACAATATTTGTTTAATGCGCAGTGTTTCCTGTGGTGTCGGACTTACACGTGCATTGTGCAGCTATTCGCTCGCAGCTTAATGCCCAGCATCATCTTGCCTGCCGGCGGTGGTGTGCACTGGCCAGGTCAATCCTGTGCGCGTGCTTCTCAGCGCAACTTCCATCTCCCCAATATTTTTAAGTCAATACGCAATAATCTATTTTTGATTAAGTACTGATTTAAGATGACCACCGGATGCTGCTTTGAGATGGGTGCTGGGCAACTTTGAGCGCATTCGCACCATCTGTGACGGCGTGATGCGGTTGGGCAGCGGCCCATCGTCCTTGCAGAGCACCTGCTCTGACTTCCTGCGTGGGGACAGTCGCATCCAAGAAAGGGTGTGACTGCACTCCCCCTCCGCTCATGCAGGAGGGGCCTATTGCTTCTTAAAATATGGATTTGAAATTTACCGTTCCAAGAGAATTGATCGCAAATTACAGCATATTGTGACAAGATATATTCACAGCAGCAACAAATACACTATTCATTGGTGTCAGCCGACGTTATCTGGTCGATATAGGCCGATTCCATCGCTTGAACATGGCGATATGCGGCTAACCATCTTGCACTGTTGATGCTGTTGATCCCTGCCGCAATCTTCTGTCCCAGTTCTTCCATGCTTTGCGCTGGGTTCCTCGCAATGGGTGCCTATATGGCTGCCCGGATCAGCTCGATAGGCTGAAGCTCTGGGTGGTACGGCGGGGTGAATCGAATTTCGTACCCGTGCCGTATCGCAATCCCTTTGCCACGCAGTGATCGGTCTTCGTATACATAGCACGGCTCTTTCGACGACGCTACCGGATGTCGCGCGACGTGCTTGATCGACTCCTTCAGGCTGCACTGGATGGTGATGATTACTTCCGACAGAAACCGGATGCAATTGGCCGTTGTGGGCTTTCAGTGCACCAGAAAGTGACAGCGGCGCTGATAATGTTCTGCTATGAATTTGAGGCGGATGCCACGGACGAATATGTGTGAATAGGTGAGAGCACAGCCACTGAAAGCTTTCGACGGTTGACGCAGATGATCATCGATCAGTTCGGACCAGAGTATTTGGGTGAGCCTACCTCAGATGACATCGCCTACCACACAACCGGTAACGCTGCCCGTGGGTTTCCAGGAATGTTTGGTTCCTTGGATTGCACCTACTGTGAGTGGAAGAACTGTGGCGTGGCATGTTTCAAGGTCGGGACGGTACAGCGTCGGCTGTTATGGAAACTGTCGCCACAAGCAATCTATGGATCTGGCACAGCTACATCGGAACAGCAGGATCGAACAACGACATCAACGTTGTTGAACGTTCGCCCTTGATCACACTATGGTTGCAAGGCGATGACCTGCACATCGCTTTCAAGCGAACGGAAACACATGCTATGTGACGGCATTTATCTGCGGTGGTCTTTTTTCGTGAAAACAATCAGCCAGCTATAGACAGACAAAGAAAAGTGCTTTGCGCGCGAGCAAGAGGTGGTGCGAAAGGATGTGGAGCGTTGTTTTGGTGTGCTGCAAAGACGTTTTGGTATACTTACTCAGTCAGCTCGCTCGTGGAGCACTGACACCTTCGTGATCTTGGAGAGCGTGTGTGATAATGCACAATATGATCAATATGATCGCGGAAAACGAAGAGCATACCGGCGGCACAGAGCTCCCATTCGACGCTATAGAAGTGAGGTCATCAGCGTGCGAATGCATGGAGTTCGACAATCTCTTGATGGCAATGTCCGAAAGCCGCGATGCTAGTGCACATTTGGCCCTGCAGATTTGGTTGAGCATCGTTGGGCAACTATCCAACAGCAGCATGAAAGATTTCATTTTCAATGAACAGTCTATAAATGAGCTTAGGGCATGTTCAACGCGGCTCTCCATCTCCAAGATTGGAGACAGCGATAGAGAATCCGACACCAACGCAGTGATCCAGGTTCCATGGTTGGATCGCAGCGAGGGAAGAAATGGATCAACCCCGTCAAATACAAAAGATTGATTGGCTGGTGTCTATAGACCCGTGACCCTGATTGGCTGATCCATGGTGGTTGGCCGGTGAGCAGTGGGCATTGTCGTTCGGCAAAGATGCCAGCAGGGAAAAGTGGTCGTTGACGGAGGACGAAGCGCTGTCGCGAGCGTGGGATCAGAGCACTGCCAATTCTGCCAAAGGTGCCGACCAAACGAGCGCAGCACTATGGGGCAGCATCAAACAGCACTTCGAGCGTCTCGCAGCCGGGCACCAACGCAGCCTGAATGCTCTGCGCAATCGCTGGACAGACATTCAGCATGATGTCAACAAAGTGCGTGAAAAGTAGTCGTGCATGATCTGGGCGTACCCACTGGGTCGGTCGCGATGGACAACCCTGCGACCTGCCGTGGATCCTGCCCAAGTCGGCCGAGGGGCGGCAGATGCTCGGACCCGCTGCCGGATGACCAAGCACGCGATGTCGTCGTCTTCTTCGTCTGTCATGCTGCCCGCCAACAGCATGGAGATAGATTGACGCTGTGCGTTGGTGGTTGGCGCAGATCCAAGCGAATCGTAGTGTACCGCGTAGATCATTTGGACCAATGGTGAATCGTTGTTCATGGAGAATAGAGAGCCGTGTTGAACATGCCCTTAGGCTCCCTTTGAATGATTTGCTCATGTGACGTTCGCTGTTACAATTGTGTCAATATCATCGTCGTCAAGTTCGTAAAATGGAATGTGCGATTCGTTCACACCATCACCATCACAGTCAATATCGGTGTCGTTTTTTTCATTCAACCCAACGCAGCTTAAGGCATTCGCACGACTGGTATTGATGCTATTGGCTCGTTCAAGAGTCGTTGGTGCATCGCTAAGCCAATTCATTCAGAGCAGCACAGCGTCGAAGAAGGAAGAACTGCTGCCTAGCTTCGTCCAGACTGTCAATGGGAGTTGAGAACATCGCCAGATTGTTTGCATCTTCGAGGGCTTCACTCGCTTCGCACTCGCCTTTGCCATCAGCGCAGTTGCAGACGCAAGACGCTTGTATGTAGTTGCCATCAGCACATTGGTAGCGGCTGCCATTTTTGCTGCTTTGACTCCTTTCGGTCTCTGTAATGCAGCTGCAGGTTGCGTCGGTGCACTTTAACTTGGCTGCTTAGACGAGTCCCGGAATGTTTGCCACTTGGGTTCTGTTAATTTACGCCAGCACGGTAGGTACTTGAACAGCTTGTTCTTGCTTGTTGTGTTGGTGTACCGGGTTTGTTGCTGTCATTGCCATCACGGAGTGCGAAATATGCTGCGGTGCACGAGCAATTTAATCTTCAGCGCTCTCACCTGAACGTGGTAGCTCTGACTATCGCCATCGCGCCAACAAATTTACTTACTTCGGCGTTGATAGTCCCCCATTTACTTTCAAGCGACCGAAGGCTCCGCGCTTCTGTTCGAAGTGTAAATTCGCTGGTGGAGAATTTATTCGCCCACCCCAAACTGGAAACGACAAACCGCCACAAATAGCCCTCTAAATTCGTGGCGCACCCGCCAACCAAACACGCCACCACCAGCGCACGTACAACACCAGCGACGACCACAGACGAGCATCACAGACACAAATGCCACGAGCAAGAGAAACCATTTTCACGATGGCGGAGCACATGCAGCTCTGTCGGTCATACCTTGCTATCGGTACCGACGCTACAACAGGCACAAACCAGTCCAGCGGCACGTTCTGGGAGATGCTCTCATGTAGCATTTTGTATCGTGGCATATTGTTTGGTAAGATACGCTTTGTTACAAAACGATGTGGTGTGGTGCCCATCGAATCACGGCAGACTCCACAATTGATGCTGTCGTGCCCTCATCCCTGTTTTAGTCCAATCACAAAGCTTGTGGCACGGGATATCAGCCAATCGCTCTCCTCCAAATTGAATAAAACACTCGCACGTGTGCGAGTTGAAGCCGCTTGTTTGTTTCACCGCCGCACGCCTCGGTCGAGGGCGTCATTCACGCGCGAGCGAGCAATCCTCCCCAAGCCCCGCCCCCGCCCGAGCCGCAACGATGAAGATCCTGGTGCCTGTGAAGCGCGTCGTCGACTATGCGGTCAAGATCCGCGTGGCGCCCAAGGGCGTGGAGCTCAACAACGTCAAGATGAGCATGAACCCGTTCTGCGAAATCGCCGTGGAGGAAGCCATCCGCCTCAAGGAGAAGAAGAAGGCGACGGAAGTCGTCGCCGTCTCGATCGGCCCAAAGCAGAGCCAGGAGACCATCCGCACGGCCTTGGCCATGGGCGCCGACCGCGGCATCCACATCGAGACCGACTTGCGCACGGACCAAGAGTTGCAGCCGCTCGCGGTCGCCAAGATCTTGAAGAGCATCGTCGAGAAGGAGTCGCCCAACCTTGTCATCTGTGGCAAGCAGTCGATTGACGCCGATGCCGCGCAGACCGGTCCGTTGCTCGCGGGTCTCTTGGACTGGAGCCAGGCCACCTTTGCTTCGAAGGTGGAGATCGAGGGCGAAGCTCTCCAGGTCACTCGTGAGACTGATGCCGGCGTCGAGACCTTGAAGGTTAGTTTGCCAGCCGTCGTGACCGCGGATTTGCGCTTGAACGAGCCTCGCTACGCGACCTTGCCAAACATCATGAAGGCGAAGAAGAAGAAGATCGACGTTCTCGCCGCGGACAGCCTCGGCGTCGACCTCAAGCCACGTCACGAGGTGATCGAAGTGAAGGAACCAGCGGCTCGCAAGGCCGGTATCAAGATCGCAGATGTGAATGAGTTGGTAGACAAGCTGAAGAACGAAGCCGGTGTCGTCTAAGTCCCTGAGAACATTGCTGATTTGCTCCGATGTCAGCACAAGAGACTGCGCATTTCTTCGGCCCTGCTGCGTCTCCATCGTGGCATATCAGCGCAGAATGTGATCGCGCAATGAGAACACATGGATTTATATTGAAAGTCAATAAGTGAAATCGAAACCACACACAACCAATCGAGCACTTTGATCATATTTGTGAAGCAGCGCCTTGCACAAGGCTTGGCTTTTGTCAATCACTTATACAACAGCGACGACAGCTGCGACACACGCTTGTTGGAGTGCAAGAATCGCGAGGCCAAGTGGCCGTTCACGAGCTTGAGCACATCGACCGCGGTATGGGGCGCTTTGGCTTCGAGCTTGTCCATGGATGCGCTGCTCAGGCGCAACAGAACACAGTCTGAGGTGGCCACGTGCTTGAAGTACGACGTTGCATCTGGTGTGACAATAGAGCCCGGGCCGATCTTGCGCAACCGCTCTTGTGCCGTCGTGAATGGCGTCCATTGCGATTCCTCCGTCATCACGCGCGATGTCTGATGGCTACGCGACGACGGCGTCTTCAGTCGCTGGCTGGCCGATCGCGCTAAGCAGACGCCTGGAATATTCTGGTCAGTCGAGAACTCGGAATCGGCCATCACGTTGATGAATCCGAAGCAGATGAAGTACGTGTCGTGCTGCAGCCCAGTCTGACATAGCTCACTGCCTTGGTTGATCACTTGAACATCCAAGTATGCGGCTAAGGGACGCAGCGTCTTGACGTCTTCTTCCTGGTGAAAGCAAATATAATGCTCCCACAACTCGAGCTGGCTCATGCGTTTCCACTCTTTGATCGTGCCGTTGACTCGATACTTCAGGTCACTCGGTAATAGTTCGTTTTCGCACCGTTCCAGAGCCACATCCACGTTGCCGTCGACATAATGAGCGCGTGTCGATGCTGGATTGCGCTTGAGTGCAGCTTCGATCGGCTTCTTCAATCCACAGAAGTAGATGTCGAACAGGTAGATGTTGGCTAACGAAGATGCCTTTCGGAAGTTGAGCAACGCTGTGGCATCGAAGTCGGGCACAAGGCCGAAGTCGATAATCACGTATTTGAGCTTGGGGAAGTCGATGCTCTGCACGCGAGTTTCAATTCGTTCGATAACGTTCACAGAGGTGCCAAAGAATAGATAGCCTTGCAAACGCAACACAAAGATAGAACTTCCCTGTGCATCCAAGAATGCCGTTTGCTCCGGCGTGCGATCCACGGCGCTACGCGTCAACGTTCCGGTAGTTTCATGATGAATGCAGCCGACTTCATGGATGCGATAAATCAAGTCCACCATGGAAATGATGATGCCCAGCCCCACACTTTCCAGCATTCCGATCACGAGAAAACTCAACGTAATGCCTACCACGATCGCTTTCTCGAACGGCTTCAAAAAATGGAACGGAGCGAGGAAATACGCTTCGAGAAAATGCAGCCCGACGCTCATGATTAGCCCTCCAAACACAAACTTGGGCACATACTGCAGCAGACGAATGCCCTGGATCCACAACAACACCAACAAAAACGCGCATACGAGGGCAGGCACTTTTTCATGGGCATCAAACTGTTTCATGATGCCCATAGCTGAGAGATAGTGACATCCTCCGCAACATCCAAACGCACCGCTGATGATGTTGGCCAGACCAATTACACGCATTTCGTTGTCGGGGCAGATGTCGCGCGCAAACAGCGTCGAGAGCGACGTCGTTGCGACGCTATACTTGAGTGCCCCTAGAATGACAAGAGAGATGATATAGCCAAAGCACTCGTACAACAGCACACGCCACTGGATGGCGTCAAAATCGATCTTCGCCCAGGCGTACCACATTGGCGTCTCGTTGATAACCTCATGCGACCACGGAAACACCCAGCCGCTTGCCTTCAGGTCTTCCATATTCATACCAAAAGACCACGCCAGCGTATGGAATCCCGCCATGGAGAGCACCAGCAAGCAGGGGAAGGAAATGGCCACGGGCCAGTGCAAGTGCTGACCGAGACGAGCGATTGCAGCGAATAGCAGAGCTGGAATCAACAGAAGTTGCGTCGCGATGGTGAAGATTAGCATCGAAAGCGCGTCGCTGGATGCCATGTGCACACCATTCTTCATCAGCTCCGCGCCGATACCCGACAGGAAACCCGCAATGACTGAGGACACACAACAGCGTACGTGTCAGTCCACTAACGCCTTGGAGCTCACAAGCGACAGCACCGACCTGGGTACGGCATATAATTTGCAATAGACGTGACGCGGAAGACGCCCATCAAGAAGAACACGAGACCCAACAGCATCGACGTGAGCGCCACCATCATCACAGACGTCGGCACGACATACTCCATGTCAGCCCTCAAGTGGATGGTGATCTTCTGCGCCATCGAGGCCATGATTGGTGCCCTGGATCAGCAGCACACTGTCCGTCAGACACATCATTCGTGCGATCCATCACTTCGACAACCCGCAGTCATTCACGTACACAAACACATCGATGGCTCCCAACGTCCATGGAGCGCCGCTCTGCCAGGCCAAGACGATCGACAGGATGGCCGTGCCGAGAAAGTTCATGTCGATAAAGTGCGCAATGTACTCGGACAGCGGCGTGCCATGACCCACGATCACACTCGCGCATGACACCGCCAGCGTTGACGACAGTAGGAACGCAATGGTGCCCGACGTGAGGTCAACCATGGCCTCCATCACGCGCCGCTTCCACACGCCCTCTCCACGCGGCGCTGACACCGCCGACCCGATCCGCATGGGGCGCAAGCTCAGGCGCACATCTTCGACGTCGCCCATGTCGTGGCTGCCATAGCCATCGCCGCTCGTCTTCTTGAACAAGCGCGTCTTCAACCCGCCATGGTAGCTGCTCACTCGGCGGATCAACTGCTGCTGCGCCGTGCACGAGCGCGGCGACAGCGACTGCGTCGACAGACTACCCTGCGCGCGCAGCTCGCGCCGCAGCGGCGCCTCTAGCAGCTCCACAGCGCCACGCTCCAGCGGCAGCGCTGTCGCCTCCATCACCCTCCAGCGCTTCGCTTCCGGCCGTTGTTGGTGGCTCCACTATTCCGCCAGTCAGAGGCACGGCCACCCCACCAGGTTTTGACGACGGTGAGAAAGGGCGCACCGTATTTTGCACCACGCATCGGCACAAAACGGGGCGGCGAGCGGAACCTCAACGTGCCGTCATCCAGCTCTCACCGATCATCATTGCTTGGCATGACTCCACAGATTGTGTGTCGTGCATGGGGGGCTGTGGGAGCCGTGCACATGTTGGTTGATGGGAACACCACAAGACCATCTGCATGGGCTTTCCGCCTTGTTGCGAATGTTCTTGTGGGCGATCGCGCAGATTGAAGATACAGCGTGAGTGTTGGTCGCTTGGAGATTCAACGGTGTGAGGGGGCGTATTTTACGCGTTAGATTACGGGCTTGGGTTGAAACGAACGAATGTGCGAGTGCAGGTCACCCACTACTTCAACTCACGGCCACCGCCAATTGCGACGCCACAGCCGCAGTGCCCGCAGCGGGAAGAAGAGCAAGACCAAGCAGGAGGAAGACGAAGCAGGACAAGCGAGAGCGCTCGACGGACATCAGGCGGTTCGTCCAGACAACACCCACCAGCACAACCAATGGCCATGGAGAACCTGCCGGAGCTGCTGCGCCGTGTCCGCCACGAATACGAGCGGGTGCTCGAGTCCAATGAGCGGACGTTCCAGAAGCTGCCGAGCGAAGTGGAGGAAGGGAACGTGGAGTACAAGCTGCAGCTGCTGGACCCGTCGCCAGGTGCGTGTGTGCAAAGCGCGCGCTTGCTGTGTGGAGTACTGACTGGGCGGGTGAATGACAGATCGGTTGAAGCAGTTGGTGACGCAGTTGCACTGGCGCCTGAATGAAGGCAAAGGAGTCGCCTTCTACGAAGTCGGCGTGCGTGACAACGGTGTGGCCATTGGCATCAATGAACAGTCTATGGTCAAGTCGCTCACGACGCTGAGCCGGTATGATTATTGGGCAAAGGAAGTGGCGGTGCGATGGGAATGGCGTGCTGACGCGATGAGTTTTATTTATTTTTCTTAGAATGTGTCAAGTGCTCCAGGCGGATCTAGAAGTGGTTCATTTTCGCGATGGCCACGCCCTTCACCACAAGGCAGTCCGGGTGAGAATAACGCGAATTGCACAGAAGAAGGCAAAGAAACAACTCCGAGGTACGGGTCATGATAGTTCGGACGAGAAGAGTGAAATCTTGTGCTGACTTTTTCATTGCAGTCTCTGTGATTGGAGATGTGGAAAGTGGCAAATCAACGTTGATCGGCGTGCTGACAAGAGGATGCCTTGACGATGGCAGTGGTCTTGCTCGAATGCAAGTGTTCCGGTATTATTGGATCTTATGAGCTCATTACGTCCACAACTACCTGCTGATTTTTGTACGTGCCCACTCAGACATCGTCACGAGATTGAGAATGGACGAACCTCGAGCATCAGTGAACATCCCATTGGAATCACACAGGACGGCCGATTCGCACTAATTGATGACTTCGGAGACTTTGATCAGTTGGATGATGATGATGAATCAAAGGAGATCCGCAGCGTTATCACCCTCAGTGATCTTGCAGGTCACAAGAAGTATCTGAAAGTAACGGGTGAGCGTGCATGTCGCGCGATGATGTGGTGAAAGTTGCCGCTCACGTATGTATCGTTGACGATGCAGCGTCTGGCCTTGCCAGTCAGTTTCCCGACTATACACTCCTTGTCGTGGACAGCACCAAGGGTGTCCAGGCAATGACAATAGAGCATGTCAAAATCGCGGCTGCATTGGAGGTGCATTACTCTTGTTTCAATTTGTTTTGGCTCGGATGACATACTGACTTTTATCTCCGTAGCTCTCTTTGTTTGTCGTTGTCACCAAGGTCGATATCGCGACTGCAGATAGAGTACATCAGACGACAAAAGAAGTTGCTGAACTTTTCCAGGTTTGTTGCTCGGTATGCGGGGGCGACAATTTTGATGCTGACCGGTGTGGTGCTCGTGTGCAGTCGTTTTGCTCGGAAAAGCGACTTCTGGTGATCGGTGAAGGGGACGAACTTCCAGTTGACGACACGCTGATTCCGCTCTTTCAAGTGTCAAATGTGGATGGTTGTGGATTAAATGAGCTACAGAAGTACCTTGCCACCCTCGAGCCAAAAAGAGTGAGTCCAAGATATCGACTATCTGTCTGTTGTAATCACTCACCTCTTGTCATTTAGACTTGGATAGACCAACTTTCAGTTGCTGCGGAATTCCAGATAAACAAGTGCTATGACATTGAAGAAATTGGAACGGTGGTCACTGGCTTGATGCAGAGGTAAGTACTACCAAACTCAGTCAGTGTTCTTCACCATCTAAGTTCTCTCTGCAGTGGAACTATATGTGTCGGCGAGCACATGCTTTTGGGACCGGACAGCAATGGCCAGTTTGTGCTAGTTGAAGTTGACAGCATCGAAGTTCAGCGGAAGGCGACGCGATCGTTGGGCGCGGGTCAAACCGGCGCGATTCTTCTAAACTTCCCAGATGATGTCGACGTAAATGTTTCTTCGATTCGGAAGGGCATGATGCTAGTGCATCCCAGTGTCCGTCCGATGGCCACACTTCAATTCGATGCGGAGGTTCATTTCCTCAAGGATTCGCCAACAATACGTGAAAACTACCAGGCTGTCATCCACGCTGGACAGATTCGGCAAATGGCGAAACTGGTGCGCATGGATTCCTTTGAGGAAAAGGAGACGGAGCAACGCGCAATGTGCCGATTCGAGTTCATGTACTGGCCCGAGTACATTCGTCCAGACCTTCCTCTCGTCTTGCGCGAAGGCATGGCGCATGCTGTGGGCAAAATCGTCCGCGCAGTTCATCTGAACACCGACCTTCCTGCAACAACAGTTAGAACTTGCTGAACCGAAGTCAAGCAGGAAGAGACAACCATGAAGATGATGGTGCGATCGTGAACCGCAGGACGGATAATATATGAAACCTGCTTTCCGAAGAGGTATTGCAAAAAGTGTCGATATTGCCACCGCCATGCCCCCGAGAATCTCGCTTGTGCTGCTTGCTGCTGATCGAGCGCGAACTTCACATGTGCTCGCCATAGATCATATTCTTGGTTTGAAATCCAAATACGCCGACAAGGTGCCGCCGACGCTGGCTGGCCAATATGATCGCATCAAATATAGGTTCGCTGATGGAATTAGCCCTCCCAGCACCACCCGAGTGCGCGAGTGCGGAGTGCGTTGCCATCGCTGGGTGCAGCACGGTTGCGTTGCTAAGGCGAGCAACGATCGGAGCGCGCATCACGTCGCCGTGTGGTTGATCGTCGGAATTGCTGCAGGGCGCCGTGATGGTGTCGTCCGAGCAGGATGCAAGAGCAAGCGATGGCGTAAAGCTAACAGGTGCTGCAATCTCAGACAATGCGTCCGCATCCCACGATCTGCAGCTTCAGTTCAACAACGTTCACGGACATGTAAATGCAAAGGGAAGCAATAACGATGGCGGCGAAGACTCGGTGCAGCAGGTGTCGACGAAGAAAGTCAAGATCAAGAAGAAAAAGGGGCCCCGTGCTCAGACAATTGAAGAGGTGTTTGCCACCATCAGCACTGTGCGATCATCGGGGCTAAACCCGCCAGCAGAACACATTGTCTTGACGCCGCGGTCTGCAGAAGCGTGCTTACGATGTGGCGTGAACCCCGAGACGCTCAAGATCAGAGATTTGGATTCATTTTATGACCCAGAGATAACACCTGCTGTGCAGCGGATGCGCCATGAAGCGTATTCGATGCGGCGACACGAAGAAATGAAAGCTGTTCGGGCGGAGAAAAAGAAAATTGTGGCGGCTGAAGAGGAAGACTCCCCAAAATCGCTGTCTCCATCCCCGAAGAAGAAAAACGCGAGTGCACATTCGACACCAGAAAAGAACGACGCATCGTCGATGCTCGAAATTGAACGCAAGCGATTGGAGAAAGTCAGACTTCGCCAAGAGCGAGAACTGGAACAAATGTTGGAGTTTGAGATGAAGATGAGCAAAATCCAACAGGATGCCAACGAAAAACTTGAGCGAGAGCGACGGTTGCACGAGCAACGGGAACGTGAGCGCGTGAAGCGCCAACAAGAGCTAGCTGAAGAGAAACGAATGCGCGAGATTAAGAAGAAAGCACAAATGGACGTCGAGGAAGAGAGACGGAAAGTTCTTGCTGCGGAGATGGCAGCACGCGACCGTGAACTTGCAGAGCAGAAAGCAAAGCAAGAAAGACTTCGACGGATCGAAGCAAGGCAACGAGAAGAAGAGCGAAAGGCAAAGGCTGAGGAACATCGATTGGTGACTGAGGCCATTATCAAGCAACAACAATTCGAGATTAATGAACGCTTAAAAGAGCTGGAGCATGCAGAACTGACAAGAAACGAAATGCTTGAGCAGCAACGTTTGCTTCGAGCTCAAGAAATGGAAGATCGAAGAAGAAAAGTTGCATTGCGAATCAGAAAGAACCTGAAGATGTCCCGTAAAATCGAGTTACAACGCAAAAAGGAAATCAAACGCAAGCAAAAAGCTAGTGACCAACTGCGGAAAGAGCATGAAGAAGAACTCGAGCGGCAAAGAGAGTTGGCTCGCCAACAACAAGAAATGCTCGAACGGAAACGGCAAATGGTGTTGGATGAAGCACGACGAGAAGAAGAGCGCAAAAAGGAGGAGCTTCTGCAACGTCAACGAGAGATCGATATGAACGTCCAGCAAGTGCAGCAAACGCAGGCTCACCAGCTCGAAATGAAAAAAGAATATCGACGCATTCAGCAGCAATTGAAGCTGGACAAAGTCGAGAGGATGAAGCGAATACAGGAATACAAACGTCTTGAAACGTTGCGCAAACTCCATGAAACAGAGGAGCGAACGCAGCAGATGCTCCAAGAAAAAGACGAGTTGGTGCGTCGGCGGAAGCAAATCGCAGTCCAAACAAAGATTCAGCGGGACATGATCATTCGGACAATGGAGAATGTGAAAATCACCAAGAAGTGGAACCAGGCTCACAAAACTATTGAAAAGGTCATGGGGAAGTCTCCAGGACATTCTCCGTCACCAACCAAGTCAGTCAACCGACCCAAGTCGAGCTCCAGTGTTACTCGAAGTGCAACGATGCTGCCAACCATTACCCGGCCGACAACACCTGGGAATAGCGGAAGCGGCAACCAGTCACGCGTCTTCCGACCACCTTCACCTCCTCCGGTGCGTACGGCATTCAAGTTTACCAAAGAGGCTGAAGAATCAGCGAGCTCGACAACGAAGGGCGGTAAGCCACAGGCCTACTTTTCACCGTACGAAGAAGTTCCAGACCAAATCCGCATGAAAAAGAACAAGAACATGCGATCAGCTGTATTCTGAAGACTGCGATTTTGGCGCCACACACACAGACGAAGACACAGAGAGGGACACACCAACAGAGCAAACCACACGCGCAACCTCAGCTCAAGGGCCCGGGCCACACCAACGTCATCCGCACATTCAACATCGCGTTGGCGGTTGTGGCAGCGTCTAGCTTCCGATACCACTGCACGTGCCAGGTTGCCCAAGCTCACGCTTCACGCAATACATCAGCTTCGGCTCCGGGTGGAGAAGATGGGCAGAAAGGGAAAAAGAGGCGCGTTTTTGACCTTTGTTGTAACACATCTCGTCGCTTAAATACGTTGCTTGTTGATGATCGTTCGCCCTCAGCTTCGCCGCCGCGGGGTCAAGCCCTGCGGGGGAAAAAGACGACACATCGATTTGTCTGTGCCAGGCACTAGACCGTATGCGGTTGAGATGTTGCATCTGGTGGGGACCAAAAAAGCGAGAACAGGTTCGTGATAATGCGGTCGGCGATCGTGTAGTCTTCTTCGGCGATGACAGTGCTGGCAGCAGGTGCTGTTGGCACAGTCACTACAGCAGGTGACGCCAGTGTCTCAGTGATCACGGCTGGTTGAGTAGGCGGCGCCACCGCAGCCTGTTCTTGCGAATTCGTTGGTCCTGCTGGGGTTGACACCGTCGATGTCTCGAATGCTGCGTTGGCAGACGTGTCAACGTGTTCGACATCGTCGTCGATAACGACCGCATTGTCCGTGTCTGCTTCTTCAACCACTTCTTCTCGAGCTGGGGAGGCGGTTGGTGGCGTCCTCGCTGTGCGTTGAGGTGGCTGTGGATGTAAATCTCGTTCAAATGTCAGTGTAAGCGGTCGCAATCCACCTTGTAGCAACAACATCACATGACGGAATGGAGCATTGTCCACGGGATTCCCGTTGATTGCGACCAAGCGGTCGTACTGCTGCACTATGCCCATCTTGGCGGCAGCCATTCGTGGCAATAATGCGCGAACGACAGCGCCTCCATCGGGCAAATTGGCCTGGAAGTGAATACCAATTGAGCCCTTCTCCTTGAAGACGACATCCAAGCGCTGGGGGGTGTCGAATGTCGGTGCAGCTGGAGCTTGCGGCTCAGTTGCTGAATCCGCAGTCGATGCGGCTTCTGTGGCGGGGATATCAACATGAAGGTTTGGAGCGCGAGATCTAAAGTCGTGGTAGGATCCTTCGGATGCACGACGACGAGGATCACGCTGTGAGTCCGTCGCGCTGCCCACGGGCTGTTGGCTTCGTGGGTCGGTCCATGTCGTCGTCTTGGTCGTTCGATCGAGGAAGAACACACGGCCTGCCGTTGTCACACGCATCTCCCAGCCTTCAGGCAGCGGCGTCTCGAAGTCTTCCACAGCGTGTTTCTTGCCATCGTCTGGTGGAGCCTGGATGTCACCGAAGAACTCATTGCGCGATTGCGGTGTCGGTGGATTGTGCATGGACGACGAGCGTCGCTTTTCCAGCACGCCGCGCGAAGTCTGCTCCATCCGTCCAGCAGCTGAGCGTGGGGATTTCGACAGTGGCGGTGGTGCGTAGTACGTTAATGCCAGCGCAACACGTGGATCTTCGAGGTCTGGTGCAGCCGCGACATCGTTGCGACGGAAGTAAACAATCCCATTCTCGTCCGTCACGCGTTCCCAAATCGACGGCAGCTCCACGCCTTGGCAAAGCACGTCCAGCTGCTTCGTCTTGGTCTCCAGCGCTCGCTGCAGTAACGTGCGTTTATCACACGCTGCCTTTTCCATCTGGGCCTTCTCGGCCTCCAACACGTCCACGCGTTCTCGCGTGCGTTTCAGCTCGCTCTGGAGCTGGCCGTGTTCCAGCTCCAACCGCTCCAACTTGGCGCGCAACGTCACGATCATCTGTTCCTGCTCCGATGGCTCTGGTGATGCTGGCGGTGGCGTCGTACACGCTGCCAGCTCGTCCTTGTACGCCTGCAGCTCCGCCTGCAAGTCCGCGATCGTACTGCGCGCCGCCAAGAGCTGTTCCTGTATCAAGCTGCTTGGGATCTCGCTACTGTCGCTTTCTTCCGGCTGTTCATGATGCACTGGTAGCGTCGCCACAAGTGTGTTGCCCGCAGCAGCAGTAGTGCCCACGTTGTTGTTCTTGGCCCACGGCAGCTCCGTGCGCTGCAGATGCACGAGCCGCCCCAGCGTGTCCACGATGGTGTCCATGTGCGCTTGGCTCTCGGCGTTCCACGACGTGTTCCCGCGCGTCGTCTGCGCCAGCAGCTGCACCTGCTCGTCCATGGCGTCCAGTAGCTGCTGCCGCGGGGGCTTCCACTTGATCGTGGCCACGTCACTCGGCAAGCTGTCCAGCTGCGATAGCACGCCGAAGTCGCCGTCCGTCATGCGCGACCGCAGCGCCGATGGCAGCGGCGGCATGCTCCTCAGCAGATCCAGCGCTCCCCGGGCCGAGTCGTCGCCGCCGTACAGCGTCTTCGTGTCGGACAGCACGCCATTGCGGGGCACATGCTGCTCGCGCTTGCGCTGCTGGAACGCCGCCAGCAGCTGCTTGCCCCGCGACACCAGCAGCTCGTCGCTCGCGTGCTGCGGGTTGGATGGCGCCGCGAGGTGGTGGTCGTGCGCGCCTGTGTGCTGGCCCTTCTCCCTGGCGTCGGGCGCTCGTGCCGACGCGTGCATGGGCGTCGCCGTCGGTCGCTTCAGCGTCGTTGGTGGCGTCGTTGCGTGCTTTGGGCCTGGGCTCTGGCCTTTGGGCTTGATCAACCCCTCGAGAAACTGATCGGCACAGTGTGCCACTTGGCAGTCAGTGCATTGCATGCCTGAAACAGCTGGACTCAATAATTTCAAGGGACACGAAACAATATCTTTACTGCACAGTACGGGATTTCAGTATATTGGACTGGCCAGTGAATACAGTAATGCGTAATTGTACAGTCCCCGTCAGAGGTTTGGCCGTTGAGGTAGCGTCATCATAGGCGATAGGGGCCGAGCCCCACGGGTTGCTACCACCACCTCCAGGAAGCGAAGGATCCGAGCTCGACGTAGTTGTTGACGTCGAATAGTCGACCCCAGGAATCGAAGGATCCGATGTCCACGTCGTTGTTGGGACGGCGTCACTTTCTCCTGGTAGCGAAGGATCCGCTTCACTTTCACATGAACTAGCGACGCACAGCCACTTCCAAATGCCTTACAACGTCGCACGAGCATCATAAAGACTCACAAAACAGACGTTGGATTTCAGGCGTGTGCGGTTCCCGCAGTGCCGTTCCAAGCGCCTTTTCTCCCGGTGTGCTTTTGACGTTTGTCGGCCAAACCTTTGACGGGGACTTTACAGTACTGTACAGTACTTTGGCCCTTGTCCGATCTTGTGCAGTGGGTTCGTGTGCAGTTATCGTGCATTCGTTTTGACGGTGAGGGCACACAGAGCACGAAGATAAGAGAAGATCACAGTTTTGGTGAAACAACACGATGGGAATCAAAGTCGACTCACAACGATAGGGTCATATCCAATTGTATTGATCCGTTAACACTCATGCACCATAGAAAAAACGGGCAGAACAGATTTGTGCCTAAACTATGCTTAATTGCCTTAATTGTCCCATGAAATTGTGTCCTGATTGTGCTCCCAAAATTCCCCCGAAATACCGTTGTATGGGTTTCACAAGTTTCTTAATTTTGGATTTCCACCAGCTGCAACAACAGGTCCTGCTGCTGGCCGAGCCAACACGCAGAATCGAACTTGAATTAGTACATAAAACCAAAAACGACTATATGAAGTGAAAATGAAAAGCTTGCTGTCTTCCGTCTGGTTTTCCTGAATTTTCTCTGAATTCCAACCGGCACCGTACCTCACTGGAGGATGACCCCCGTACCTAATCTCGGCCCTGACTCCACTCACAACCTCCGTTGCAGAGAGGAAACCATTCGGTTTTACCGTATGGGAGTACTATTCGGACTCTGGGGGACGTGTGAGTGACGAACCTTACGCCAGGGCGCGATGGTAGAGAAGGAAGAGTTCAGTGCAGTCACGGCTGGAGATTCCATGTTGCCACATGGTGCTTCATCACTACCCGTGCCTTCCATCCGGTGAATGAAGCCCGCTCGATGGCAAAAATGGCAAAAATGTTGAATATACAAAAATTGGAATTGTGCTAAGATTAAAATATCCTGGTCGATTGTAACCTCTTAAGACATGAAGACGAAGGAGGATCGGCTCTCTCGGTATCTCCACGAACTATAACACCCGCAGCCCCAGCGACCCCGGATGTAGCTGATGGCCCTTTGCGCAAGCGCCAACGCTCTTCGCGCAACCAGGTTGCCGACTCTCTGCGATTCCTGGCGACCAGTCAATTGAAACTAGCAGAGATTCGAGAACGTGAGAATGTYACGGCAACACAACTAGCAWTCCRTGATTTTAGTGAGCGCTTTCGCGCGTACCCAGCACGCAGCAAGATCAGGTTCGCCCGTCATCTTGCTGCAAACGAAAATGAAGCTCGGATGTATCTGGAGCTAGACGAAGACGTGAAGATCGAATATGTCAACGATGTTTTAGACGAAATGAATTGATATTACGTAGGATGAATTGATATTACGCAAGGCTGTGGTCAACTTCTTGTTTGAATAACGGCTATGTAATCGCGCCACATACTATTCGCAATTTCATCGCGCATCCGTGTTGCATCGGTGTCGTCGGCCTCGCTCATTTTGTGGTCTATGAATGCCGCTCTGCCATTCCTTGAGATGGTATCGAACACCACGGTACGGTGTCAATACCGATTGGGCAAGTGCATATCCAGCGTCTCCCAGGTAATATTTGTCCTGGTCGCATTGAAGCCCCTTCAACCATGCATCACGGAGGACTCGGCCGTCATGRGCAGATCCCTCCCACCCTGCTAAAATGAACGAAAACGTCATGTCGAAATTGCATACAGCCAAAACGTTTTGAGTGATGTCCCCCTTTCGGTTCCGGAATGCTCGGCTGTCAATATTGCGTGGACTGAACTTGACATGTGTACCATCAAGAGCCCCAACACATTGCCGAAAGTAGGGAAGATACCCTGGATCAACTTGTGACTGCGTCTGAGAGATCATGTACTTGCTCTGGAGGGAGAGAATCGCTCTCACCACTTCATGGAGGGCTGTGTTATGCTCTCACCAATGCTCTCACCACTGTGCTGCCAACGCTCTTGAGCCTCTCGATTGCTCTTTCCAGTCAAAATGTACAGTGTGATCAGCAACTTCTCTTTCGCAGAAATCCACCTTGAGCTCACGATGTGTTCTTCACATACGGATAGAACACAACCAAATACTTGCTTGCTTATACGTGCTCGCTCTTGAAATCTTCGCTCGTTCCCATGCCAAAGCTCCTCGCAGTATTGAGCGCCAGTTAGTAGAGATGTCCGGCATGGCAACGTCAGGTATGGGGCGAGGATGTCTCCCATTGACAGAATCACAGCTTCGAAGACGACCTCTCCATGCTCGCTGCCATCGTCAGGCTGCTGGCGTGCGCTCATTCCTGCCGACCAGGGGAATTGCGTGCCAGACAGCACGCTGGTTTTGTGTATTCTATGTTTGTCCAAAACAATGTTTCGAGCCAAAACCGTGGACGCCACTGATCCAATATTGAGAAAAGGCAATATCCAGAGTGCAACCAGACGGAGCCTAAATTGGTATCCTTATGCATAAATATTAGCCCGATAATAATGACAATTCATGAAAATCATTCACCAATTAGACACAAATAAAAGGACGCCGAAAAAACATGCACGCCACCTTGCGCGTACACTGAGTGACTCTCCGTCAACAAATTATGGGGACGTGCCGTGGACCCTCCGTTAAAAACTTCTCCTAGCACTAATCCTCACGGTTTGACTCAACTCAAATTTATATACTTCGAAAAATACTCAGTCTTGCACGCACGACACTGTGATACGCATTTCTGACGTTGGCGTTGGGCAGACGGCTGCTCACTGGAGATGTCGAAGTCCCCGCCCCAGTTCCCGGTAAAGTCACCCCCATGGTCACCGCCGTTGTTGCCGCCGTTGTTATCTCCGTTGTTACCGCCGAAGTCATCATTGTAGTCACCGTTGTAGTCACCGTTGTAGTCCTTGTCTTCGTTGTAGCCACACCACCGCCGCCATTGTTATCGTTGAGGTCACCGTTGTAGTCAGCGCCGAAGTCACCATCATTGTTACCGCCGTTTCCGCCGATAAAGTCGCCTCCGTAGTCAACCCCGGCAGCCATTCAAACTGCACTGGCGACCATCTCACTCGACCCAGGTGCTTGCGTCGACGGTGATAGCTGTCAAAGCGACAATAGCGGCAAGAAGTTTGCAGGCGATGTTCATAATGCAAGTTGGCACAGGAAGGAAGATTGGATTCTGACGCCAGCAAACTGCTTCCTGTCTACGGAGGCTGTGAGAGGCGGTGTTGCATCTTCCATTCGATCGTATTCATTCATGAAGAGGCGCCAGATGGCACATCACATCGAGGCATGCATTGCGAGAGAGTCACCGTGGTTGGTTGCACTCATGGCAAACAATGCGAGGTCTTCCAGACTGACGTCTGTTGTTCCCGCGACCGTGCGACCCATGATTCCTGTTTGGCTGCTTGTTCGACTCTTCTTGGTGTCGAATGTCGTTGCGCTTTAGCTTGCGTCCTCGATTTCGCGTGCCAGCTTGAAAAGCATCTTCCTGCTTCTCGCACTTCTGAATGCCTTCGTACTCGCGACGAATCATTTCCTTTGCCTCGAGCAGTGTGACGTCTCCTCTTGACTCGATGATTCGAATCATAACATCGTATTCTTGCGGTAGGCTCCAAGTAGCACCACCAATCATCTTCCTCGAGTTTTGTACCAACAGCACTCAGGCGAAGACAGAAGTCGTCAAACTTGAGTAAGTGCTCCATCAGATTGGCACCGAACGACATCGAAAACTTGTGCAATTGCTTACGCAGCTGGACGCGAAAGTGCAGATTCTGCTTCACGAAGAATGATCTCAGCGTTTCCCATGCTCCACTCGCCGTTCGCGCTTCACGAATCATAGATTGGTAGGATGGACTCAGTAACTTTCACAGCCAGAGCCTTGAGATCGGCGACTTTCCACTCGTGTGAATCCCGGGTTGATGCGAGTTCTGGCTTGATCAAGACATGGTCGAGGAGATCTATTCTTGCAAGAGTCATCCGTGCATTGAACTCCCACAGAAAGTTGTTGTGGTCACTCAAAACGTCGTTCGGACCGAGCGTACTTGGGCTCATAACCTGTAGGAAGGGCAGAGGCTTGGAATCGATGTGTGTATTACCAGGATAAATGCAAAGTGATCGACATGAAAGGTAACATGCACTACGAGCTGGAGCTATGGCATATTCGAGAATGTGTAGTGAATAATATTCACTCAACTGAACGATCAGGTTGGAACACGTTGAACTGTGCACGAGACAGTTCAAGCTCCAAAAATGAGCCATGACGTGGGTCATGACGCGTTTCAAGAAGGGAGACGCCACCGCCGGCACTCTCGTTCCGTCCAAGCCTTGATGCTTGGACATGCTTGATCAGAATGGATGCAAGGAGCTGCCGCGCACCCAACGCAGCCAATGCAGCCGCACAGGCGCGCATGATGCCTTGTCGTGCCTGCGCCAATTGACACACATCAGTCACCGGCCATCTGTGCATGCCAGCCATCACATATTGCAGGCTGCATCCACACTGAGCGCGATCACTCACTCGCGCGGCACTGGTAAAATGGCCGCGAAGTACAACAGCAAGCCAGCAAGCACGCACGTGATGTGGCAGATTTGGATCTGGGCAAACACTGCGGTTCACAATGTCGAACCAATGCTTTGTCAACCCATTCAACGTGCAACCAATTCTTCGCGGTCAATGGCACATTCTAGGCTGGTGTACATCAATCCAGATATGCTTCAACCTCGACGACAACACACACTTCCGAGTCTAGATGGCGCTTGCACGAGCTTTCGTGCACAACAACGAGAGAACAATGATAAACAGCGTACTGTATTGGGATGATCGACTCGAACATTTTCTTGAGTGTACAAAGACGAAGAACTCAAGAACTGTGTGTGCTGATTGCACGGAAGTTCGCCAGCACTCAGTATGCACGACGAAGAGAACCGTAGCACTTGCTCCGCAACTCTTCATCCTGGCGCTGGACTCGCTCTACAGCCAAATCGACCGCCACCCAGCGATGCCCGGAATACTACTCAACAAACACACTGGCACRACGCTCAAAGTGGCAGGGTACGCCGACGACACCTCAGTTTACCTGAGAAGTAAAGATGAACTCCCAGTACTGGACGACATTCTGCTTCGCTTTACGAAGGCCTCGGGCCTCCAGGTCAACAAGACCAAAACTGCAGTCATCAACCTCAGACCGGATGGATCAGGAAGCAAGCATGGTTACCAGCAGTAACACCTACCAGATATCTAGGCGTTCCGGTGGCAACGATCGTGGACAAAGCGGAGATCTGGGCAACGATGCAGCAGCAACTTCAASTCCGACTGGGCATGGCAGTTCGGAAGACATCGAACGCTCTCCAAAGGATCCAGCTCGTCAACGCAATCGCCATCCCAAAACTTCTCTTCGTCAGTCAACATGTCTGGCCGACGGCGCATATTACCCGAAAAGCCCAGAAATTCCTCCATCACTTCATCTGGCGAGGCAACTTTGACGACACAGCGGTCACAGCCAAATACAACCCATCGTTAGCAGCTCGACCCACATCAGAAGGCGGCCTAGACTATCCACTACTACGGAACCTACTCTTCGCGCAGGCGGCAGCGGTGGTCGCGAGACGGCATCGAATGCTGGACATGAAGGAACCGGTCCAACCTAGCCGAGGCGCAGCCGCCATGCTCAAACTAGAAGGTTCCATAGAACGCGTCGGCACACAAGTGCTGCGAGAATACTACGCTCAGAGACGGACGWCCGACGAAMCRAAAGCCATCACAGACGCCATGGAGGCGGTCGACAACGGACACGGGCCAACGTACCATTGGAAGGACGGCAAACTGCGACTGGATCACACCAGATGGCAACAACAGCTAGCCGCAGTCTCAAAGTGCCAAAAAAAAACAGCATGGCATGGCCAACCGCAACTGGCTACCGAGGATCAACCTGACAGACGACAACGCGCTATGGGTCCCAGCAGAACCAAAACGGTGGAAGGCGCAATTGAGACTGATCTCAAGCGGCCACTGTACACTCGACTCCATAGCCACCATCACGTGGATCAACCACACCACCACGGATTGGACACCCAGAAGACCATACCCGTTGACAAGAGACCAAACCGAAGCTTTCGCGAGCGCCATCCTATTGATCACCGCCAACTATCCGAGTGTGCTGTACAGGCCACTGGCGCAACACGAACTAACGGTTAACACAGCCACGCTCGAAACGTTGTGTCTAGCCCCAGACGGTCAACTGATCCGAGAAGGACCGGACGGCAAGGACGGGTGTATCGCGGTCATCTCCCACGTGGCTCAGCTCAGCAGCATCAGCAAACGCCGTTACGGTGCGTTCTCCAACATCGGCACCACCCCTRGTCTGACCACGGAGGCGCAATACTTCGTTGGAGGCAACACCAAGCCAGCAKCATACAAAACTGTCAAAGCCTGGTTGCGGWGACGCYCGGCTCCAGCGSCACCAACAACCACCACCAAGCCAAAGGGCACCAACACTTCAAGGCATCGACACGCTGACGCATTGRCTCACCTGGACTGGGCTACAGTCCACGCCCATCCCACTCAAACAGCGGCATCAAGATGGATGTGGACAAACCTCAAACACGGACGCATGTCGTGTTGGGATCCCAAGCAGRGGTCCAATGCCTGTCCGTATCCCAGCTGCACCGGAAACAAGATTACTTGGGAACACATATTCTTCGACTGCAGACAAGCACAAGAAGCGTGGAAGGCGCTCGCTCACCGCTGGAATGACGCCGGTAGATGGGACTCCACAGCGGACTGCATCGACGACGCCATGCAATGGCAACTGCACGACCTACCATCGAATCTACGCAGCAAGCTCGACCCCAAATTTGACGAAAATGTGGACATGATTCTCGAAGAACTGGAAAACATCTGGGTAGAGGAGGTCACGGCCACGGTTCAGGCCATCTGGGCTTCCAGACTTGACCTACTTAACCGACCAGAACAGCCACACACGCCACCAGCATGGAAGGCGCGCGCAGCATGGGAGCACAAGTCTTTCATACGCCCCACTTGGAACTCCAGACAAATCCAGCACGCTATCTACTCTGCACTCACACTGGAGCGCACCCCAGCCCCCGAGTCCCCAGCACAAGTCACCACCATCTTGTTTTTTGATGGCGGAAGCAGAGGGAACCCAGGGCCAGGCGCTGCCGGCGCGGTGGTAGTCCAACTTGACCCTCATCCTGTCATCAAATGGATCAGCTGCAAGTACACGGCACAGGCAGTCACAAACAACACAATGGAAGCCGCTGCGCTCCACCAAGGACTCCAAGCACTACTCGCCCTCGGACTTACCGAAGCTCACGTGGTCGGCGATAGTCTCATGATACTCACCCAGCACGCACACCTCAAACTGCCGAAGCACGCCAAACTAAAGCAACAGTACTGGGCCACACGGAAACTGGTCAGCCAACTCCGCATTCGATCCTGGACACATCACTACAGAGCTTTCAACCGCATGGCAGATGCCGCGGTCAACTAGGCGCTCGACAGCGAACAAACCAGTGCTGGCCCGCCAGCGGACCAGCATCAATCGATCACTCAACACCTGGTCAATGACACCGACGCATGGACCAGAGAATTTCATATCAAGACGCGGTAGACTGAACGCCCTATCGGGCGTCCAGCCTTCGCTGCGCAACTCCCGCTGGAATAGCCAGAGGGAGGATGGGTATATGCGATAGGATAATTCCGACGCAATACACCTCACCTTCATCATCATCGAAGAGAACCGTAGCCACCGCCGTAGCCACCGCCGTAGCCGCCACCGTAGCCGCCGTCATATCCGCCGTCATAGTTGCCCTGACGGTTGCGTTTGTAGCTGTTGTCTTGGTTTGGGCGCGGGGCGGGACGTGGAGCTGGACCCAGTGCTGGGCCTGGCGCTGGGCCGGGAGCTGGACCTGGAGCCGGACCTGGAGCAGGACCTGGAGCTGGACCTGGCGCTGGACCTGGCGCTGGGCTTGGGTTACAGCCAGCTCCGTACATTGGCGGGCATTGTTACCACCGTCGTTACCGTTATTGCCACCGCTGTTACCGTTGTTGCCGCCGTTGTTGCCGCCGTTGTTACCGTTGTTGCAGCCAGCCCCAGTGCATTGCCGCGCACCTCCAAGCCCTATCGGGCGCCCAGCCACAGTCGCGCGACCTGCGCCGGTTTAACAGCGTAGGAATGGGTATATGCGGTAGGTTATAACCTACGCAATACACCTCACCTTCATCATCAGCATTGCCGCGCACCTCCAGTGTTTGGGCTTGGTGCAGGACCTGGATTTGGGGCTGGGGCTGGGGCTGGGCCTGGAGCTGGGCCTGGCGCGGGGCCTGGCGCTGGTCTTGGGTTGCAGCCAGCGCCAATGCACTGGCGACCGTTGTTACCGCCGTCATTGTTTCCGCCGCTGTTGCCACCAGTGTTACCACCGCCATCGTATGCGTTGGGTCCGGGGGCAGCAGGTCTGGTTGGAAGCGGGCAGATCGATGGGTTGCATTGTTTGCCATTTTCATCGATCCAGGTAGCAGCATTGACAGTACACGCTGCCAGGGCAACACTGGCCAAGATGAGTTTGCTGGCGATATTCATGGTTCCGGAGGTGGGGGAAGTTGCTTGAGCAGGAGAAGGGGGATTTGGTTGTGATCACCAAAACGGTCGCAACTTCTGCGACTCACAGTGGGCGAATGTAAACCATGTCGACATTCTGCATGCAATTCACCGACAGTTCATTGCCAAACGACACAGCCAAGCACTCGGAACCTCACAGCATGCCTTGCGGTGTGCCTGTGAAGATGAACATCAGCGCCGGTACTCTTCCTCGACCAGTTTAGGCGCAGCCAGTTTGCTTGGCCAAGCGTCGATGCGAGCACAAACCACCATCAACACCGTCTAAAGCGCAGCAACCATGTCGCAGACCAAGCCATTTGACTGCGTGTGCAAATAAGCAAGGAAGTGTGACGATCCATATGTTTGCTCCAGTCATCACCCTTTAGGTGCACCTGCACCTGGTGAGAAGCGCAATGTCAATTGCAAGCCATGGTGAACATCCTCGCAACCAGCTTATGCGATCTCGGCTAGATGGCCTCGTCGAGGCCACACGCTTTCTCGCCACAGGAATCCGCATGGTGTGGGATGTCGACATCTTTGCTGATGCTAAAACATCGACTGCTGCAGATGCATGGTGATGATCATGCTCCGATGCAAGGTCCATCGTCGACTGACGAGCTTCTTTTTCAAAATTCGGTGGCCACAGCACACTCAAGACAAGCGATCGAAACCTTGAAGACCCTCCGCTTGCTTCGTGGTGCATGACTAACCTGTTGAGACGAACAGCTCGTCGCTGTCCAAGCGTCAGGACGAAAAAGGAATTTTCTCGACTGACAAGAAACTTCTCAAGAGGGTTCCTACTTTTGGACAAAAAGCATTGTATTGACACCAAGTTTGTCGTTTAAACGGAACGCATCAACAGCCAAAGAAACACGACTCAGTAGGCACGGCGAAGAGAGCCATAGTTACCACCGTGGCTTTGCTGAGCTGGGTTGTACCCTCCTTGCCCACCATGGTTGCCACCATGGTGACCTCCACCGTTGTATGGGTTTGGACCAGGAGCAGGACCAGGCGCTGGGCCTGGCGCTGGGCTTGGGTTACAGCCGGCACCAGTGCACTGGCGACCGTTGTTGCCGCCGTTGTTGCCGCCGTTGTTGCCGCCGTTGTTGCCACCATTGCCGCCGCCATTGTTGCCGCCGCCATTG
>NSDO01000001.1:496875-517233 GCA_002286825.1 Lagenidium giganteum
CCGTTGTTGCCGCCGTTGTTGCCACCATTGCCGCCGCCATTGTTGCCGCCGCCATTGTATGGATTTGGACCTGGAGCTGGACCCGGAGCTGGACCAGGAGCTGGGCCTGGTGCTGGACCCGGTGCTGGGCCTGGAGCAGGACCTGGGTTGCATCCGGCGCCAGTGCACTGCCGAGCGCCATCATTACCACTGGTCCAAGTACCGGTACCAGGCATACCACCTCCATTGTAGCTGTTGCCGTAACTGGCCGCTTCGACAGCACACGCTGCAATCGCGAGACTGGCCAAGAAGAACTTGCTTGAGAACACCATGATGCGTTGTGAGCGAGGGAGAGTTGCTTTCAAGGAAGGAAGGGGATTAGATTGTGATCGACAACATCGTCGCCGACCCAGCATCGCACCACCAGCGCTGATCAACGTCAGTGGAGATGGTACACCCGTCAATCCTGTCTTCTCCAGTGGGTTGACCAGCTGGTGAGCCAGCAATCTGTTCAATGATCAACGCACTCACTTCCCTGTGGCAGCGCAAGGCCAATCACGTGAATCACGGCAGACTGTCCTCAACGTGAATGCAAGCACCAAAACCGGCTGGTTGGCTGGTCAAATCTCTTTCTTGATATCTGCTTCGACAGGCTTCTCCGCTCAAAGCTTGTCGTGGACGATGGAGATGGAGAACGCGAGCGCCGCTTTCGCGCTCCCGCTCATGATGAGGCCAGCACACGTAAAGATTCGACCACTGGGAGTACCAACTGTTGCTCTACCATCAACAACAGCGCTGAGATTGACATCAAGCGCTGAGTTGTCGCAACGCAACTGGAATCCCACGGGGCCGGCCATCCGTCTCCCTCATGCTTCTGCACAATCATGTAGCCATCTCCTGGCTTTCCGCATAAACAGTGGACGCTGCCACTACAGTCCAAATATGCGTCGTCCAAAACCACAAGTGGTATACAAAAAAGGACAAAGAATCCAGCTCGATCACGAGCTTCGCAGCAATTCGAATGGAAAGCCCTTCTTCAGTTCACCGCTTCGGATCAATCGTCCTGGTCGCGCAGCGCAAGCATAAAATATGGCAAGACAAGTAACCCAAAATAGCGATCACGTGCATCATAATATGAAAAATAATGCGATCACGTGCATCATAATATGATGCACGTGATCGCATTATTTTGGGTTACTTGTCTTGCCATATTTTATGCTTGCAATATTATTGGGAGGGTACGCTGCGGGGTTACCATGTCGTTATTGTGTCACAATTGGTAGAATAACGACTCCTCGCTTTGCGATATTTGTGGCCAAGTTGAAGTGATTCACATCAACGGACGTTCAGGCATGGCCATGGCCACAGTGATGATGCATCGAGTGCGCTTCGAAGTGCTGGCTACGGTCGAGCTGACCGCGGAAGATGTTGTCTCGATAGTGCAGGAATTGCCTGGTGTGCCCAATGACGCCACGTGCCAAGTTGAGGACGTGACGGTGCGTCCGGCACCAACGCGCGGGCTGCTTCTGCAGTCGTCGGCAGTGAAGAAGCTGTTGGGGAACAGTGCTCGTCCAACGAACCAGATGCCCACGCAGCTCGTGCAAACAATTATGCATGTGCAGTGTGAGCGCGACGTCGCAGCTTTCCTGTCCAAGAAATTCGGGTACGTTGTGAGCGACGACGCGATGGATTCCATCTGACCAGGCGCCTGCAATCCGATGTCACAGCGTCCAATGCCGCCATGTGTCTCGCGGTGAACTCATGATGGTGCGATGTGTGAACTCGAACACAGGTAGGAGGCACGGGTTTGTTGTTGCGTACTGCACTTGGCGTTGTCGTGACTTGGTGCATTCGCGTGCCGTGGGCAGTAGGATTAAAAGCAATGACCACGCGCAGACTATTACCGCCCCAGCAGAAGGCGTACGAGGTCAGTGCCAGGACTCGTGGTGTTGGTATGGCAGAAACTCACGTTACGCTGCTGTGATCGGTCATCCCGACAAGCCTGAAGAGAGAGAGCAGCCTGAAGCACCGACTTTGCCAATTGATCGAGTCGTCGACATCATTGATTCGCTGGGCGATCGGATCATTGACGCACGCGTCGCATTTGAACGGCACGCGGACAATCAATGCTCCCCAGTCAAGATGTCAGTATTAGGATTGATCAAGGCCTTGGAAGAAGTGTGGTGCGTGTGTCTGCAGTGGTTAGCAACCAGCAACTCGAGGTCTCCAACAAATATGTTCGTGTGCTTGTGCATGCAGCGAGCACGAGTGGACCACGCGTTCCAGCAAACGCCGTGAACCCAAGGTGTCGAACCAGCAGGTCCGCCATTTGCTTCAGCAACTCGTCCGCACGAATTACGTGGCGGTGCACAGCGTGCCGGACGCCTCCAACGCGCCTTTCCTGCTCTACACCGATTTCCTGAGTTGCTGTGTGGCGTTCTTGAATCTACTCCACGCTTCTTCGTAGCAATCTTTTACTTATTCAGGCTCCACATATATGTGTGAGTGTGTAATCCGGGTCCGCTAATGACTTCCATGGTCGCTTCAATTGATCGCCTCGTTCTTATCAAAGCGTGCCGATAATAAACAGCACCACACGATAGAACGAAACGGTTTGTGTTCTGCTGCTACGACTCCCGACGCTGCGTGCCTGTCAACGCAACGCTGAGAAGCCAAGCAAACACCTTCGGACTGGATAAGACGACAGCTTTCGTCGCCATGGACGGCTATGACCACGACGGTGACTATGGACATGCGGGCGGACGCATCCACACGGCTGCTGTGCAACCATTGTCGTTTGGTACGCGTGCCACAAACAGCGGAGCTCTGACCGATGAGCATTTCAAGATCAAGCGACGAACACGACGCCGAAGACCAGGACCACCCTCCATGGATGGTGACACACACGATGGCGGACGAGGCACCAACTCAGACGCCAGCGAAGCCACAGCATACAGCTCCGTGTTGCAGGTCAATCCCAACATGGTTGATCGCAAGGTCCAGTCAGCGTCGACGCAAAGCTCGGCGCCAATGCACAACGACCTTGCTTCTAAAGCTGCCAGTGCACAGACAGCTCGCACTACACGACTTAAAGAACAGCCACCAAGCGAACCTCCTAATGGCTTCCGTGCCAGCGTGGCCGCGCGCCGACCACGCCGGACCTCCGCGGCGTTGGGTGCATCTACCAACATCGGAGCAAGCAACAGTGGTAACTCCAGCCATAGCAACTACCAACGAGAGATATTGCTGCCAGACGAGCAGATCGAGCAAGCAGCGGCGCTGTTCCAGCAAAGCCTAGCGGCCACGATGGCGCGCGGTAATGGCTTCAAGTCGAGCGGTACGACAGCTGCACGGCCAACGCGAACCAAGCGCGAACACATCAACCAGCGCAACAATAACAGCAACAACGACGAAGACGACAACGAGGATGAGCGACGGCTGCAGACCAATGGCCGCATGCTCACGTATCGTGTGGATGAGCCCGAGACACCGGTGTCGTCCAGTCTCCAGGCCGATTGGGGCTTTGATGATGGTGGTCCGCCAATTGATCCACCGAATATCCACGACTCGAGGACACGACGCCATCGCAACCTTTCAACGCGTCGCTACCACGATGGCGACGATGGTGAAGACGCGGAGGTCAATGCACTGAGCAACCTGCCGTTGCCACCGTCGTTTGTCGATCGGCCCCCATCTCGACAGCGCCACGCTTTCCCCACGCATCTTATTGACGAGGACGATCCACTGCCGGGCATGGTGGTTGGACCTTTTCAGCTCCAGCGCAGCAACAATGTGTCGCCAACCCTGGACGAGCGCCCACCGTCTCGCTACATGACCAAAGCCAAGCGTGCAGCAGCATCAGGCTCGAACTCACGACCAGCTAAGGACGACACCCCGGAACAGCAAGGTGCTGTCGATGGTCGCCTACCATCGAGACGTGGCCTCGATGGTATCCATGGCTCGTGGAACCAGGCGCATCACGACCCACGCACGGATGGCTTTGCTGAAGTGGATGAGAGCATCCCACCACCGTTCCGCATTGAGATCACGACGGACTCGCTCCGTTCTCGACGCATCAACATGTCGTCGGCGTCGTCCAGTTCGTCGTCCAGTTCGACATCGTCGAACCAGGACTACGCGCAGCAACGCAAGAGTTTGCAATCGCGGCGCTCCGGGTCGTTCACCAACCAGGAACACCTGCGGCAGCTTGCGGCTGCCCAAGCGCACGTGCAGCCGCTCGAGTTCACAGCCAACGCCTTGAATCAAGGCTTGATGGGGACGAGAAAGTAAGCATCGGAAACTGCTCATTGCTCCGACTGATCGTTCGTGCTAACCACAATTGCGTGTTGTGTGTGGATGTGTCTGTGTATGTGTGTGCAACGTGCAGCCCACTTCAGTGGTTCAAAGATGACCAGATCAATGATGCGCACCTGTTCGAGACCGTGAGATCACCGGCGCCACACGAGACTGAGCGCTTCCATGATCACGGCCTCACGCACACACACGACAGAGCCCAACACGTTGAGACAGCAGGGCTACCTGTGGCTGGCGTCTCGCTCAGTGATCACCAATGGATCCGATCGTACACGAGCGGCAGCGTCAGCAGCAACAGCACGGGTTCGCTCCACACTAGCAGCAGCAACAACAACAACAACAGCAACAACAATGGCGTCGGCATCGACCATGCGAACCCATTCTTCCATCCGTCGGCGACCGATTTCGATCTTATGGACCCAGAAACAGCCATCGCGTACACGCCGCTGTACGCGTCTGGTGAGCTCATGCCACTCGAGAACGCCGTCTCGGACCTCCATCTCGACGACTTCAGTGGCGCCGAGCCATCGTTGTCGTCATCTTTGGCGCACTGCGGACTCACTGCCGGCGGCAACAGCAACAGCACGCCAGCGCCACTCAACACGTCGCTCGGCCATGACTTCCTCAGTCTCTTTGCCCAGCATTAATACTGAGCCCATCCTGCGTCTTATAAATCAGCTTATACACGTGTACGAGGACACACAACAGCACACGCATAGTGTACGGTTCCCGCTTCGACGCTGCGCGCAGCTGCATCATATCGACATCTCGCCCAATCCGTTCATCATCTGCACACGTGGACATGATCGGTGTGTGCATCGCACTGTCGACCAAGACGTCGCAGGCCTCGCCATTGCTGGATGTTTCCCGCGCCGTCATCCTCATCATCCACCCACAGACACACACACACACACACACACAGACAGCTCGCTCGCAACGTGGCAGGCTCGATGGACAGATGTGTGCAGCTGCGCCTGTGCGCCTGCGTCGACTCGCAAATATTTATATCAACAATATTGCGCCGCCGCCGCTTCCAGCGCTTCCATTCATGCGAATCTTCTGCCCCCCAATCTTCCAGTCACCAACCCCATGGCGTCCCAAAACGCGGTGCCGCCGTATCCCTTCGTGCCTGCGGAACCATTCCCACTTGCCTCCCTATATTTGACAACCTTGGTGAAAGTTGCACCTTGTTCTGAAACAAGGGTATGACCGAGGGGGTCGATGGCGTGACCGCCATGACGCACTTGTCTCACCCCCTGATGAGTGTTTGTCCGAAGCAACCATCACACGGGCGCTGGCACTGGCGCGGCCACCACCGTCAGCACGGACGGCGCACACGCGTCGCGTGTCGTCTTGGTCGGTGGCATCCTTCCTCTCTGTCTGTGGGTGAGCACTTGCGCTCTCTCTTTTCGGCTTTCGCGCCGTGGAAGGCAGAGACACCAGGCACGAGGCTCGAGGCACGAGGGTGGCTGGCTGGCTGCATCTGTGGGCCTGGTCACGTCTGGTCGGAACGGAGCATCCTCTGCAAACATGCCGCGACAGCTGCTGCTGCTGCTGCTGCTGGTCATCTGGGCGCTCTGCGTCAATGCCACTGGCGCGACTGGTGACCGCGCGCAAGCGGCATCTGCAGGCGTGCGCCCGGGCATCGGACGCGGGCCTGGCAACCACGCGCACGCCACCACCAACAACGGCCTCGTGCCGCGCCACACTGGAACGCAAGGCCAATCGTCGTTGCTCTTGGGAGGCGGCACGTCCGCCGGGATGACGACGGCTGTGGGCCAACATGTGTACTTGGGCTCGCGCGTGAGGCCGCTGGTGGCCACGACCACGACGACCGCCCCCGGCGCGCCCGAGCAGGCAGCGCTATGGGCGAGGATGGACACGTTCACGTTGGACGAAGGCAACTACACGACCAGGTTCTGCTACGTGGAGCCGCCCAAGAACGCCATTCGGCCGCCAGGATCGCCCACCCAGCTGGACGGCATGCGCTTTGTGCTGCTGCCGCGCCAGAACGCCACGGACGAAGCCATGCTGGCGCACGCCACCAAGATCCGCCGGACGTTCGCGTCCAATCGAGTGCTGCACCAGACGGCCGTCAATGACACAGTAATTGAGCTTACGACAGCGCCCAAGAACGCCAGCGAACCGGAGGTGCTCTACCGAGTCGAGTTTCAGGACAGTGAGGACGACGTGGATACCATTCACCTGCCTCCTTCGTCGTGTGTCGACGTCACGCTCAACACGCTCAAGGCAGGACAGTACGTGCTGCTGACCGAGTGCCCCAGGGATCGCGTCAACACGACGATCTTCACCTCGCAGTCAAGTGTCGTATATCCCACCAACTGCTCGTTTGGCTGCTTTGTCAAGAGCATTCCTCTGGAGCCAAAGGGGGCTGGAGGCGGCGTCGGCGGCGCGCTGCTGGCAGCCCTGGTTGTCTTCATCACATCGTTCTTCGGACCCGTCTTGTTCAAGTTTACGCTTCACTACCAGGACAGGCTCACGCAGTGCATGGTCCCCTTCGGGGCCGGGTGCTTGCTGTGTTGGGCCGTGCTCCTGTTGCGTCCAAGCAGTTATTCACTGCTACCGTCCGAGGGCACGTCGTTGTCCGACGTGTTCATCTTGCTCGGAGCTCTCGGCTGCGTCGTCGTTGACCTGTGGGCTCAATTCCGCGCTGCGCGATGGCGAATGCGGCATCGTCCACTCCACGGCGACGAGTCCGGGGGTGCAAGCACTGATACTAACTCGATGTACACATCGAACGACCTGAGCCAGTTTGAAGCGGCTCATACGCCGACCTCGACAACGCCAATGGCTGGCATCTTAAAGGATGATGAAGCGCGATTGTCTCCGCATCGATCAATCGTCTGGATGTGCATGGTTGCCGACATCCTCGCGTCCATTGCCGAAGGTATATCGCTGGCTAGCGCGTATTTGACTGTGGGTGAGTCCCGTGGATGGGGCCTCTCGATCAGTATCTTGCTCTGTACGCTGCCTCGTCGTTTGAGCTTCTATTTTGCGGCCATCCATGCCGGCGTCACCGGATGGAAAGCCCTCATCTGTGGCGGGCTGCTGGCAGCGTTCTGTTGCTTTGGAGGCGTCATTATTGGCAGTGTGTGGTCGGATATTCCAGACCAATTCCTTGGCGCTCTATTGGCGCTTGCCTCAGGCATCGCGCTGGTGGTCTCGCTCAGTAAATTGGCGCCCCAGGTACTGGAAGGAGCGCCACGACGAGACACGAAGTGGCGCGTGGTGTTGTTTGTCATCGGCTGTGCTAGTGTCTCCCCCGCCCTGGCTATCTAGGAGACTGGTGTAGAGCGTATTTAATTTATGAACAAAATTCGACGACTTTTGATTTCGCAAAAAAATCTCTTTCCTCTGATCAACAATCACGAGTTCTAGCATCCACAACTGCATGCAGCATCATCCGCCCAGATGGACACCTCCGGTCGCGTTGGTGGATGGGAAATCAGGCAACTGGAAGGGTGCCGGAGCGCCATCCGAGCGCTTCATTCCTTGGATATAGGTGAGTGTGCTCATCAACGTGCCGCCGAACATGGCGAAAAACATCGTGCACCCCAAGCAGCAAAGACAGATCGTGATTCGGAGACACATCGCAGGACCGATGAGTTCCTTCATCATCATGATTGGGTTGGCTGTCAAGCGCATTCGACCAACAGGCGGTGGCAAGAAAGGATTCATGTTCGGGTCGCCACGGCCGTTCCCGACGGCATTGGCTTCGGCTTCTTTGAATGGCAAAATCTGGATTGACACTCCCATTTTGCCCTGCGAGCCAGCATTGAGACGATGAGAAATCTAGGACGAGACCTCACAAATAGATAAGAGAAACCCGCACCATGTTCATCGACTTTCCAGTCTCACGATCCGTGTGGAAAATCGAGATCCATTCGGCATCATCCGGTAAGTTGCCCAGCCCGACGAAATCCTGAGCAAATATAAGAAACATCAGCTGCGATAAATAAGTTCAGTCCGTTCTTGTGCCAACCCACCAAGAGTCCGTTGAGTGCAGCTCGTGCTTCGTCCGAGTCTTTCTGATTTTTCGAAACTGTAGGCTTCTTCTTGGCATCGCTCTTCGACTTCGTTTCCGATGCTTTTTTTCCTTTCTTCGTGCCTTTCTTGACGAGCAGTGAATGGTTCTCTTTTGCCGGACCTGCGTCGCTTCCACTTTCATCGCCGGTATCTTCGCCTTCGCTTTCGCTACCATCGCCGACTTTGGCAACTGGGGGCTTTTCCCCTGGTTTCGCTTCAGAATTCGCCGTTTCCTCCTGTCCTCCTGTCTCCTTCGAACGTGACATATCCTTTAGCTCTTTGAACGGCGCCACCGTGCGTTTTTGCTGATACGCTCGCCTTATCCACTTGTACAGATCCAACTGTGCTTCCCCGATAATATCGTTGTACTTGATGACATCTTTATCCCACAACTGCAAATGCAAGTGCCCAAATTCTGGTGCTCGGAGCGGATACTCCACTGGAAGTTTGAATCGCCAGTTCCAGCACGGTCGGCCATTCGAACAACGCCAATGAACGTCTGTAGACATCGCCTTGCCTCCTTCCATCCATACTTTAACGAAGTAGTCGTTGACTTCGCTGTGATCCTTGTCCGTGACACCTTCAGCGCGCCATATGACCACACGCACCTCGAATTTTTCCGGCTTTGGTGGCTCGATATCCACCATTGGAATAAGCGCAGCCTTCTTTGCGTTGATGATGTCAACCCACAGTTGCACCACGCCTTGCGAAGTCGCCAGGTGGGGCATGTATAAGTGCCGATTCTCGATTGGTTTGAGACCAATGCCAACATTCTGAAGTTTGTCCTTCTCATCGCCTTTCCCAATCTTCTGCCAGTCTCGATGAAACCACCTGTCCTCTAAGTCAATCGTTGTGGTTCCGATCAAGTCATCGGCGCCGATGAGATCATGATCCCAGACAGATATGTCTAGCTGTGATGGCCCTGGTAGCGTGGTCGTGAACTTGAACGCTCGATGAAAATGGGGATTAAGCGTCTTCTTCTTGTGATGCGACCGATCGGAAATGAGAGTTTTGCCTAGCTTGAGCCTCAAGTACGGGTCCGAATATCCATTGAAGTCCTTGGACTGCAAGTTGTTGGCACGCAACACGTACACGCGGACTTCAAGTACTTCAGGCTCCTTCAAGCGTTCCAGGTCGAGCAAATTACTCTTCGGTGCACCCTTCTTCCGACGTTCCGTGACGGTGATAAGCCCTTTGAACACACCTGCACGTAGCTGGACGCGCACTTTCTTCCGACTCAACAGCGATGGCCTTGTCAGCACTGATCGATAAAGTGGGTACGTCTCCAGGGCTTTCGTACGAAGATATTTTTCGAGTTCTTCTCCATTGTGGTCATTCACCCACCAGTCTCTGCCCTTCAAGTACGGCATCTTTTCAAGTGCAGCCTCTTCTTCGCTTTTGTCGTCATGAAGCGCCCCTGGTTCACCTAGTGCGGGCGATGCTTTGCTAGTCTGACCAGCTGCTCGACGACGACGACCCCCGACCATATCTGCTCGACCAGCAGCATAACGTCGCTCTTCGTCCAGCTGGAGCTGCTGCTGAATTGCAGGGTCTTGTTTCTTCGATGCCGCAGCAACTGTCGCGACAGGGAAGAGACACACAGGCTCCAACATCAGCCCCCCACCAATACCAATACCGGTGTCCACCTCCACCTCCTCGGACTTCTCCTTGTCAGCGCCTTCTTCAAGCAACGGTTCATCCATGTATTCGTCTTCTTCCTCGCTCGCTGCCTCTTTCTCTTTCTTCCGTTTCACGCCAAGCGTTGTCTTCATGCGTGCGACGAGTTTCTTCATGCCCGTCAACGCTTTCTCGCCGCGTTTCCCTCTAAAATTCGGATCCATGTTTGGATTCTCGAAGGCTTGCGTCTGCGGTGGCACATATTCCGAACTCCATGGCAACTTGCTACCTAAATCAACAACACACGACGCCACGACAGTCTTGCGGAAGCCGTTCAGTGACTTTTCACACACGCGGATGGTCAGCTGTGGTGCATACAAGGTATCCACTGGTAAACGCGCTGGAGTGGTGCGATGTTCGAGAAAGTTGGCGTTCTTCCCGTATGTCGTCGTACAAGCGTCGACGGTGTACATGGTGGTTCCGTCTGCAAACACGCCTCCACTGAGCTCAACCTCCAGGTGCGGATTGCGCACGCCAAGAAGACTCAGCGCTTTCAAGTGACGCACACCAAGCGCCACGACCTCAAGATTGGCATCCTCACATTCAGGTCTCAGCGACTGTGGAGGTACCAAGTGATCTGACGCCGAGTTGTGGTCAATGTACTGGATTGACATGAGCAATCGCCCCTTGTGCTCATCAACGAATAGCTCGTCGCTCACATGCGGTCGCAACGGGTACCACGATGGCCGTGGTGCCGCTCCGTTTGGCACAGTCTTCACACCTTTGCTCATGCTCACGCGCACTTCTCCCAGCATCGATTGAGGAATTCCAGTTGGCGACACGTTAGCGTCATGCAGCTGGATGATGATATCCGGGACGAACGCAAGATCCTTCGGCACGTTCATCATGAAGACGAGAGACTCGTAAAACAATGGTTCCACGGTCTTCGGCTCCACGGCCGTTCGCTTCACTTCGCCGTTGTAATTGACCAGCACGTACGGGTTTGGAAGTCGCATTTTCCCCTCTGGTAATACAATCCCGCGACACTGGAATATGTGGACACGCACTTCTCGATGCACAGTATGGTGCCGGAAGGACGCAAACAAACGATCTTCTTCACCCCATGGCGTGCGCACGGCAACTTCTTCTCGGCCGTAACCTAGTCGGAGGAGCAGACTGCCAGGTGACTGTGCTTTCTCGAGTGCGTACTTGGTTTGCCTTCGACTAATATCCTCTTTCAATGCAATCCATTCACTCTTGGCTGAGAATCCTTTGAGGAAGCGTTCAGACGCTGCAAAACGAGCGTATGAAATGCTCACCGCAGTGTTTTTGTCAATTTGACGACTCAGAGTGACAATGATGTCAGGATGTTGAGTAATGTCCACGGGGAGAACAATTGGCCAACGTTCCTTGCACTCTTCCCAGTATACTTTGCCGTCCTTTACTGCTTGCGGGTCAAAAATGATTTCATAGCTGCCGATAGAGATGGTGACACGAACTTTCGTCGCGCCAGAGATGATCGAATTATGATGCGGCACCTCCACACCGCAGTAGAGAGCGCACAGAAGAACACACTTCATTGTCCGCGGAACTAGCTTTTCCCACGTTTGGATTGCAGCGGAGTCCATCTCTTTCAGACGAAATTTATCGCCTGCATCAGGTGGTGGATTCTCTACCCGCTCCATCGAAAGCAAAACACGACCACGATACGTTGACGCAAAGTCCGGGTTTTCCGACATCAACTTGGCTCGCTTCTTGTTGATCTTGCGCAGCGGTGGGCCATAGAGATTGAACCACCGGAGCTCCACTTTTTCTTTTTCAACCACAGTCTCATCCGTGGGATCGATATCGATGACTTCTTGAGCTGTCCCTGCCGTTGCTTGAGTGCCTCCTGGGGCGGTGGAAGGAGCAACCTGCTGATAATCATGCAGCGTAATCCCCACAAGGTCATCACGACGACCACGATCGTAGTCCCATACCGAAATTGTGATACTGCGTGACAGCGTCGGTGTGATCACAGGAATCCACAGCTCATCCAGGAAGACAGCCGACAGATTAGAACTTCCTTTTACGCTAATAGGCAGTGTCTTGCACTTGGGGTTGGGTCCAAAACCGATCTGTACGTAGGCATCAATGCCTGGCCAAGGCAACAAGTCCATAGCGGGCAAGTCTTCTGCTTTGAAAACCTTGACCAGCAAGAAGTAGACTTTGACTTCAAGCGATGGTGGCAGCAGCACGAGCGGGGATTGGGCATCTGGTCCAGCTGGCGTGTCTGTCAGTCCAGCAGGTCCTTGCATTGCTAACTCTTGGGCCATCTCAGCTTCTCGATCATGAACGCGAAAGGTGTCGCCTGGACCAA
The DNA here is from genome assembly GCA_002286825.1 of Lagenidium giganteum. Taxonomy (NCBI): domain Eukaryota; phylum Oomycota; class Peronosporomycetes; order Pythiales; family Pythiaceae; genus Lagenidium; species Lagenidium giganteum. The sequence continues at coordinate 509,192 of NSDO01000001.1, forward strand.
TCACGTTGATACTGACCAGCAGAAAGCCCTGGACGCCGTGGTCATTCTCGCTCAAGTGATCATGAACGGCGATCCACTGCCGATAAAGCTCGTGATGTGGCTACAGAAACACCATGGCGATCGTGAAAATGGATCGTCAGGGCTCAGCTACCGCAAATTTCGTACGTACGCGGAAGTAAACGTTCAAACAGTCCAGCTGATACGAGCCGATGAGGTTGCTCGTGAGCATATCTTTGTCAAAAATGGTGATCTGTTACAAGTTCGGAGAAGCCGTCAGAATACCAAGGCATGCTGTCGACGTCAAAACGCTCAATGATGCAACCTTACCTTGATTGTTGCTTGTTTCAGCTCATTTCTTCCAATGTTCTTGAAATGGAAAAACAGGATTTCATCAAAGACACATCCAAGTGTGTCGTTCTTCGTCGACGTGCTTTTCTTCTTGCCCATAACCTCAACTTGACAATACGGATCCGATGTGCCTGACCACTGCACACAACGAGCACGCAATCTCGTCAATGCCGCGACGAGAATCCTAGCACAGCCAATCCCTTGAACTCACATTCTCGCCTTTCAGGTCCCGCGCTTCGATGATGTGGACCTGAACCTGGTAGTCGCCGTGCTTGAGGTTCATGTACTGGCTGTTGGTGCGCTCTTTCTCCATACGCTCCAACTGTTTCCGCCGTGCGAATGCTTCTTCCTCGGTTTCCTCGTCCTGGTCCGCGTTGATGCCAATGACTTCGTCGTCGGCACTCATCGCTGCTGCGACTTCCTTGCTTACAAACGGATCATTGCGCGGCGAGTAGATCAGCGATACTTTGAGCTCGATCTCAGCATCCAGGCTTTCTTTCTTTTCCCATTTTAGGTCGCGCAGACGGAACCACTCTTGGCACGTCATGCCCGGGCGGTTCGAGATGTCGGACGACGAGATGCGCACTTGACCGATGAACCGCATCTTCACATTGATCTTGTCTCGCACTGACAGCGTCACGTGCGACGCCCAGTCCACAGCGCGGAACGTGAACGTCTCGTTCCAGATCGGGTCTTCGTTTGTCGTCTGCACGGTTGTCTTGTATTCCTTCCCCAGCGACGACAACTTGACGTAGCAGCTCATGGACGACCGCAGCTTGGCCATGGGTAGGTTGCGCGCCTGGATAACCTTGATCACGAGCGTGTTTGGCAATTTCTCATCTATCCCAAGCGAGATAAATGTCAACATCGAATCCGTGACACATCACAACGGACATGCACTGGCGCACCTGCCTCGCCCGTGAGGTTGATTTCCTTGGGCATGATGTCCACTGGCGCGTCGAAGTCATCGTAGCTCTCGTGCGTCGCCATCGCGCTCTACCGACGGCGACACCACTGCCTCCTCGTTCTGCACTGCGCCCCTGGTCGAAGCAGTCCTTGCGGTCAATGGTGACGTCGTTTGGCGATCCAACAAGATACAGAACACTTGGAGTTTGTATAGCGCTCTAGGTGCGGGGAAACTTTTCCAAAATAGAAATATGATTCTGGTCAAAATGAATAAAAGAACACTGCACTAGCCAATAATGTACGGAAATGACCCCGTGATTCATGAGAGCGCGGCCGCCTTGGCAGCCTGATCGGCGGCATCGTTCCACGTCGACTTCCAGTCCTTCTTCCCCGTGTGAGCCTTGACGTGACGCCACACGATGCGCCGCTTGCCGCGCGCTTCAATGAGTTTCTCCAGCAGATCGCGGTTCTGCACGGGCTCGCCGTCAGCCTTCACCCAGTTCTTCTTGACCCAGTTGTCGATCCATTCCCTCATCGACCGGATGAGCAGCATGCTGTCCGAGAAGATGAATAGCGGCTGGTCCTGTGATGGGTTCTCAATGTTGGCGCGCTTCATGCCTTCCAGTGCAGCCAGATACTCGGCGCGATTGTTGGTGGGCTTGGCCTCCACCAGCTTCTTGGCCACGTTCCACGACGTGTTATGTGGGAATATGCACGCATACCCCGCCTGACAGCCGCGGCGACCATTCTGCAGCGCGCTTCCATCACAGAAGGCGACCAGTGTGTCTGGATCCTTCGGGTTTGGGTCGTCGCTAATGGGTGTTGTCGACTTCTGATGCTTCTCAACGAACGCTTCCGCTTCTTCGCGCGTTGGGAACTTCTTGAACACCGCGCTGAACAGCCCTTCGACGTGCTCTTTGGCCTCTTTCCATGTCGCAAACACGCCCGTTTGGCGACCACGCGCAACCGCATACCAGAACTGGATCGGACTGGTCTCAACTGGCGTCACAAGGCTCGAGGTGGTGACAGGAGCTGTCTTGGATTCATAACTAGCGCGGTATCCTGCCAAGAACGCTTCGGCCGCAGCCATGGACTCGAACTTGCGGAACACTGGTCGCGTCACGCCCTCGATCTGCTCCACCACGTCTGGCCAGCTCGTGTACACTCCAGGCGTCTTGCCAGCCGCCACGACGTAATACGGCGCGTCCGCGCGCGCCTTCTTCGCGTCCGACGGAACAGATCCTTTGTCTTCGCGCTTGCGCTTTGCCGCGTCCGTCGCAGTTCGCTCCGCGGGCGTGGGCGTGACAGCGGCTGCTGCTCGTGTCGCGGTCGACGATGATCCAGTCGCTGCAGCACCATGCTGCAACATAAACGCATCGGCGTCAGGCTTGGCCGAGAATTTCTTGTAGCGCGCGCCCGTGTATCCTTTGACCTCTGCTTCAGCGGCAGCCCACGTGTCGTAGATGCCCGGCGTGCGTCCGATGGCGACGGCGTAGAACCCTGGCTTGGCCATGCTGTGGCTGCGTCAGCCAATTCCGTTATGGCACCAACGCGAACGAACGAACGGATCAATTCTGGTACCGGTGATCGGTTTGGACGGGGTTCTGCGACGTGTGACGGGCCGTGACACTGGTCCGCATTCGCAGATGCGATGATGGCGCGGTGCCAAAGAACAGAACTCACACGCGAAGCAGCGCGAGTGCCTGTCCGAGGCAGGATGATGCCGACCAGATTGACCGTTGGTGCTGCTTCCTGCGGCGCGTTGGGGTGACTGGTGAGAGAAACCACGTGCGCTCGCAGAACTCGACAAATATTTCGCTGGGTCATGCCTGCTAGTTACTGATTGATCTAAAGCGATATCTTTTGTGCACTGGGGCTGGTCGAGCTTCGCTCTGGTCTTTCTTTCGCTCTGGTTACAGCTACCACGTGGTTGCGTTGTCGTAATAGTCGTTGTCGCTGCCGCCGTAGGCGTCGCTGCCGTCGGCAACATCGACTTCGTTCTCGACATCGTCGTGGGCAAAAGGGTCTTGCTCGCCGTCCTCGTCGTCGTCGCCCATGCCGACGTGCTGCTCGTCAACGCACCACGCAGCTGCGTTGCGATCGCTCAAGCGCTCGTGGTACCTGGCGTTTTCTTCGCCGTAGTCGCCCGCATCATCATCGTCGCTGTCGTCGTGATTGCGGAAGAGCGTCTTGCTCCTTGCTCCCAGCAGATTGTTCACCGTCACCCGTGTTGGTGCAGGTGGAAGGGACCGAGATGTTCGTTTCCGCTTCGCCACAGACGACGGCTCACGCCTCCGTCGAGGAATCCACTCGGTTTCTTCATGTTCTTCCCCACCGTCGTCGCCCTCGTCGTCTTTTTCCTCCTCTTCGTCGCTATCCTGGATAGCTCGTCGCCGTTTGCCATTGTGGCTTCTGTGAAATGGGGAGTCTTCCACTTCGTCCTCTTCGCTTTCTGCGATCGCTCGCCGTCTTTTCTTGCCTGCGTTTGTGGATCGTCCGCGACTTCCTCTGACCGGCGTGCCGTCTGATTCACTGTGTTGCACAACATCCGCTTCCTGTTTCACTTCATGCTCATCGTCTTCATCGCTGTCTTCGATCGCGCGGTGCCGACGACGCTGTGTGCTTACTGCCTCCTCACTGCTCTGCGCATGACCTTCCCTTGCACCATTCGCACTGTTCGTGCTTTCCTCCTCCTCGTCAGCTTCATCCACGTCGCTTTCCACGACGCGTTGTTGCGCTTGGTGCCTATTGCGGAGCGGTACTGCCGCTGTTGTTGTGGTTTCCCACTCATCTGGTTGATCGTCGTTGGCCGCAAAGCCATCGCTGTACCCTGCATCGTAACCAGTGTCAACGGCATTTGGCGAACTTGTTCCGCGCACACTCGCTTCATTATCGTCTCTTGTCTGATCCTCGCGTGCTGACGGACTTCTCTGAACGTCCGTGGGGCCATGTTCGTTGTCGTCGGCGTCACTGAGATTTTCTTCCTCAGCGTTGTTCTGTATTTCCTCTGCAGATGCATCCGGTTGCTCGGTTTGCGGCTCTGCAGTCTCCTCTTCCTCTTCACTGTCCACCATTCGCTGACGTTGCCGACGTGTTGGTCGTACGACCTCTTCATCGTCCTCAGCGCCAGTTGACAGCAGACTCACGTCGGCTGGTTGAGTGTCATCGTCCTCATCATCCGAGAACGTGGCTTCTTCTTCTCCATGCGCTTCATCGGCTCGTGGAGGACTAACTTCGACAACGTCATTGTCCTCAAGGTCGGCAACACGACCGCGGTCGCTGGCAGACGACGATCCGATGGAAATGGTGCGTTGCCGTCCGTCGGACCGTGAGTCGCGACGCGAAGGCAAAGTCCGCCTGCGATCACGTTCACGGCCATTACGCCGCTGACGCCTTCGACGACTTCGTCGGCGATCACCCGTACCATTATCGTCGTCGCTGCTGAACCAGTGACCTTCGTCTTCGCCCCAGTCGGCTTCTTCGACTTCATCTTCCGCAACAATGAATGAATCGTCCGACTCTTCACTGCCCTCGAACTCGTACGCATCGTCGCTTTCGTCATCACGTCGACGGCGCCATTCGCCAGCCTCGTCTTGGATGTACTCAACTTCGCCATCGTCATCTGATTCGCCCTCGACGCGCACACCGATGAGCACGTCCACCTCCAAATGCAGGTCGTAGGCATCATCTTGGAAGCGGAATTTGAGACGCCCTCCGGTCACATTCTCTAGTCGGATGTCTGCAAACGACACGCGGCCAGACCGTGCGTCTTTCACGTCGTGGAACACCACACGGTTCTGGTCGTCTTTCACCTCTAGTCGGATTTCATTGTGATAATCTCGGACGATCAACATGTCGTCATCGCCATAGCGATCCACGAACCACGGAAATCCTTCCGCCATGTCTTCATCTTCTTCCAACTGCAGCAGCACAATGTTGCACACTTGGTCCGTGCGATTTGGGTCCCACCGGCGAGGGAAATCAACCAGTCCGAGAGCCAACCGCATGCCATTATAGCCATCCTCGTTCACGTCCGCGTCGTCACGCATGATGTTCCGCTCGACCAGCCGTCCGCGTACTTCCGTTCGCTCTACGCGGACCTCTGCATTGTCCTGATCGATCATGTCTTCCCATCCTTCTTCGCCGTACCAATCTTCTGTCTCGTCATCAAGACGCCGTCGATGGTGCTCGTTTGCGCGGTGCTGTAAAGTCTGAATCTGCCACTTGGCTTGCAGCTGATCCAGCTTGAAGGAATATTCTTGCTCTTCCTCCGCCATGCGCTCGCTTGATAATTCATAGTCATCGCGTGCTTTGTGCAGCATCTGAATAAGGTTCCAGAGCGTGACGCTCACATTCCACTGCAGCGTGCTGATCGGTGGTGCGTGCATGAGCACATCAGTGCGACAGATTGGACACAGCGCGTTGTTGATCTCTCGACACAGCAGCGAGTCCACGAGACACACTCGACTGTAGCAACATTCACACAATTGCTATGTTAATGCCCAACCTCGTACGTCATCAGCATGACCTCATGACACCACAGCGCTGCGTGGCTTCTTACCAGAAGGAATGTCCACAGACGGTCGTCACTGGCTTGAAAAGCACGTCGTGGCACAGCACGCACTGCAGCTCATCGTCGACCTGGCGCTTGGGCGTCTGCAGCACCGCTGGGCCTGGAGCAGTCACGACCGCACTGGCTGGTTCATCGGCAGTCCCAGGTGACGATGAAGCCTCCGCCGCACTGACAACTGGCATCTCTGCTGCCTGCGGCGTCGAATCATCGACTGCGGGCGCCTCCGTGGCGCTGGTCTCGGCGCCATCTGCGCAACTGTCACGATCCTTTGGTCGCGCACAGTTATATTGAAGCGTCGGGAACGGTACGCTGCCATTTTGACCACGTTCCCGCCAAAATCAGGCCGCTCGGCTGACCAACCCGCCAAACCAGGATCTTGAACAGCCACGCTATTATTCTCTTATACAGCTATGAACTGTTGGTTGAAAACCGCAAAATACTCACCGAGGTGGTGATGTCTGTGGAAACATATCACAGAACGAAGCGGTGCGACGAGTAAAGATACATCATGAGCGGGGTCTGGCGAGCACTGGAGCGTGTGCAGGCTGCACCGGTGGCGGATGTGTCGATGGAGACGCAATTGGACCAAGCGATCCAAAGCTATTGCAATCAGCACGTTGACCGACAGAAGCAATGGGACACGTTCCACTTCGAGCTGCGCAACAAGTGTGAAGACCTGGGCATCGCGTTTGAGGACTATTGTCGTCCGTTCCGCAAGCGATCGCGAGTGGATCCTGCTGCACAGAGCGCGATGGAGGCGTCGGAGAAGAAGACCAGCGACGGCAGCGATAGCGGTGACAGGGTTTGGAGAGGAGTGGACTGGTTTAGTCTCTGCCTGTTCGTGGCGTATCAGGTGCAGCAGTGCAGCGCACATGACCATGGTGGACTGGTGTCGATGCCTCGCAATATCGTCGATCTGTGGCTGCGCAAGAAGGAAAAGCTCATCGCCGACGTGTACACGGCGCACATGCAGCTCAGCGCTTATGACGGTCTCGAGAAGATGCGGAAGTGCAACGCCAAATGGTGCTTCATGGCCGATTTCTTGCTCTCGAAATTTCAAGTCATACTGCTTGCGCGCCATCGCAGACAACGAACCCAGGTTGCACCAGCAAAGCAACAACCGACGCTGAACAAATCGTCGGCGTCTCGTGTTGACATCGAACTCGTACGCGACGCGGCACGATCGATTGTGGACTCGGGCAACAATCAGCCACAGACGGATTGTCATCAAACTGTGAGCGATAAAGAGCTTGCACGTAGTGTCCACAACTTGAGTGAGCGCCTGCAAGCACTGAAAGTCCAGTCTGTGTCTTCAGCGGATGTGGCCACCCAAGCGCCGACGAATGCCGTTCGCCTGCCAATCGAAGACGTGAGAAAATTGCGCGAATGGAATCGAATGTTGCGCAACGAGTACACAGAAAGAAGAAAGCTCATGCTCGAGCGATGTGAGGTGACATTGCAGGCATTTCTCGGTTCCAACAACGTTCAGGATGCTGCGAAGGAAGAACTGATCCAGGTCATCGAGAAGTCTCGGGCGTCTGCTGCGTGGCGCGAAGAAGCGATCATGGTGAACTTGGAGGGGAAAAGCATTATGGAGCGACTGACCCGACTGCATCGAGAGCGCAGCACCGGTTTGAATGGCTCCAAGGCTCTGAAAGAAGGCGCAGCTGTTCGCAAATTGCTGATTGGTGAGGTATGTTATCGCTCGGCCGTACTTATTCATGGCCATTCTTGGTGAGATGAGTTCATGTGTCTAGGTTCCTGACCGTGGAGGAAGAACAAATGAGCTGAGGGAACATGAGATAGACCGAGCAGCAAGGTCAACCTATTCAACGTAGCACGTAGCTGCGAAGGATGCCGACAAGGGAGCCGTCCCGAAAACCAAGTCAGGAAAGAAGCGCAAGAACAAACCAAAGGATCAGCCCCAAAGTGAAGCCGCGTGAAACGAATAGCTCCCACATCATCAATTGACCACCGTTCTTACTGCGGCAGCCTGATGATGATGCTTGATTCACCGCACGAACTATCCGCCAGACAAATATATTTCAAAATCTTAAACCGATAAAATCTCTTCCTTCTTAGGATACCATCAATGATCGTGACCATGATGATGATGGCCACCGGCATGACAATGCGTGTGTTGCAAGACGGAGAGACCGATTAAGACACAGCCAAGGGCAAACCAAGCGAAGTGGACAAACGCACGCTTGCCATC
>NSDO01000001.1:546211-580653 GCA_002286825.1 Lagenidium giganteum
ATCTTCGTTCTTGGCGTGGTCGTGTCCATGGGCGAGCGAAGGTGTGATGAAGGCTGCGCAGGTCACCAGGAGAGGCACTAGCAGCCGCATGCTTGGCCTTGACGTCGGTGTTTGAAGCGCGAAGCGAGGCAAGTTGAAGAGTGAGACTGACCATTTGAACGAACTCGTCGCCCAACTGGACTGCACCAGCAGCCGTCGGCACCGCTGTCGTCGGAGCGGGTCAGGTGTCTTGCTATTTCAGCGATCGCGTGCTACAAAACCAGACAAAGTGAAGTGACCACCAACGGCGCGTCGCAGCTACGTAGGTGTGAGATGAGGCGGGTTGTCAACGCGTGCAACTGCTTGATGGTCATGTGCTTTCGAAATCTTTCTCGGCGCTCCCATACAACATGACTGCTGTGCTGTGCTCATTCCGGCATGTTCCTCTGTTCCTCTGTTGTTCAAGACTTATCACCCACATGTCCGTGGAGCGTGATGCATCCCTACAGTCACGTGCTGAACGCTGTGAGACGCAGAACGAGGGAACCTTGCAACAAACTCCCGATCGCTGGTTGTCCGACGGCGGCGGCAAGGATCACGCACGCTGATTGGTTCGTTCTCTGCGACGGTGAATAACCCTCACACTCTTTCGGTGCGATCAAATGCGCTGCAAATTGTTGCGACAATAGCAGCTCAGCCCCCAATGTGAGCGGGCGAAGCAATGGCGTGGAGGGACCAGATGCACGGAGGGACCTCCATGGATGCGTGGATCCACGCACACAAAGACCCAGCTTGGTTGTCATGTTGGCGCCACGCCACAACAGAATTGCGAACTGGTTTTGCCAGATGTTGTTGACGGCATCGCGACTGGACGCCACCTCCTCATCTGCCTCGTGCGCTGGCCCCAAGGATTCATCATCACTCTCTCCTGGTACTGGATGAAGCCGTTATCACTAACGACTGTTGATCTGGATTTGTCCCCATCTATGAAATCGGCAACGTGATCCCTGTGTGTGCGGCATTGCCTGACGTAACTAGAATTTTTCGCCCTGCCAGCGGTGGGGTGCCGGCTTCTTCCGCTGGCACTCCCACGCTGGCCCAGCGGCTGCCGCTGGGTGCATGACGCGATCTTCCCAAGATGGAGGATTCCTCCGTCATTTCCAGGCACCGTCGGCGCGCTCGCTGACTCGCCGCAACTGGCACTTGCGCGACCGTCGACGCCGTTGACGCTCGACTCGACGCACGAACACTCCGACGGCGGATTGAGATTTTTCACGATCCGACGGCAGGTCTGTTCACTGGTGCTCACAGTGTGCACTGGACTTTATGGGTCTGCCACCTCGTTTGTGTGACAAAGCGCCAGCACACGCATGCGTCAATGCAGTGGTTTACGGCATGATTGGTGACGCTTTCTCTCGGCGAAACACAAAGTATGGTGAACGTGGAGAGATCTGTGGATGTATGAAGAGTGCGTGGTGAATCTTAATAACCGTGGGAGATGTCTGTTGATGTCTACGATGCTGGCTTATGGTGCCCAGCACGAGACTTAATAAGAAACAAGCACCTAACAACTAGTACCGACTGGTTTACTCAGCTTCGCAGTGCACGTGTTGCAGGACGGAGAGACCAATGAGCACGCAGCCAAACGCGAACCAGAGGAAGTGGAAGATCGCGCGCTTGCGATCGCGAACGCTCAGCATCGGTGGCATCAGCTCTGCCATCGCAATGAAGAGCAAGGCACCAGCACCTGCCGACAAGAGGTAGCCGAGCGTGTGGTTGCTGACAGCGCCTGCCGCAAGCAGGACGACCGCGCCGAGCAGCGAAGCAAGCGAAGCAATGAAGTTGATTGCCAACGCCTGTGGCACCGCCATGCCGGCGCGCAGGAAGACGAAGAAGTCACCCACACGGTGTGGCACCTCGTGGAGCACGATGCCGAGTGCCACAGCCCAACCGGTTGCCGAGCTGCAGCTCTTGAACGCCACCGCGAGCACGACACCGTCCACAAAGGCGTGGAAGAAGTCACCGACCGCGGTAATCCAAGCCACTGGGTCGACGCGTTTGAGCGACGTGAAATACTTGGCACGGAACGAGAGCTGATCCTTTGGCTCTCCCAGCACGACGACGCTCGGAGTGCTTGGATGCGCCTGGTAGTCTTGCATGTTGATCTCAACATGCTGATGGTGCGTGTGACTTCCGTGGCTATGACGGTGTTCACGTGGTGTCTTGTCTTCCGAGTGGCTGTGCTCATCGGATGTCGAGTGATCGTGGTCGTGGCCGTGGCCATGGCCCGAGCAGTTGTCCACACCAAAGGCCGCCAAGATCATGTGCACGCCCTGTTCAATGGCCATCGAGAAAGCAATGCCACCAAGCACGCAAGCTCCCATGACCCATTCGCCGATGTCAGTCAAGTACTCGGTGCCCTCTGGGTACAAGTGGAACACAACGACGCCCAGCAAGCAGCCTGCCGCGAAACTCGTCATGTACTCGATGATCACCTCAACGCGGCTCTTGTCGAAGCTCAGGATGAACACACCCACCAGCGACGTGAGACTGATGACAAGCGACGCCAGAATCGGGCTCGACCAGTTCTGCTTGTTGGATGACTTGGTCTTGGCCTCTTCCTCTTCGTCCTCGCAGCCTTCGACGCAAGCTTGGAGCTCAAGTTCCTTGTTCTTGGCATCCATGACACGAACCGTCACTTCGTCCTTGCCGTGCTGAGCGAACACCAAGAACTGACCATTGGCGGCGATTTGGAGCTGCGCTGTCACGCATGGCGACGAGCTGTTGCTGCCAAACACAACGCGGTACAGCACGTCTGGGCTCTTGGTGTCGTTGGCAGCCTTGACCTTGATCACACCGGTGCTGCGCTCGAGGTCCTCGTGCACAACCTTGTCGGACGCGAACGTCTCGACGATCTCGCCCGCCTTCTCCATAGTGGCGTTCACAGTCGCATTGTCACTGGCTGGTAGCGCCAGCACTTCGAACAACATGTGCTTGATTTCTTCCCCGTGCTCGTGGCTGGCGCACACTTCAACCGAGTAATTCGCGGCGTCCAGCGTCCACTGCATCACATGCTCCCACGCGTGCTCCTTTCCATGCTCCTTGTGTTCATCTTCTTCATGCTCATGGCCGTGGTCATGGCCATGGTCATGCCCATGCTCATGGCCGTGGTCATGCCCATGCCCATGGGCCTGCACGACGCCCAGCACGGACGTCAGCAGGATGAGGCTGCCCAGCAGGCAGAGTGCGTTGCTTCGAGCCATCGTTGCAGTGAGGCGGAGCCGGCAGATTGCAGAGTGTGCCGACCGTCGCAGTCTCAGTCGCAGTCTCGGCCTCTGTCCATGTGTCTGAGCGCGTGTGTGCTTGGGCGGCGTCCCCCCCTCGCTTGCGTTGACCCCATGTTGGGCGCCTTTGGGACCACCTGCTGCTCGATGGTCGGGGCGCCACCACTTGTCCGACGGCGCCGCACGGTCACCACGCCAGAAAACAGCCGCGGTTAGGGCGCCACGGCGGCAATTGGAGGCATTGATTGGCCAGAAACCGAGTAGGTGGACCAATCAGAAGACCGCTCGTCGCGCATCATCGTCTCAGTGGCACGCTGGCGCTGGGCCATGCTTGGTGTGCTTGGTGCGGGCAACCATTGAACCAGGGCTGCCCACCGCACGTTGCGGCATGTTCGTTGCTGGGGAGGGAGAATGAAGAGATTGATTGGTGATGGCCGTGGATTCCATCACTGCCATGTCATTCCAGCCTGGAATGGCAACAGTGCCTTGGAACGAAGTAACTGTTCCAGTGATCTCAACTTGAGATCGTCGTCATGCAAATCACTGGAACGTCTCACTGTGGCGTCGCGTGCTTGTGTGTCCGTCAGCCTGTCCGTCTGTGCGCCTGGGATGCGGAGCAACTCAGGCAGACGACACACGGCATCCGTTGCTCCGATTGTTTTCCCGGCCGATTGCACGTGGTGACTGCGGATGGATGGCCGGGCGCGCCCGTGTTCCCACTGTCACTCGAGATGCGGCGACTGGTGCAAAGCTCCTAGCATCGGCTTCCAGTGAGGTGGGGGCGCTGATCGCGAAGCCAAAGCAACGTGATGCGAGCTCTCGCTGGACCTCGAAGTTCACAACGCGAAGCCAGATTATCATGCTGCCGTCATCCAAGCGCGTTAAAATGGCAGTTGCGTATTAGCACCCCATCGCTTGGTGAGGATTGCAATCCAATCTCGGTTCATGGTCTGTGCACGTGCCCTTGGCGCGAGTTTTGTGTCTTGTTGTCACGGGAATCTCGTTCGTCTGACGTTGCTACAGCAGGGCCGTCTTCAAGTATCTTTCGAGTTGAACTCAACGGTCCACCATCAGCTATCATCCTGTCATTCCCGTCATTCCCGGGTCTCCGCGGTGAGTCAAAGCACAGTGGACGAGCGTGAGCTGGTCTGCCACAAATGCACCCGCACAAATCCAACTCGATGAGCAGCGTCAGTGATGCTTCGTCACTCGAACGGTTTGAGCGACGACGACTTCTCGAATCGGGTCACATCGCCTTCGTTCTCCTGCAACAGCGACATTGCGGTGACGAGCATGGCATGATAACGTTTGCTCATCGAGAGCACTGATGAGGCGCTGCTCCATTTGACTCTGATGGGTGCGCCCACAACTTTAGCAAACCCAAAAGATCAGCTGGGGGTGAGCACCAGCTGCTTCAACGCTAAGTTTTTCCTGGCCAAGCAACCAGATGCCGCTGTCGAACCCGTCATGTTGACGGAGAACAGGCAAAATGGGACGCGCGCCAGCCGCATCGCGTCCGTACGGCGGGAAACTGGCCTCAGCTGACTCAGTGCACACACAGCACGCTTGGTGGGTGCAATTCACGCGATTACATGTCGGTGGTTCCCCAACGCATGCTGTGTCCTGCACTACTGATGCGTCGTTCTTGTTGCGTCAAACGGCGCTGATGAGAAGCATCAATCCTGTGACAAGAAAGCCGATCAATAAGAATCTGCTGCATGCCGCTGCCACCGCTCGTCTTGTCTGACAATCGTCGAGAAGACCGTTCTCTACTAGGTTTTCTAGGCACGAAGTGCCTTCTCGCTACCTAGCAGTATCCGGCTGGCAAAGCCACACGGAATCCGCTCGTTGCGCTTGAACCGGTTGTTTGTGTGGCTGTGCAACCTTCAACAACAGCAATTAGGGACCCGAAGATCGGGTCGACAGAGAGCGTCGCAATGCACTTGGTTCCATCACAGGCTTCTGTGCGGCACGCTGTCAGCAAGGTGGCCCAGCGGGTGCCAGCAACGCGCTGACGATGAGCGATCATCCTTAAACAAATTTGCAGGACCTGGACACCGTTGCCATTATTAACTGATCATCAGCTCAATGCAACGCATTCGGAACACACCGTGTTCCTGCGACGATGACACTTGAACACAGCGAGCCATCCCAGGGGGAGCTCGACTGTCACACGAAGCGTGCAGCACCCAACAAAGCCACCACATTTTCAATTATTAATCATTCAAACCAGCAGCGCCGTTCTCCTGTAAGTTATCGGCCAACAAACTCACCTGGAAGATGGATCACCACACCACTCCATGCACCATCGCAGTGGGCATCGTCCCCAGAGCATTCAGTGTGTGCGCTGGATATCATCCAGCACTGGTCCACCTGATTGGCCAAAACTCCAGGTTTCCCCGTTTTCGTCCAATCAGCGGCAGCGCACCCAACCATATCCTCCACTTCCACTGCCGGCCGTCATTTGGGTGACGCCTGAGATGCGACGAGCAAAGGCGGGGAATGCGGGTCCGCGTGGCCAAACGAAAGCGCCGTCGCCGGCCAAGACGGCCATGCTGCATCGGACGACGAAGCCTGATGTCTCCGTCGACGCGGAGCTGAGTGCCGTGGCGTGGGCCAGCGGCGCCCTCGCCGCGGCCGTGTTGGCCGTGTACGCGCACACGCTGTATCCGTCCATTGGCGGGGGCGACAGCGGCGAGCTCGTGGCTGAGTCGTGCCATTTGGGCGTCTCCCATCCGCCGGGCTATCCGCTGTTCAACATGCTGGTGCATACGTTCGTTACGTACGTGCCGCTGGGATCGACAGTGACGGTCGCCTGGAAGGCCAACTTGTTCAACGCCCGTAAGTTGACTGATGCTGATGATAATGATGATGATGATCAACGGTTGTGAGATGGCTGAAGATGGTATTGTTGTATACTGCAGTGTGTGATACCATTGCGGTGATGCTGGTGTTCCATAGTGTGCTGCTCTGGACAAGCACACCCGAGAGTCGCGGGCGCGTCCTCGCCGCGTTCACTGCAGCGGTGAGAACATTGTGGCTTGTGTTTGATGTCTATTGGTGATATATCACTCAGCTCCGCATTATTGGTGTTCTTTATTTGCGCAGGCGCTGTTTGCTTTCTCGCCATTGATCTGGACCTACGCTGTTGCCGCCGAAGTGTTTGCGCTCAACAACTTGTTTGCTGCGCTGCTCGTTTACCTCGTGCTCTGGTATTCCATCGACCGCCGTTTGCAAGTTGCTGAGTTGGGCGCGTTCACGTGCGGATTGGCTATGTGCAATCAACACACGATCGTGCTGTTTGAGCTCCCTATCATCACGTGGGTGCTCTGGACTCGACGCGCGACGCTGCTGTGGCGCGAAGGCGCATCGCTGGTAATTGCCTTCTTGCTTGGTTTAATTCCGTACGTATCTTCCCGTGTCTCGTGTTGGCTTGGTCGCTAGTGCTCATTCGATGTTGTCGTGACGCAGCTATATCTACATGCCCCTGACGGCAATATGGAACCCGCAACCGGGATCCTGGGGGGACGTCACGACCGTCGCAGGTTTCATCCACCACTTAAGGCGTGCTGACTACGGCACGTTTCAGCTCTTCTCAGGTGCGCGACAACAAACCGAGAATCTATGGACACGACTATATCTATACGCTGGCGACGTTGCGACCCGTGAGCTACCATCCCAAGCCCTGTTGGTCTTCGTTGCCGTCGGTGCAGCCGCGTCTTGCTCAGCGCAGTTCTTGCGACCTCGACTCACCGAAAAACGCACGTCCACACCAAGCAAAAAGCGCAAGTCGCACCCTGTGGTACCGCCAGTTGGAAATGACGTGGGCAAGCTCATCATCGCGATGTATCTGTTCTACCTTATCGTCTTTCATTCACTCGCCAATCTCCCGTTGGACGAAGGACTGCTCTACGGTGTTCACATGCGTTTTTGGCAGCAGCCGAACGTCATTGTGTTCATTTGGTTGGGCGTTGGTTTAGCGAAGGTTATGGATATCACGCTCCGCAACATCGAGCCGACCGCCTGCGTGGCTCCATCCATGGTTCGCTTCCTCGGGTGGACACTGCGCGTTATCTGCGTCTGTCTGGTGGCTTTTCAAATCACGACGTGGTATCGAGTCTGTGACCAGAGCAAAGCCTGGTACATTCACAATTACGCCAGCGCGCTGCTGGACCCGCTGCCAGCAAATGCGGTGCTGTTCGTCAACTTTGACCTTCAGTGGACATCTCTGCGCTATCTGCAGCGTTGTGAGCGTCGACGACCCGACGTTACGATCATCAATCTCTCCATGATGACGTACAAGTGGTTCGGAACGAAGCACCAGCACTACCCAAAGCTAGTCTTCCCTGGCACTCGTCTTGTGCCTTTCGGTGGTGCGGTAAGTTGATCGTTTGGTTTGTTTTGGGTGCTGATGATGTGATCATTCACTGACAAGGATTTGATTTTTGTTGTTGTGGCAGCCTGACGGGTTTACGCTATCTGCCTTCCTGGATGCCAACTATGAGCGCCTCGTACGAAAACCAAGACGCAAGGACGCTGGTCGCGGAGGTATCTTCCTTGGAGGCAAACTCAACTACAATGACCAGGACTTTTCTGCTTCGTACGATCTAGTGCCGTATGGCCTACTGGACGAGTTCCGTCCACTCAAGGAGCCTCCCACGCCGTTGCAGACGTGGTACGCTACCCAGCAGACCGTAAATGATCAAGTGCATGCTCGGCTATCGAAACTACCTCCAAATGATCCATATAACGACGAAACGTGGGAATGGACCATCGTAAGTAATTCGCATTGCCACCGCATTGACAAGTATTGCTGACAATAACGGTCTGTGTGTGTACAGGCTCGAGACTACCGCATGAAGCGCCTCAGTTGGTCAACGCACCTGCTCGACCGTACTATCAGTGAAGACCCGTTCAATCTCGCTCTCCTCGTTGAGGCGACCCACGCGATGGAATATTCCTATCAGTTCGAGCCAAGACAATTCTGGACACCAGCTGCCGTGCTGAAGAACCTCGGACTAGCTTACGCTCAGATTGTCAAGGCCAACCACGATTTTCCTCCGTCGAGTGGAGATCCCTTCTTGAACGACGTGGTTGGTCACGGCGTTGTGGACAAGACGAAGTACAAGGATCGTGCGTCTTCCCGCATGCTCGAGGTCTGGCACGCGTGGCTCCAGGTACCCGAGGCACGACAGGACACTGCGTACCAGCCCATTGCTTCGATCGTCCAGCAGTTCCTGCCCGCAGACAACGGTTTGGACGGCTTGCTCGACGGTGACGACGGCGAGGATAGCCTCGATGACGATACGGAATCGCACTTGGCGTCTACCTCAAAACGTGGCGACGAAGATGAGCACGACCACGGCAAGTCCAAGAAGAAGAACAACAAGAAAAAGAAGCGCAAGAAGAAGAAGAAGAACTCGATCCCGATCTTCGGCAAGATGGCCGCCCATGGCTAGTTCTAGCTGACAAGTCATATTTTTTATCTGGAAGGAGATGAATCCTCAATCTCTTGAGTTGGGGGCGCTAACTTATTGATACAACTTGATCAATTCGTCCGACACAGCCGACGGTGTGAGCACGCCCAGGTCTGTGAACATGAGCGAGATGTAGTCTGGCGACGTGTAGTCGAACGAAACTTCGTCGAAGTTGATGTTCTGGGCGTGCTGCTCGGCTGGCACCTGCGTGCACGCACAGGCAGCACCACCAGCGGCCGTGTCCTCTACGGGCGTCTGCGGCACGTCCTTCTGGTTCAGCGGATACATACGCGCGAACTTGTAGCTCTCGGCCGCCACGTAGAACGGCTTGCGCATGGCCTTGGCGATGATCGCGCACGAGTACGTGCCGATCGAGTTGACGATGCCGCCGTTCTCGACGACGCCTTCAGCACCCACGATCACCATGTCTGTCTGTTCCATGTAGTAGCCAACGGCCGAGTCCAGGATGATGGTGGTCGGAATTCCGACTTCCGCGAGCTTTTCCGCCGTCTGCATGCTACAGACCCAGCAAAACCAAGATCAGCAACACAGCCACGATGCGTAATACATCCCAACTACGACAGAGAGCGCACCCAGAGCGATTTCGTCGACCTTCGGTCACGAAGACGGAGAAGTGCTTGGTCTTGGCGGCCTCGCGGAGCAAAGCAATGACCACGCGCGACGTGCCGTGCGTGAGCACGCGCATGCCGTCGCGGATGAAGCTGTGGCCGATCTCGGCGATACGCTTGCGGCTCGACAGCGACGTGGCCTCGAACAGCTTGCCACGGTCGATCAACTGCGCCTTGCACGCATCAAAGTCCTGTCATGAGGCAATCACAACGACGACAGAGGTGAGCACTCAAATATCACAACGCCGCAGTGGCCTGCACAGTGCAGTTGGCGCGTACATCGAACTCGAGGAAGCAGCGTGTGACGTAGCGCAGGAAGAGCTGGCAACCAGCGGTGGTGGCGATCGAGTGCTGGTAGCGACTGGCGGCCACGACGGTCGTGGACGTCCACGTCGGGCAGCTCTTGACCTGTTGCGCGGCCTCCTGCAGCTCGCCTTCCATCTGCATCATCGTGGACGCCTCGGAGCGCATAATCACGCCCGTGAGTGCCTTGATAACGGCCACGGCGACGGCCACATCAGGGTCTTCGAGATAGCGCAGGAATTCCTGCACCACAAGCGGCTGAGCGTCACTGCTCATGGTCGATCGAGTCAATTTGACACCAGACACCCAGAGAGGCGGCTGCAGGTACCACGCGCAGCCACTAACGGCACCATCTATCCAACACTGCCATGTACGTATACTTATGTCGTAGATGATTCCCATCAGCGCCTCAGGTTCAGATTGACCAGACCACCAACTTCTCAAGACATACCCACCGTCCCAACGCTCAGTGTGACCGCGCTCTCCGGTGAGTGCACCCTTGCCTGGTTGACATGGCGCTCACACTTGGATCGTTCACTCGGACACCAAGCGTCGTAAGTTGTGCTCGACCGTGTTCGAGAAGCTACCGCTCTCGTGGAATCGCTTCCTCATCTCGTGTGGCACTTACGGGATGCTCTGCTTGGACATTTGGCGCACTGGTGTCGGGCTTCCAGGACTTCACTGACTTTGGAGTGCATGAACTGAACTACTTCTCCCTTTCCGGGCTGTGGAATTATAGCAGCAACGGCAGTGACAACAACACGGCTCCCTTATGCAATTACAAGTAATTCGCCACGTGCGTGCATTCGCAACGTTGCGTGCTACGTCAGGTCGGAGGTGGTGTTACGCACACAAACAAGGTTCTACGACCGCTTCCATCACTACTAGTACATTCTACCTCAATTGTTTGTGTTACCCGTGTGCCGCGCAAATCAAGTTGTGAAGTGAGGTGTACCGATTGAGGGACGATGGGCGACCAGCAATACGCTGCCATGCACCACTTAGGCGAGACTGAGATAATGAAAAAGCTAAAGTTGTATACTACACACGCACAGCGGCGGCGAAGGCGGTACGCCTGCGCACCATTTGCCGCGCGATTGAGAAGTCGTCTCGTGTCGTCGGAGCAATTCTCATCATGGTTGCGTTGTCCACAGAGTTTGATTCTTCAATCCAGTGGCTTGCATCGCGGTGGAGGTGTTCGCGCAACGCTCCGATGGGTTGGAGCATGCACTTGAATAGATGTGTCTGTATCCACCGCGATATTGACAGCGCGTCTACGCTATCCAGCTGTTCTCTCGTCACTAAGCTAACACAGTTGCGGATCCTGATATTTCGCGACTCTCGCATTTTCCGCAGCACAACCAGTTGCGCCGTACAAATTTGTCACCAATCATCACGAAACTGGC
Organism: Lagenidium giganteum; assembly: GCA_002286825.1. Classification (NCBI taxonomy): domain Eukaryota; phylum Oomycota; class Peronosporomycetes; order Pythiales; family Pythiaceae; genus Lagenidium; species Lagenidium giganteum. The sequence goes on from NSDO01000001.1 coordinate 557,290, forward strand.
AACATGCTAATGGAAGGCGTCATCCTCGACCTCACTTTCTTCCTGTGTCTCTGTTGATGCAGTGGCGTTGCGGAGTTGATCAGAGATCACGCTATTGGTCCAGCTCACACTGACAGCCATTGTCGGCCACAATGAACCAGCGAAGTATGGTACATCACATCGTTTAACCAACAACTCCATGTCAGCATCGCAGCGTGTCATCACCAACATCAAACGCAATAACAACCATCAAGCGATAGGGGACTTCCGAAGGTCTCTGCTTCGACGACGCAGCACTGCCACGGTCAAACCCGAGCAACAAGCGGTTGCGCACGACGACTTTGCTACAACCGATGTGAAAATGATCGTGCAAGTCTTGCTGAGTGACCCATTTATCGGCGCATGCAGACCAAGTTTCTCTTGCACCAGATGGAGTGTTTCCACCACCGGCGACCGGAAGTTGATACTATCGCTGTGCTTGTCAACATGACGGATCCGTGGACGTATGTGAGGTTGCGCTGGACTCCCGGCAAGAAGATCTACTAAACCACCACGAGATGAATTTAAGAACTATATAGTTCTTATGCGCTGTGACCTCGCGAGACTTGGCGTGGGCGGACTTGATCCAGTGCGGTTGACAGTCCCGACTCTCGGAAGCAGCTTGTCAAGATGGAAATGGTTGTGTGGAGTTTTGGAGCTCGAGACCAATGATTTGAGCACTGATCCTAAGCTCATCTGATGAAGAGCATATCGTCAGATTGGAAAAAAGATCGCACTGCTGGGTTGCGTCGATCGGCTTTGTATACACGACAAAATTATCAGCGCTACTCCATCAACTCGACGCATCAGCAGGATAAACGACGCCTAACTGCTGACGAACGGCATCCATGATTCGCGTCAGCGTGAACGACTCCGCCTGTGGATACTCGCTGCTCTCCAACTGCTTCGCATTAATGCACTCAGTGACAGCTTCGGCTTCATGCAAAAACCCTGCAGAGCCGCCAAAATTGAAGTTCGTGGCGCTCGGTGCTGGCTCCGGCAGAGGGAACGACGACACTTGCTCATGGCGCTGTCCGTCATCCCCGATGCGAATCGTCGTCACCTTGGTCGGTGTGTGCGCTGGCGTGTGGATATGGATCTTGCCCTTCGTGCCGATGATCGTCACCGCTTCACCGAACTCGGCCAGACACGTGTACTGCACGGTTGCGAAGCGGTTGTTGCTGTACTCCAGCGTGAGCGATCCGTAGATGTCGACGCCTCCCTCCGAGAGCTTGCCCACGGCCGACACCCGGTCGGGCTGCTGCGTGCCGAAGACCATGGTCACGAACGCCAGTGGATAGATACCAATGTCAAGCAGACCGCCTCCACCAAGCGTGCGGTCCCAAATGCGATCCAAGTCAGGCGGGAAGTAGAAGCCGATGTCGGCGTTGACGTGGTGCACGTCGCCGATGGCCTTGTCCTTGAGCAGCTGTCGCACGTGGCGCGTGGCAGGGAAGAAGCGCGTCCACATACCCTCCATAAAGAACCGCTGCTTGTCCTTGGCGACCTTGATCACGTGCTCGGCCTGCTTGGCGTTGATGGTCATGGGCTTCTCCACCAGCACGTGCTTGTTGTGGTTGAGCGCCAACAGCGAGTGTGCATAATGGCACGTATGCAGCGTGCCAATGTACACGACGTCCACCGCCGGATCCTGGCACAGCGCGTCGTACGAGTCGTACGCCTTCACAAAGCCTATCCACACAACAGAACAGAGCAAGCACCACACAAGCAATGTGGTCAAGCGAGTGAGTGGATGAATGATGCGACACTGAGTGAGGCGGGACGCACCATGCTGAGAAGCGAAATCCTGTGCACTGCTCAGTGATCGCGCGGCACACGCCTGCAATACGGCATTGGGGACACACTTGAGCGCATTGACGAAGTCATTGGAGATCTTGCCGCAGCCGATGAAGCCCCAACGCAGCGCGGCACTGGCGTTTGTCGACATGGCGTCAGCGTTGCGAGTGCGTCCGTCAGTTTTGGCGTGGTGCTGGTGCTTGGACCCGATCTTTTCTCACCGCAAGGCTCTGTTTAAGTACGAGATTTTGACGTACTTAAAGGAGGTGCTGCGGTACACGGGTCTTCGGCGTGCGACAGCGCCCACCACGTCGTTTCAGTGGTGACCGCTGCTTGGCGAGGGGGCGTAGCGAGTGACGATTTGAGCAACGCGTTGATTGGCTGGAGCGCACGAAGCGCCGTTGACTCGTCGACGGTGTCACTGGGTTCGGTTGAACCCCGGCAAGTAGGGGTCGGGGAATCCTTTGCGAGTCAACCAACCAGCACGTCGGGTTCTTGGGTGCACGGTGCGTGAATGACTTGAATCGCAATGCAATGCTCGCAACCCACAAAGCGGAGCGGATGAAGCGACGTGGACGAAGGGATGAGATGGCAAAGGCGGCACCGCGCGTGGAAATGCACTGGTGGTGGGATGGCTGGATGGATTAGTGACCCAGGGGTGGCGCGGGAGGAATTGGGAGCAACAGGATGTGGATGACTTGTTTGTTGTGGTCACAAGGAATAAATATATGATAGCTAAATAGACTACAGGCTTCCTTCGTTTGCAGGAAGCAATCTCATCGCACACTGACACAACATGTCGGATAAATACGCGGAGGCCAGGGATGGAAGGTTGACCGAAGGGTTCGATCTACTTCTTCATCTTGCCGCCGTGCGACCAGCAGTAGCCACCAGACTTGGGGCCCTTGTTGCAGCCCTCGAGCTTGCAAAGGCGCTTGCCGCCATGCGACCAGCAGACACCGTTCTTGCGCGACGCATTAAGGCAACCGTCGATGGTGCAGCGCTTGCCGCCACCGTGGCTGATGCACAAGCCAAGGCTGACCGCGTGCTTCTGGCAACCCTCTTCGGAGCAACGCAGGCCGCCGCCGTGAGCAATGCAGTAGCCGCCGGCCTTAGCACGCTTGCGGCAGCAATCCATGCCGCACAACTTGGCGCTGTTGGTGCGTTTGGACTTTTCTGGCGATTCCGGTGATGTCGGCGAGCTGGAGCGAGCAGGCAAGATCAAACGCATCTTTTCGCCTCCGCACATTTGTTCCTTTGTAGATTCCATTGACGACGCAAGCTGGCTGAGCAGACTGCCGAGCGCATACTCTGGGTGCGAGCGGATGTCGCCGTCGACCGAGCGCTGCTTCCCTGTTGGGCTCATGGTGGAGATGGATGGCATCATGACCGTGTGTGCCTTGGGGCTGTCGTGTTCGCGGTGAATCATGGCGCCAATTGATGGTAGGCGCATACTATCGCGAGGCGAGGCCGAAGTGTCAATCGACAGGCTCAGCACGTCTTTCATGCTGGCCAATCGTGGTGACTTGGAGCTGTCGTTCGACGTGGTGTGTACGAACAGGCTGGGCAGCCGGATCGTGGTGGTGGGTGAGGCCATGCCGGCCGGCGCCGTCCATTGCGTCTTGTTGTAGTGATCATCCATGGGAGAGAGCAGCATTTCCATTCTCAATCAAACGCGTGGATATGCTGGAAGTGTGAGGGAAATGGAGTAAATTTTGAAGTGAGCTCCGTCGATCAGCGCCTCCAAACACCACACCAGTGACGGGCACAGACCAGGCCACTCCCGTGCTGCGCTCGCTCGCTCGCTCGTGGCCGCGCCTGCAGGGCATCAATCGCGCGGCAAAGCCCTAGCCCTTCTTGAGCTTGACCCAATCAGCACGAACGTTCAGCGGCTGGGCGAGCCAATGAGCGTCATGATCTGGCTGCGCAGGGCAGCAACCTTTCATGTGCGGACGCACAGTGTGGGACTGGGTGGGTACTGCAAGTTCAAACGTCGGCGGGCGTTGATTGGCCAGCTGGCGGCCGATCGCGGCGCTGATTGGCTACAGCTGGCGGTTCTTCAAGCTGCAGCTTGTCGGCGAGTGCTGGTTGAAGAACAGACGTGAATGCAGGTGGGGCGGGCCAGGCTGACCCGGTGCTGGCTGGCCCCGCCCAAACCAAACACCGCACCAGAAGAGAGAATAGGGGACCACACCATCTGCACACCACATTCCAACCCACCGGAGCAAGGACATTGATTCCTCAGCTGGGTCAAGCTCCACATGGCAGGTGACGAAAGCACCTGGTGCCCACGTGAAGATTCGCGCGTGTTGAGTCGGTTATGGTCAGCCGACGTGTTCTTCCAGCGATCTGGTGTTGGCGGCTCACGTGCCAACCAGCTGCAGTGTGGGTTGTGCCGTGAGTCGGAGTGCAGTGACGCGAGCGTGCTTATGCTGCTGCTTCTCTTGCCTTTGCAGCCGGGCAGCGGACGTCAACATGGCCCCGCTCCACCAGCTTGCACCACCGTCTGGCCCATACATGTGCGCAAGCAACCCTTGCACAAATCCCTGCACCGCGCTGTCAACAGCGAAAGCCACAGAGCTTTTGGGGCCCAGCCACCGCAACCCACTGGCATTTTTTAGCCGTCGCTTCATCTTCCTGCTTCCATAATTCTCGCTCACCGGCAGATAACTTCAGACGCTGCTTTGTGTGGCGGTCGCGTTTGACAAGGCGCCACCTGGCTGGAGGACACGCCCACGGACGGAGCAGCTAAGCACAGCACAGCACCGAAGCAGCGGCGCCAAGCAGGATCCGCGGAACGCGTCCATCGCACGGTCTCTCCGCGGCCATTGCGCCGTGTTTCTGGACATTGCAGCTGGGAAGTTCAAGTGTCGCCGTCGCTGCCGACCAGATTGCGAAATCCAATCCACTCCAAGCTGGTCAAGGCCAAGCCCAAGCAAACAACCAAGCGCACGCTCCAGGCAGGCAGCCCCCGCCCGGGCAGGCAGCAGAACCCACACCCCCACACACCACGCGCGTGCTTCCTTTCTTCTTGCACGCACTTCAACTGCTGCGGACCCCAAGCATTGGCAGGGCGTGACGCGTCGACGACAGCACCACATGTTGCACCTCAAAAGAATAACCCAGCGCACGAGCCCACCGGGCCCAGTCTCACGCTGTTGAGCTTGAGCAACTCGAGAACGTGGCGGTGGCCTAACTTAGCACTTGGCCTGTTGCTAGCTGTGACATTGGTTCGCAGCGCGCTTCTGCCGACATGGAATTTCAAGCATGCAATCGATCGATCGATCGATTTCTCGATAGGGCTTTCCCAGTGCGTGGCAGGCAGCACGACGGCATCACGCCAACAGGTCAGTCAGGTTGCGGCGGCGCTGCTGTTTTCGTCGTCACAGATTTGCGACCTGCGCTGCTGGACCTTTGGCGCCAGAGGACGCCAGAGGGCGAAAGTTGCAGACGCTGCGCTTGACTCAATGCTGACGTCAAGGTTTTCGCCGTCGTGCTGTCGCCACCGCCACCACCACCATCGAGTCCACGGCAGCAAAAGATTCTCTCCAAGAAGAAGAAACCACACACCCGTGCTGGAATCCCAGCAGGCCGTTCCCCTGTTTGCTGCGCTGGGCGCGTGGCTGGGATCACCGCTCCATTGCGGGATCCAGCTGAGCACGCTGTGGATGCCTGCATGTTCTTCCAGCAGGATCACATCCACATACACGCACACATCTCGCCGCTGTCGCCCAAGCGATGTGGGCGCGGGTGTGGTTGCAGTGTTTGCGCTTGCAATGGAGCATCACGCGTCAATGCGAGGCTGCACGCTGGAGCTGCCGTGACCTGGCGTGTCAGCCAGTTCATTGGCCCGCCCGTCGAGTCAAGCGATGACTCGGCGTGAGTGCTGCTTGGTGTTTGAGTTGACGCGCGAGTGCACTTGAAGTTCAAGTGGCGTTTGCTTTCCTGAAGGTGCCAGAGACGCGGCGTGCCACGCGCCAGTCGATTGTCCGGTTCGCCGCAGCTCGAGAGACTTGGCGATCCAAGCACCGTGCTGACGCACGCGACGTCATGGATGCATCGTCGCTCCCTCTGTGAATTGATGCTGGCTGCCAGTATATGTTTATGGAGAGCGCGGGAACACTCGCGAGAGTTGAAGTGCCCGCCGCTGGATGAGGCCAAGACCGACGCTGTGGATGACGGTGTCTCTGTGTCTCGCTGCTACCGATCATTCTCGGCGCCCAACCTGGTTGGCACCCTTCCTTTGACGGCGAGCGGAGCGCGGAGGATGTGCGGGGTGCGAATGGCTTCCTGCTGTGCTGGTGCGAGAGCGTCTTTCACATGGCGATAGAGATAGACAGACACACACAGACAGGGTCCCAGCATGACAGAGTGGCTTGTCGGGAGGTAATCAGCACAGAGCATGGATGAAGACTCGTCCATGATTGACCACTGGCGTTGGCATGGTTGGGGTGGATGGTATTGACATGGGATGCTGATGTCGTTCTCTGGGTCAGGGCGTGCTTACTAGTAGTCCAGAGCCAAGGCTGCGATGGTAACCAAGACGCTCGTGGTCACGACGGTCTCGGTTGCTTTCTCACGTGCTGTAGGATTCTTGGTTGAGGTTGGCGCTGGAGTGCTCGTTGTTGCCACCCGACGGCGCCTGGGCGGCGCTCGTGCCGTCGCTGTTGTGATGGCTGCTGCGACTGTTATGGGATCCGCTAGTGCTGGCTGTACTGGTGTTCGTCATTCGTGGTGTTATGTTTGGGGAGCGACGTTCGCTGGGCACAATTGCTGTGGCATCAAGCCATGAGCGAGCCACTGTTGCAGTCGGCCGGTGTTCTCGATCCGTGCAGTCACGGTAGGCATCCTTCTGTTGCTGTCGGCCAAGGCCGAAACAGTTGCCATTGCGAAACAGAGCGTGACGAAGATTTTCATGGATACAGTAGAGTGGTTGAGTTCATGTCCTCGTCGCGAGGCAATCAGCGAATGTTTTTTTGTGACCAGCCCAGTAATACGCGTGACTAGTCTCGTTCGCTCCTGCGAACTGCAGTCTGGCCGTGTTGTCCGTCACTTCATCGAGAATTGCTGTCTCACACGACAAGGTGGGGTGCATTCAGGACTTCGTCGATGATGGATTGCAGCCGAGAGAACAGGAGCAAAATGTCGAGCCAAGCATGATCGGGTCGCATCAACAACAAGGCATCACTTATTTTTCAGTGAGTGCAGTCTGGCTTCGCTTATACCTTGTCCGATCACATCGAAGCAAAGCTACTACTATCCAAGCTCGTGCCTGAATGGCCAACACAAACCCAGCCGTCGGCTGCGTTTTCGTGCTGCAGCATGGTGTCACGGTGGATTCAGTGCTGAAGATGATTGCTTCCGCAACTCGAAGATAACAATAACATACAAGGAAATGAAGACTAGAAGTTGCCAACAGAAACGGTTGTCCTTTGTTGCTGCTTATACGAAATATGATAGAAGCTACTGTACGTGATGATGGAGGCATGAAGCGGGGAATGAGAGCTTCTTACGACAGCAGCGCTGCAGCAATAGCGACCACGACAGTGGTAGAAATCACAACTTGCGCAGACTGGGCACCCAAACTCTTCTTTGGCGTAGGAGCTGGGCTCGACTTGTTGCTGCGGTTGCGGGATCTGTCGCCCACATTCGTTCCGTTGCCGCCCTTCGTACCGTTGCGATGCTTGTGCTCCGTTCCGTTGCGCGGCTTGCGACTAACAGCCATACTGCCTGATCCAGTCCAGCGATCGTTGCGTGAGTCGCTTTTGGTACCGTTGCGACGCCCTTCATGCGAGCGCGTGTCGTTTTTGCGCCCTCCTCCATCAAGACGTGAGCTGTTGCCGTCATTGCGCCAACTATCCCATCGATCGTCACCACGGCCTCCGTCGATCACACCTTCTCCACGGCCTCCGTCCAGGCGACCATCGCCACGTCCACCGTCCAATGGTGAGTTGTTCCGCTTGTCATCCATACCAAAGCGACCGTTGTGGTTGCCATCGTCGAACTTGGGGGTCTTGCTTGGCTGCTGCGGGCCTGAGGCATCATCCGCCAGGACAGTTGCGAGTGCCCCAGCGAAGAACAGGATTAAAGTGGACTTCATGGTTGAAAAGAAGTGGATGGTATTGGAAGATCGACTCTTGGTGGTCAAGAAAGTTTGAGAATGATCTCTAGTGGTTCGAACGACTTCAAGAGCCCAGCGCTTGCTGTCCCACGGGCGCCGCCAACACCGCACCGGTTGCACTAAAGAATGAAAGGGTTCGCTTGATGTCCAAGCCATTCTGGTGCTCGGAAGCCACTCACTGTCGACATTTCTCGTCCTGGAATATTCACCTCATCCAGCACACGATCAATCGCAATCTGAAGACAATTGCCGCATTCGTGGGTGAGGATGGCTTCAAGCTGAGACGACGATCTGAGACATTGAAGCACCTGTTGGCAACCAGCCTGGTTGGTGCCGATGAAGAACTCCAGCCTTTGCCGTGCATCAGATGACGAACTCAAGCCAATGTCGTGCCACACCTTCACACCGACTATGCACCGCTATATTTGTTTGCACTATCTGAGAGCTTGCCGCCGTAACTGGTCGCCTGCCGAGCAGGATTTGTCGTCCCTATCGCGCGATCGACGGTGGCGAAATGCACAGACGGCTGGGCAGCGCAACAGTGCGAACGCCGCGAACACTGGTGACGGCACTCGCATTTCTGGGCGGGGTTGCCTTGAACGCGCTGTCTCCACTGCGCACGTGGGTGCTAGCGCACTATGGTTTCCAGGCTGTCGACGTGTGACCTCTATGTTCATACCTTCGTCGACGACAAGCTTGTGCAAGGACTCTACGATGCTGCGCATATTGACGGCGTGGTTGTCCCTAATGGAACCGCAGTCCGCCTCGTTAACGTTGCTATCGACCTAATGCTGCTGTGTAAGACGCAGTACTGGGTACCACGCATCGTCCCGATCACATGGCTCCACACGTGGCAGGTGGTGTCGTGCTTCAAGCGTTATCGTCCAGCCTTGCTGAGGAATGCGTTGGTTGCGTTTGCAAGTGGGGAACGCTTCGAATGTGCTTTCTAACGACTTCGACGAAACACATCATGTGGAAGATGGTGCCGATTGTGCTGTCGCTGAAGTGACTGAGACACTTCTGTACAGAATATCACTTCGTTCGAGAATTTCGAGCTGGATCCGATCCGAACGCAAGTAGCATCGTCGTAGCATCGCTCGACCAAGTTTATCCAGATCTTACAGCGTGTCTGGAGCGCCGGCACTTGCTGGTAACTTCGCTGGGCAGCGATGACGGACTTCCACGACTCGCGGAAGAGATGTCGGCGAACTATAGTTTGGACCTGTACAATGTGGCGAGACAATGGCCAGACATGGATATCAAACTTTATGATGCTTACACAGACATTTCAGGTGCAACTATCGGGGAGCCAAGTCGGCGGGCAGTCTTTGGCAGACCTCACCTATACACTGGAGACGCTCATACTCAAGCAAGTGCGATGCTGGTTGGATGCAGTTTCATGCGGGCAGCTGACGTGTCGTTTGCCGAATGTGTCGACAAGATGGCGTTGCTGTACTATGGCTTCGGGGATCATTCCAACCTGCGAGTTGAGACGTTCAAGCAGGATAGCATCCTGACTTTCGAGCGCCTACGGCGGCAGCCCACCAATTCTTCAGTGGATGCCGTATCGAGCATGTTGCCGTTGTCAGAATTCAACGAGACTCTGCTCATCACCGAGCATCGTGTTTCGGTCGGCATACCACTCTTTAAGCGTCATTTGGGTTCCAACACAAGCAACAACCTACAGGCGGAAGACATGAGTAAATGCTGGATCAAGAGTAGTGTAATAGATGTGGCAAGTGTGAGCTGCGTTGCTGGTTGCACTGTCGTGGTTACAAAGGACAATGAAGGCGACTTCATCATAGATTCATTGTTTGTGCGTGGTGTGTACGCGAGTGAGTCGTGTTATGGCATTGGCACAGGGAATGCTACGGTGATGTAGCAGTTCCCAGTGGCTAGCCCTAGCGTGGATCGTCAGTGGACGCTTGCCGGGGCAACAACACAAGGCGGCTATGCATTGGCGCTTCACGTACACCCAGATCCGAGATATGGTGCATTTGTCGGAAGCTATCCGTGTGCACGAGGGATTCGTAAACGGCTCAGAGGACGTATTGTTGGATCTGTACAGTCTCGTTGGACTAGCGGGCAGCTGCTTGTTCGCATTGGGCCGCAGAGTGTGCTTCTGGAAGTCAGCACGCTCAGATTGCTCGAAGTGAAGCTGGACAGTGGGCACTACAAGGCCGTCAGCTTCGATTGTTTCCCAGTCAATACAGATGGATGTCCAACCAGCCAGGATCGTCCAACACTTCGGGCCTGATCGTGACATTCGTTGACTCGGGGTGTCGAACTCTACGTAGCCAAGAGCGATTCAGTACCTTAATTGATCGCATCGGATCGACCATTCAAACACATGCCATCCACCCGCTGCCAGCTACAACACAGTCTCCTCCACCTCTTCGTCATTCATCAATTTGATACGTTTTCCTCTTGTTCCGGATTCCGTGCTTGCTATTCTTCACCAGCGCAACCATCTGGAACCTGACATCTCCCGCACGCACGTGGGCTCGATCACATCATGGCTTTGAGACCTTGGATCCATCATTTCGGTCATCGCTAAACTACACCAGTTTCATCAACTACAACCTGGCCAACGTCTTAAAAACGATGCCGCGGGCATGGCGTTTGAAGTGCCAGTCGGCATGCCTGTTCGCGTGATCATTGTCCTCTTGGATTTTGATGCTGCCCAAGTCCTCGCGCTGGGCCCCTCTTGTGGAGGTCAATGACCAATACATCAGTGATTGGTGTCGCACTTCCTTGCCGTATCGTCCGGAGTTCTGCACGAAGCATTGGGAGCGGTCTCCGAGAAAAGTATGATTTCTGGAAGATGCCCATTGCGCTGTTCACGCAGTGAGTGAAGCGGTTGTGCGTTTGCTCAATGTGACGCTGTTCGACGCCCTACCACAAGGGTCTGCTGCTGATCCAGGCACGCTGATGGCGCTCCAGGGCTATCTGAATGCTACGCTGCCCGATTTACCCGCATGCCTGCATTTCTTCTTCGCCACCTTGATCACAACACTGCGTTGCTCATATTGGCAAAAGAGATCGCGCTCAACTACAGCCTCGACTTGCGTAACCAGGCTGGGATGCTACCATGTGAAGTCGTCGTGCACCAAAGATTTGTTGACATTTCGGGGAATGTTTCTGGGTGCTGGAGCGCGAACTTCGACCTGAATGGTAGAACATTACCAGTAACAGTTCCAAGGGTCATTTCCGCTTCAGACATGTTGACGTATTCGGCTATCTCAAACGTAGAGGTGCCGTGCATGCAGAATGCCTGTCCATTCAACATCTCGAACGAGCCACCTTGTCCGACGTGCGTTTTGATTCCAGGCCAACAGAAATCTCAATTACTGAGGCGAGTCGATCTATCTCATCTTGAAGGCAGTGGGTATGTCTTCAGTGGCACAGTTGGAAGCGTTTGAGCGTACGCACGGGAATACGACGGTGCCTGGAAAGGCAATACCCCGTAGCTCCCTTGGGACGGATGTGAGCATTGCGGCGACTGACGAAAGTTCAGGGGGATCAAGGAAACGTCACAAGCAGCAGCAATATCACGCGGATATGCTCGGTACATGGTGGTTGCAGCGTCTTGCTACCTTGAAGGCCGTACAATTCTTGCTCGCCGCATGCAAATGGCTACTGTGGACCACGTTCACTAGACAACGTCCTCGAGAGCCCCAGGTATGTCAGCGAAACTTGCTCCGATATTGGCCGAGCAAACAACTCGACTCAGTGGCTGTTGAGCACGGGCGAGACGGTTGGGCTCAATACAGCTAGTGATGGAAATCGTGGCATGCATCCTGGACGGCGCGTGCCTGGTGCGCACAGTCCACTCTTAGGTGCTGATTTCGTTGACTGTCCGGAGAATGCTGTGGAAGTCGTCGTGGTGCAGCGATTCTCGGACACGTTCACAAGCCTTTTTGCTCTCGTTGCATTGACAGGAGCTATGCTGTTTGCACTCGCGTTCCTTCGTCACAGGGTCATTCTTGTGCTCCAGATCAATGCAGCAACTCATATCCAAATCAATGACAACGTCTTGCACAAATTGGTTGCATCGATACTGGCAGCGAACCACAGCGTGTACGTGTGGGACCGACGTGGCAGCTTCTTCAGTGCGTTTGCGTTTCTTGGAGTCGTTGCCTGGCATCTCAGCGCATCTGGGACTCAGTGTCGGTGGGTGGCTGACGGTGTCCACGTCATGAACTGAAGGCAACGTACAAGCGACGGATTTTTTTGATCCAGTGTATGAGTGTGACGGTAGCTCATTCAATCGCTTAGTGGTGGGAAATATTTCGGCTGCTAGCGACGGCATACGCGGTATTTGCACTTATTTTCCGAGGCTCTTATGTTCGTGGATTGACGAGATCATCGCGCAGGCTGATCGCGGCTTAATTGTTGCTAGGACTGACCCCAACGCTTTTCCTAGCAGCCAGCGTCACTGCCGTCAATCAACAGCAATTGGCGCATTCATCCTTCGCCAGGATTCACAATCAACTGTCTGTGACGTCGATGTGACTCATAGGGATGCTTAGCCTTCACACCATGATAATGATCCGGTTTCTCGCACGCTACGCCTTCGCTCTGTTGCTGAACCTGCAGCTCCAGCGCGTTGACCCTCACGATACATTGAAGCGATTCTTACCGCATGGAAGCTTCTTCGTTCACTCAACCGATCCTGCCAGAACGACGACGTCTCACGTGCCATTGAGCATCCAATTGGAATCAGCCGAATTTTCTCTTGCGGCTGTGGATCTCCAAGGATTTCGCTTTGCATTCAAAAGTCTTGACGCGGTCAGCGGAAACGTCGCTGGTAGTCATTCTCTCAAAAACGAGACATCAATCCTCCACAAAAGAGAATGGGCGTAGGCAATCATCAGGATGAAAAGATGATCGAGTTCCTGTGAACTGCTTTCACAGAATGAGTTCCCGGTGCCGCGTTGACAGTGATTGCGGATGGAATGATTTGTGGAGTGCGGGCACACAGGAATGAGAGAAGTCAATTGAAAAATCGAAATCGCTCTGCTAATCGCGACATGTCCTCGCATCTGTATTGAGTTCAGTCTGAGGTCAAGCTCTTTCCAACACCAAATGGTGAAGCCAATGCCCAGAACAGCTGGAGAAACGTTCTGCTGTTTTTTTTTCTCTTGGTTCCTGGTTGAGCATGAGTGCATTTTTAAATTGACGTGGCACGTCAAAAAAGATTGCGAGGAGTGTTCAACCGCTTTACCCAGCTCCAGGCTTTTGTCCCCGTCACTCTGTAAGTTGCCCCCGATTGGAAGAAAGTGCAGTGGTGATCACTGGATTGCTATTCCTGTACTCTTGTTTCGAAAGTGAGAAGAGCGTATACATACTAAGTAGCCTATCAACACACAGACCCCATGTTGTGCATATCTGTGCCCGTTTAGCCACGGCACGCGGCCGCGATTGTGATCAAGACGGCGGTGGGAACGACGGTCGCCGTTGGGTGCACTGCCCCACTCTTGGGTGTCGGTTTTGGCGTCGTCGCGTTTTTCGATCCGTTCACAGCGGCGCCTCCAGGCTTGGTGGCGTTGCCACGAGCAGTGCCATTGGCGCCCTTGGCTGCCTTCGTGCCGTTGAGACTGTTGGTAATGTTGGCCAGAGCATCAGCCAGCGATCCGTCCATCGTCTCGTTCCAGTCGCTGAAGTCGAAGTCGAAACTGCCTGAGCCATCCCACAGTTCGTCCATGTTCCAGTCGTCGATGGAGCTATTGGCAGCAGTACTGCCGTTGCCACGGCCGCCAGCACCACCTCCTTCACCACCGGTCTTGCGGGTCTTGCTTGGCTGTGGAGTATCGGCAGCCAGCACGGTCGTGGTGGTCAGAGCGAGAACGAGGGCAATGGAAAGCTTCATGTTGTTGTTTCTGGCGAATTCGCTGAAGTTGTGGGTTGTTGATCGCGGAGGAAACTTGTGAATGAGCTCCGTGGTTTGCGACGCGATCAATGCAACAGGCCATTGTAGCCACCGCTGTGAACCTCGCTGACCACCGCTGTGAACCTCGCTGACCACCGCTGTGAACGGTCCACTGTTTGCTGCCTGTCGTGTCAGCCTGACCATCGCATTTGCGACCACCAGCTGGACAGACATGGATTCATGTCACCAACCTGGAGCCACTTGCAAGCCGGTTCATGTGGCCCATCGCGACTCGCCTGTCACCACATGGACGAGATAATGCGCTTGATGTTCCTCGCTCCAATGCTTTTGCCACTGCCCGGCATCGTCCTTGTCTGATGACTGAGCCGGCTCGGAAGGAACCGCAGTTGCGGCTGGAGTCAAGCCATGAGCTGCGTCTCCGTGAGATAGCTTCCTGTCACCTGAGCGCCGACTCGGCGTGATCGAGTTTTGGCTGCGCTTGGTGGCGCGCACTGCTTCCTTGTCCATCAGGAACTGACGGATCACCTTGCGACGTTGTTGCTGTTCCATCTCCTGCTTTCTCAGGATCTTGTAGCGACGGCGCAATACCTTGCCCTCCACCCACGCCTGCCGTCGCCGCCATGCCCGTTGGATACACTGCGCAGCCGCCTGGCGACGTGCTTCTTGTCGCCGCTGTTCCAGCAGCATCTCGTGGAGCAGCGCCATGTCCGCGAGCTGTTTCTCCCGCAGTCGAACGAGTTGCCGTTGGTGATAGCGCTTCCACACCCTTGCCATCACACGCGCTGCCCGTTTGTAGTCGGTCAAATGCACGAGCAGGTCCCGAAGGAAGCCGTCCCAGTGATTTCGACGTCGACGGAAGTAGCGCTGGATCGTCAACGCTGCTGCTAGCAACTGAGCGAGTTGGTGAGCTAGACTCGCTGCCTTGACGGCATCGAAACGACCACGCCACCAGCGTTGCAGTCGTTTGCATGCAATCAATCGTTGGTGGTGCTGCTTGCGCCGCATCAACGCGTCTCGTAACCATTGCCAGTGGTGCTGCGTCTGGTAGCGACGCCACATACACTGTAGCACGGTGGCAGCTGCCCGTAGTTGCTTTTGGCGGACACAGTACGCGACGTGCTTGCGCCACGAGTGCTGGATCGTGCTGGCGGCGCTGTACACGATTGGGGTGTGGTACTGCACGCGAAAGCTGTCGTTCATGGCGCGAGCCCGTAGAAACAGTGGCTTGGAGCTCTTTTTGAGGGCAAATTGTAGCTTGATTCGCTGGCGATAGCGCTGACACATTTGCTGGATGGCGCACGCTGCCAGCGCATAGCGCCATCGCATCTGCAGCTGCTCGTGACGTGCGACCACTCGTCGATGATGACGGCGCCACACGCGCTGCATTCGACCGACAGCGGCCTGTTCCTTGGCAGCATGCAGGCGACACAGAAAGCCTCTTGCGCGGCTCTGAATGGCTTGCGAGGCATTCGTGAGTTCGATGTGATGGACAATGATGGCCAAGCAGTCGCTAACCGTATCCACTCGGTGCTGGACATGCTCTCGCCACGCCAGCTGGATCTTCCGAGCCTGCGAGTTCAAGAACACTGCGTGTTCCTGCTGATACCGGAGGTGTTGTCGACGGATATTTTGGATCGTCTTGGCTGCATGATGCTGCTGCTGGTGCTCTTGTCGGCGCCGTCGACGGGCCACTGCCACGCGCATGGCTCGCTGCACACTTTTGGTCGCCGCGAGCGTGCGCCTCAGCTCCATTAGTCGCGTGTGTGCTCGGAACGCGCGCTGGATTGTGGCTGCGTGAGTCATGACGCGATCCAGCGCCTCAGCCAGTGACAACTCTTGTGCTTCATGTAGTCGCGCACGTGCTTGACGGCGTCGATAGGCTAGTTGGATGGTGATCGCTGCAGCTTCTTGCTCGTCTTCTTGCTCCTGCACCACGACGCCTTGCCATTGCGTGAAGCGCACCGCCAACACGTCCAAGCATGCATCACTAAACAGCTCCACGATCCGCTGCGATGCCCCCAATCGAAGTAGCGCTGTGCGCTTGGCGTCCATGACATAACGCGTCCACTGCTGCCAGGCCAAGCGTTGTTGGCCACGGTAGAAATGCGTCGTGATGGTCTTTCGGAACAGTTGCTGCCGGAGCTGGAGCGAGCATTTGGATGTTGCGAGCTTGATCAACGGGAAGTGCGTCTCAATCCACTGGAACTCTTGCCCCAACTGCACCGAAATTGCCTGCTGGTGTCTCGTGTGCTGACCGAGGTCGTCTCGTAGATGCTGCATTCGCTGGGTTGTTGGGATGGCTGCCGCTACTGCTGGCTTTGCCAAGAGAGAATTTGGTGCTGACAGGTTGCGTTGGTTGCCACGGCTCGTGGCTGCCTCAGGCATCGGAGCCAGCTTGACCTGCGCTTGTTTGCGCTTGCGCTCGATCGATTTCTTGCCAGCAGAGTGCTCTCCATGCCGCGTGGATGCGTCCGGGCTCGACGTTGCAGGGAAGCGTTGTGGGGACTTGTTAGCAGCGTCGCCGTTGCCGAGCGACAGAATGGTCTGCAAAGTCTTGGCCGTCAAGATGCCAGGAGCTGCAGGGGACGGCGATGGAGACCATGGTCGATCTGGTGACTGCCGTGCCACGAGTTCGTCGCGATCAACGGCAGCGTCCAGCACCCATGCGCTGTAGTGCGTCGGACGTGGCTTGGGCATCGTCTCGCTCCTTCACATCCCGAGCCATTGCATCGCACTCTCACCGCAGTCCCTGGCACTAACGAAGCGAAGCAAGAATAGCACTAACGAAGCGACGCAAGAATAGACCAGGATTGATTGATTTTGAGAGAACAAGATAATATTGACTACCTCCTAGTCGGGACACGGAATTAAGAGGCGATGTCGCCATTGAGTGATTACACAACATTCAGACGAGCGAGGCGGATCGTGCTTCTGCTCTGCATCTACGCTAGCGGCTGCTCTTCACTTCGGATTAAACTCGATGTCTCGTGCTGCAGACTGATGGCGACGCTACGAATGTGCCGAAGCAGAACTTTCCGCGCCGGACTCACGCCGACCGTACCATTTCGATGCCAACAGAGTGGCCAGGCAACAATCGACACGTCTCGCATCACCCACGCCGGCAGCACTGCTGGTCCCAAGACGAGCACCAAGTCCTTAGTTCTGACCAGGAATCGATCTTTGATTACTGTAAAGCCGCATGTGCTTACCAGGATCGCACTAACGTGGCGAACGCCGGCAATGTCGACGTACGGTTTGTCGCAATCACGCACCAGCGCTGTGACTTCGGTCTCGTCAAGACAAATTTGCTCAAACGTGGTCAACTCTGGTGGTTGCATTGACCTTACTTGGCAAGTTCCCGCCTGAGAGCGTGACGTTAATTTGTTGTTAATCCAAACGATGAAGGCAGGTAGCAGCGTCAGGAGGCCAACGCAGTGCAGGTAGTTGAACTTCCCGTTGCCGCATCCCGTGTATCCAGGACCGCATTCGGTCGACGGCAGTCGGAGCAGCCCATTCTCGAGTGTGTACGTCTTGTAGTTTCTCGCAGCGACCCACAACTCAGTCAAGCCGATGACGATTGGTAGCGCCGTTGCCAGCGCAACTCCAACTCGGCAAATTGCAAGGCCGAACACAAACCGCAGCACAGCCAGAGCCATCAACCCGCCTGCCAACGCGAGGGAGGACTCAATATACCAGAACAGTATCCAGTCATCCCACGAACGAATTTCCCACGAGTAGATCGTGCGCATGATATCGTGTTCCTGGTAAGCAGAGCCCACGACCTGAATCATCAGAAAGATGAAGAACCCGAGGCGAGACATCTGCTCCAACGCATCGTGCAAGCGGTAGAACACGCATCGGAACTTGACAAACCAGATCACGAAGAGCAAACCCGCCAATTCTAACTTGGCATACAGTGCCAGGGTTGGAATCTGCGGGAAGTACGTCACATATCCAGCTCCGAACCAGCCAAGTGAGCCACCGCGCACGTACAAGCAGTCGTCGAAGGGCCACTGAGAGATGGTATCGGTGCGTTCACCAATGCGCTCTTTGGTCGAGAAAGGACTGAGAATCAAGTCACGACCAGTTGTAGTTCGAACGACCTCGTAAGCACGAAGGATACCGGTGCCATCGCTGAATAGCACGAATGGTTCCAACTCGCGGATGGCCTGGCACGCCTCATTCGATGCTTCGGCGGTTGTTGTGCAGTCCACGCTACGCATCAGCCCGTGCGCTCTCGTAAACAAAACACGATCATCGAGATTGGTCGACGACGCACCTCCTGCTAGCTGCTTGGTCGTGCAGTGCAGCCGCTCGATCGATTCTTGCTGGTACCAGCCTGTACGTTGGTTGCGAAAGGCCTGGGCAATGCCGATCACTGGAGTCGACATGCGCTGTCTGAACTGCTCAACAGTGGCCAAGAATATGGTCTGTAGTGCCAGAGCATCAAAATCACGTGCCCACGGTGGCAGCTTACTGGGATCCAGACGGTCGCACAATCCGTAGTACGAGCCTGCGTCCAATCCAACCCTGGCCACACACGCCGTCGAGTTATCAAAAGGCCCAGGCGGTGTGGCCTGGATCGCCATCTTGAGGCGCGTGACATCCTGGTTATCATCTGACGTGAGAAATGCGTAAATGATCGAGATGTTGAGAGGAGCCGTGTGTATCGCCCCAAAGAGCCACTCCTGGTCGCTAGAGTACCGGTCGGCGGACGTGACGTGGAGCGTGTTCGTGTATCGAAGCTGGAAGTACAGGTTGACTGAGGTGGAGAATGCGATCAGGAAGAACATGTAAAGCGACGCAATCCAGTTGCTCCATGTTTGTTGTGCCTTGATCACCGCTGAGTAGTCCACCTTGAGGTTGTGCGCTGTCAACACCCTGATCCCATCCGAGATCACTCCGTGGGGCACGATAGAGCGCCTTGTGCGGGTCGCTAGCTTATCCGAGTCCGCGTGTGCATTAATCACTGCAGCACTGGAAACACTTGCCCTCTTCGATGTCGCCGACAACATCGCTTGCTCTTGGTGACTGGGAAGTGGGAAGCATGTGCGGCACCGAGAATGGATGCGCAGACGCCAGGAAAAGAAGTCGCTTGGACCCAATCAGAAACCATCACTTTCCTTACCATTGCGCTTCGATGACAATGAGACGTGATGGAAACGCAATGAAGCTTGGTCCATTGCGCCGGCCGACACCTCTGGTGCTTGACATGGTTGAGTTCTAGCAATAGGGTAACAATCTCCATCAGGAGTCATAGCGAGGGTATGCACTCAACGTTGCAGCATCACGGGAGCAACATGAAAATCCATCACTTACACCACAGCACTGATTTACGTGAATGAGGATTTTGTCCAATCAGGGCATAGTTTTCCTCCTTGACAACGCTTGGGTGGCAGCATTGCGACCAAGCACCTGCGAGGCACGGATGACGATGGCGCTTGTGGGCGGCTACCACCCGATCGCGCTGCCGCTGGCGCACAGCGTGTTCCACCGATATATCTATGTGAAGAAGCATGTGGCCAAGGAGAGCGAGAAGCACGGCGAGTCGATCTTGGCGGCCGACCGCACTGTGTACGTCGCCAACCTGCCGTCGACGTCGGACGCCGACTGGCTGCGCGACTGTCTCGGTGGCGTCGGCGCCATCCAGCACATTGAAGAGCACGCCGTGATGTCCAAGGATGCGCGGTTGGACATTGATAAGGACCAGGACTCACTGCTGGCCAAGACGGCCCACGTCGTGTTCAAGTCCAAGAAGTCGGTGGATCAGTTGATGCAGACCAAGGCGCTCGAATGCGTGGCAAAGCCATCGATCAAGGGCCTGAAGTGTGAGTGCTGTGTGCAACCAGCGCAATGCGTATGGGGGTGGTTGATGGACTGACGTGATTCTCTTGGATGTGGTCATTGATACAGCGTTCAAGGCGAAGTACCAGGAGAACAAGCCAGGACTTGCCGCCGTCATGGCTACGGCTGACGAGTTCATGGCCAAGTTTGATGCTGAAGAAGAATCGGTGCGTTGGTTCATCATGGTGTTAGTGTGAAGTGAGGATGTGAGCTGACTTGACGCCTGGGTATGTCAATCAGGAACTTCGACGCCGTGAGGAACTGAAGAACCAAGTGGATGACGACGGCTTCGTGACCGTTGTCAACACGAAGCGCAAGAACGTGGTTCCAGAGGAAGACCTGGCGCGACCAGCCAAGAAGCAGAAGTCCAAGGAGCTGACCGACTTCTATCGCTTCCAAGTCCGCGAAAAGAAGCGCGATCGTACGTATTTCATGTTCACTCATTTCGAGTGCGGACGTAAGTGCTGACGGGTTTGTACATCGATTCAACAGAGCTCAAGACATTGCGCGAGCGCTTCGAGGAGGACCGGCAAATGGTCGAAAAACTCAAGAAAGCCAACAAGTTCAGGCCCGAATAGGACAGTTTTCCCCAATCAATCAAAAATATCTCCAGTGTATTATCATCGCCACGTCTAGTTCTGCGGGAGCGCACATGTGGAGGCAGGAGCTAACCAGCATTTTGTTTTTTTGTGGTCAATCGGTCCAAGTCCTCCTCCGTATGAAAGACAGACAGGCCCTTCACGCTGCAGAGCTCACGATAGCGACCGCCGACAATCAAGCAACTCGCCAGCAACGCAACGAATAGACGTAAAGGAGTAAATGGTAGTTGCCTCAAGGTCAGACGTTTCCGAATTGTGATTCGGTTAAGTTACTAGCCTCGTGATGCGTAAGACTGGTCGCTTATTCCGAGCCGTTGGCGCGGAGGATGTCCGAGTCACCGGCATCCAAGACGCACATGCACGACACGCGGAAGTACTTGCCGCAGGCGGTACCGAGGTCGTTGTTGTTGCCAGTGAAGTGGTGCACTGGGGTCTTGGCGAGCATCGAGTAGTACTCAACCTCCGACTTGCGGAGTGGAGGGGTGTTGGAGCTGAGGAGGACCAACTTGGCTGCAGCGATTCATCCAACGAGGCGTTAGCGCTCCTGCTATCTGAGTGTCAGTGACAAGCGCAATGAGAGACTCACCCTTGCCCGAGCGGAGGTTCTTCAACGTCTGCTTGTAGCCAAGGGCGACCTTGCCCGAGCGCATCACGAGCTGGAGACGCGAGTTGATGTTTTCGGTGTTCTTCTTCTGTTCTCGTCATAAGAAGAGCGTGTGAGCGATTCCCTTTCCTGTGGCAGTGCGAACGCGTGCGCGCCGCCGCTGTTGCTGTCGTTCTCGTCATCCGCTCCAACGTGTGTCGTATGTCTCAACAAAATGGGCGCCGAGCGTCCGGTCGAGAGGCCATTCGTCAAGCACAGCACGCATGCCCACGAACGATCTCTCAAGACCAGCAGCATTGACATCCTTCCATTCTATCCGCACGCACCCGCACATGCACAGCGTGCAGTGCGCAGTGCCAACACAGAGTGGGGAGGGACAATGGCTGTGAAGGCGCAAGGTGTCCATGAGACGATGGCGACGTCACTACATTCACAAGACGTGCCACCACCCATAAACACCTCGCGCACTTCATGAACGACCTCATCCAACGGAAGAGGAGGGGGGGGTTGCGGGCGACGACGCGCACGTTCTCATGAAGTCATCTCCTCCGTACCGTCTTCTTCGAGGCAACCATTTTGTCTTGATTCTTGTTTCTCAGCTGGCAAATGCTCCACAGAACCAAAAGTGAACGCGCCGGGATTGGTCCACGAGGTCGCCTCGCGGCCAGCGCCAGTCATTGGCCACCGCCCCCAACCATTGGTTGGACAGTGTTGCGGGATGAGGGGATGCGGCACCTGGGAGGAGCAACCAGTGCATTGCAATATGTCAATTATTGGAGGCGGTGGAAAATACACACAAAATTGTGATCATTTCCGGGTGGAATGGGTTCATTCACGTCAAGTTGGTGGTGCTGGCAAACGCTGTCAAGTGGAAGCTGATTTAGCTGTGGAGATCGGAGTGAGTGCACTCGTCTGGGGGGTCTGTTTTTCAAGACGGGAAGCTAAAGTATCGGACGGAATTGAATGGGTCATTTCGAGATGTATAGCGAGCGATGGAGACGTCATCGGGTCATGTTCCCGGCAGCTAGAGAAATTTTCCCGCACTGAAGATCTCGTTAGTGGAGAGAACACCGCCAATGAGCAGTTTAAGCGAATTCAAACGCAATGGTTGATAAGCAAGTTAATGACTTGCGCCTTGGTCACCAACCAAAATGCAAAGCACGAAATCCACTTCGACAACAGTAAACAAAGACGTCCACGCAGCCTATGCCACCAGCGCACCACCGATTTGGATCTTCGACGGCTTGTACGTGGAGTTGGCGCACCATTCCTTGGTGCAAATTGTCATCAGGCGAAGCAAAAGCATCAGAGCAGCATCACACACATACCGGAATGATAGGACCCAAGTCTCCCAAGTCCCCAAAGTCGGAAAAGTCGAAGAGATCGGGCACCAAGTGAGCCGCGAGGAACTGAAGGACGGAATCCACCCACGACACACGCCCAGCCTTAACTTTGTCGGCGGTGAGAACTTCGACGTTTGGCTTGGGCAACTTGTTGAACGCGGCCTTCTTCATGATGAAATATGCGCTTCTTCGCGGGTACTTGCGTAGTTTGTCGAATCCACTTCTTCACTGGAGCTCCAATTGGCTAATGGCGCTACCAGTCGACTGCCGGGCCATCGACGACGCACATGTAGCAGTCTCGGCTTGGCTGAAGGTTCGCGACAAGAACCTGAGAAGCCAGAAGTGCTCGCACGTCACCCACACCACGCACAACGTTACGGGTTCACTTGCCTTTTGATCTTCGGTCTCAAGAACGGTCAAGAAAACAAGCGCCTGGTGACAGCGGAGACGTGCAATGTCAACGCAAACAAATCCGACCCAACACGCGCGAACGAGCTGCAGCCACGCTCCAATCGTCACGCCGTCCATTGCCATCCCACTCTGAATCTATACATTCGACGGAGATGTCTGCGAGCATCTGGGCTTGTCATTTCATGCAGTCCATGCACGTGTGTGTGCGAGCGTGCCTCCACGGAGAACAACCAGAGAAGTTGCAGCGTGACTTTCAAGCCATCAGTCGCCAATTGGCCGCAGAGATTCCGACCCCACGCCAGGTATGGCTCTGTCGACAGCGTGACGGACAGCGACGAAGTCGCATCAGCTCTCGCAACTTGAAAAGCGCGACGCATTTTTGGTGTGTGTCAGCACTGATGAATGTTCTGTCCCAGGTCGCTTGCGCTCGGTGGACTATACCCGCAGCTCCGTGGTCGGGGGAGTTGCTTCCGCGATGCGGAACTCGACGATCCTGAGACCTCATAGGCTGAGTCGGCAGTATTTAATGTGGAGAAGCACACATAGCCTCTACGAAACCACGAAGGGAGATCCATGATCAAGCAGTGCATGAAACTGCAGGCAGCGCGAAACTTCGGGTGACAGACACCACGTCAAATTCATCCGTAAAACTTGCTACTGCCGCTGCTCTCACGTGTTGACTTGAGACGACAACGCGTTGGAGCTCATTCGACACTGTAGATGTGGAACTCGCT
>NSDO01000001.1:605398-663065 GCA_002286825.1 Lagenidium giganteum
CACCACCACACACAAACTCCTCCACCATGACCACTGCGACCCACCAGACGACCAACTACGCCGCCGCGCCAAAGCCGYAGCAGACGTTGCTCGACACGATGATCGTGTTCCTCATCGACCACATCGTTCCAGACGTCGCCGAGTTGTCGCGATTGGACAAAGCGGGTAACCTGGGACCCATCATGCCGGTACGTCGCCAACTGCGCGCATTCTGTGGCTCTGTGGCGGTGCAGGTACCGTGTCCATGATGCTGACGGTTTCTCTTCTTGTGCAGGAAATGAACGCCAACGCAGGACTGAGCTAGTCTCACTTCCTCGACATCTTCCTCCGTCGTCGACCGCGCGCCAATGATTATAGCGCAGTGCGACGTGTATATTTGCTGTCTCCAATAACATTATTTGCCTTCAACCGCCTTCAGTCAGTGCTGTGCTTTATCATGATAATGGTTGGCTTGGTACAGCTTTCCAGCGAGTTCCACAGCTACAGTGTCGAATGAGCTCTCAAGTCAGCACGTGAGAGGAGCTACAGTAGCAAGTTTTCCGGATGGATCTGACATCGAGTCCGTTACCCGAAGTCTCGCGCTGCCTGCAGTTCTTGACCGGATCGAAACACGACCCTGACCGCCGCACTGACCTCTACAACAACAGGATCGTGGTGACAGGAACGTGCTAGTTGTTCCAATATGCACCCAGATATGGGTGTTGATTTCTCGATAGAAGGCTGTTGCGGATTTTGGCATTGATCCGGGGTATCAATTGATGCCCCGGAACAATCAGGGTCTCCGACCTGCTTCGTGGAAGGTGTTGATTCCGTGCGTACCGACTGAACAAAGAACCATCTCGCTCTGGAGGAGCTTGATACCGCGCTAGAAAGCCGCGCGAATACTCGTGCACACTCGCGCTGGAAAATTCTCTTCCATTGCGACACTTCGTACCACAACAAACAATGCCATTTCAAATCACTTGACTAAACTGTTCCAGATCGCACTGGGTGGTGGTCTGCGCTCCGAGTGCCTCGCAGCTGCGCTTGTTGTGGCCATCACGACCGCAATTGCCACAGCGATAAACTTTGGTTTCTCCGCTGCGTTCGACACCTCGCGCAGCCCTCGCTGCTGCTCCTCCTACTTTACTCGCGACACTGCCTGCTTCAGCGAGTGCAGTGGCGCTAAACCCTGCAGCGCCAGCTCCGGTTGGCGTTCCGGGAGTCCCTGGTGACCTTCCACGCCCCCCTTTGCGTTGCTTCTTGGGCGGATGAACGGAGTCGTCGTTGACGAGGTCGCTGTCGATTGGAATCTGCACGCATTTGCTGCGGTAGGACGCCGCATAATTGTGCACTTGGAAGCATGCACCAAAAAACTCGAACGCTTTGTCAAGGGTGTTGTTGTGCGACAGCAATGCCAACAGATGCTTGCACGGAATCTCGAACTGCGCCATGTACATGCACGAGCACGAGCATGTCGCGAGGTCGACGCGTACACGATTGCGAGGCACTTGAGCCGCATCGTACACAAACGCAATAGACTCAGAGCACTCTTCAACCACAAACCGTCCCACTTCCTTGAGTTGTTGCTGGAAGAGCAATTCCGCCTGCGGCGTCACTTTACGTCCTTCGTCTTGCCACTTGACACTAGTTCTGTGACGCTCGAACGCCTCCTTCATCAGTTCCGACATCATGTTCTGCAGATGCATAAACGGCGATTCCTTGGGAACGATCATGCCTTCCGTCCTGACAAACGTCGCTGGCTGCCAACCATACGATGGTTGGAGATCCTGGGCGTTCGCGAAACAGAGCAGGAGATTAAGTTTCTTGGCCGCGCTGACCAATTCGTGGACTGGTTCGCACAGGATTGGTACACTTTGAAGTCCGTGCAGCCGCGCGCTTTCCACGACGGTTGTCAAGAACCACTCATAGTTCTCTTGTGTCTCTGCATCGACTATCGCCATGGCCATCTTGATATGCCCGAAGTTGCCATCTCGGGCGTGCAACAACAGCTGAACGCCGTGGAAGTCGGAGCAATCGAACAGCGTGGACGTGAGTCCAAGCATGCGCTGGTTGTGTGGGAACGCATCAATGAACACCTCGGATGCTAGGAATGCGCGTTGGAAGCGCCCTTGCTCGTCTCGGTCCAGTAGCGCACACGAACGCGGATTAAGTCGCATGAACTCACGCATGAGTGACGGGATCTTCTTGTACAGCGCTGCGTTGTCGCTGGCAATGGCTTCTTTGATCGCATCGCGCGCGCGGTAGACTGTTCGCAGTCGCTTTTGCAGCGCAATGCCTTCTTCTCCCTGCATTTGGCGGATCAGGTGACCGATGGCAGCATCGGGGGCGCCCAACACGGCGTTGCGGAACGCTGGCAGCTCGGCTAACTGGCGCTTCGTCGGCTTGGCGACGGACGAGCAGTTCATGTGCTGCAAGTTGAGCGACGACACATACCAAGACTTGCTGTCGGCCTTCGAGAGCTTGCGGTAGAGCTGCACGAAGAACGGACACGCCTCTGACGTGCACAGCACCTTCTTGTGGTTGCCACCGCGACTCTGCATCTTCACCTGCTTGTTCTGGTAGAACGCGTAGTCCTGCACCGTGTGGTACGCGGCCTTGCCCGACTCGAACGTCTGTCCTCGATACAGCGACACCGGTTGCTGCTGGTCTGGCACCGCCACGGGCATCCCGGTCGACGCAGTGATGATCGCCGGTGGCGTTGGTGACTGGCCTCGAACTGGTGACGCCATGACCATGGCCGCACCAACGTTGGCATTGGCACGCTTCGTCCCACGGCGACCACTCGTTGACGGCGACGATGCCACCGCTGCTGCCACTGCCGCTGCCGCTACGGCTGCTGCAGGCGCTGGTGTCGTGGCCGCTGCCATGGCCGCCATGGTCGCTGCCGTGTGCGCCGACGACGGCGCCGCCGCCCTGGCAGCGACAGCGACCGCTCGCGCTTGCACTGCTCGATGCGGACTCGGCGCTCGCTTGGCAGCGTCCACTGCGTTGTTGATGCTGGCGCCGGTCAGCGACTCGAGCGGCGTGGAAGCGCCCTTGGCCAGCTCCACCTCGGCGGCCGTGGCCATCGTGACGGCGGCCGCCATGGCAGCGACGTCGACGTCGTACTCGACGTCTTGCAGCTCATGCACGGCCGTGGTCAGAGTGGTGTGGCTGTCGGTGCTAGTGGTGGAGCTGGGCGTGCTCGTGGGTGCCGGTGCCACCAGCTCATGGGGCGTGGCGCTGCTGGTGGTGGCCTCGTTGGTGGCGTCGGTGGAGCTGTTGGGCAGTGGGGAGCTGCTCATGTCGGCGGTGGTGGCTGCCAGGCCCATTCAGACGAAGGAACGCGCGTTTTCTCCGCCACGCAGTGAATCTTTCACGCCCCAATTGGCAGACCGCGAAGAGTGATACAAAACGCTACCGAACGTACTTTAATGAGTAACTGCAGTGCTGGCTGCACCACACAGCGCAGTATACAAGATGTGTACAGTGCGAAGGTGGCCGCGTTTGCACAACCAGGTGGACGCGAGGGAGAGAGAGGCCGACCACCAATATTGGCTCAGTCCGACCCCAATGTCATACAGTTCGCTTAGTGCATGAATCAATCCGACAAACCTTGATGACACAGGAAAGGAGGGGGAGATGTTGGATGAGTTCGTCGACGTCGCGAAACGTTCTGGTGGTGACAGCTGGATCCATTGCGCAAACACCGGGGGTTAATTACCCGTAAAATCCTGTAAAAACCCGCCCACAGCGCTTTGTGCACCACGCTTTGTCGCTTCGGGGTCACCCACCTTGGCGGCGGCTCATGAGCTTTGAAGCATTCTGCGAGCAGCTCCGTGGCAGACACCCGCCCAGTCAGTGAGCCTCTGCATCCATCACAGCAACACCACACCATACACAACAGAGAAGCATTGCCATGGCGACCACAGACGCGCGTCCGCCGATGAACGTCATCGAGAAGATCCTGTGCCACCACGCCGTCGGCCTGCAGCGCAACTATGTGCAGGTGGGCGACGTCATCTGCGTCAAGGCCGACTGGACCATTGCCAGCGAGCTCACGTTCCAGGCCATGGAGACCATGCATCGCTCCATTGGCCAACCGAAGCTTCACCGTCCGGACCGCTTCTGGCTTGCGCTGGACCACACGGTCGACCCGCGTGTGAACGACCAGCCCAAGCAGCGGGCGCTCATCAAGCTCTCGACCGACTTCGCCAACGAGCACCAGCTGACCGACTTCTGGGGACCCAACACCACCATCATGCACACAGAGTTTGCCCGTAAGCGCGCTCAGCCTGGCCAGATCGTCATCGGCGCCGACAGCCACACGTGCAGTGCTGGTGGTATGGGCTCGTTTGCTGCTGGATTGGGCGCAGGCGACGTTGTGATGCCGCTGGTCACAGGACAGACGTGGTTCAAGGTGCCGGAGGTCGTGTACATCGAGTTCGTGGGCGAACCAGCCTTTGGCATCGGCGGCAAGGACGTGATTCTGCACATTCTCGGGGAACTCAAGCGCAACACGGTCGCGTTCGAGCGCGCCGTGTACTATGGCGGCGAAGGCCTGAAGCACTTGTCGGACGATGCGCGCTTCGCGATTGCCAACATGAGCACCGAGTTTGGCGCCATTGCCGGCGTGTTCATGGCCGACGAGATCACTCAGCGCGTGCTGGTGAGTCGTACGTCGCACAACGACGAAGCGTTGTTTTTCCGAGCAGACGAAGGCTGCAAGTACGCTGCGCACCACGTGATCGACTTGGCGCACGTGAAGCCACTGATCGCGTTGTATCCATCGCCAGACAACTGCGTGACGGTCCAGGAGAAGCTCGGCATGAAGCTCGACGGCTGCTTCATTGGCGCGTGCACCACGACACAGGAAGACTTGATCCTTGCCGCGATGGTGCTGCAGCAGGCTATGCTGGAAGGCAAGCGTCCAGCGCCGCGTGGCCACCGTCGCGTGACGCCGGGCAGTCTCGAGATCATTGAGCGTTTGAAGGAACTCGGCCTCGTGCGTGTGTACGAAGAAGCCGGCTTTACTGTCGGCGTGCCATCGTGCAGTTACTGTGTCGGCATCGGCGCCGATGTCGCTGGCGAAAACGAAGTGTGGTTGTCGAGCCAGAACCGCAACTTCCGCAACCGCATGGGCAAGGGCTCCATCGGCAACCTCGCGTCGGCTGCCTGTGTTGCTGCGTCCAGCTTCGACATGGAGGTTGTTGACCCAACCGCCTATATTGCCAAGATCAGCCGTGAAGATTTCGATCGCTACCGCAACTGGCTGAGCCCAAGCGAAGCCGCGAAGACCACCGCGCCGTTCACAATCAGCGAAGCCGCTCCATCGACGGACGCGGATGCCGAGCAGGTGGCTGCGGAGCAGGCTGCTGTCGCTGCGCTCGAGTCGGCGTTGCCACCAAAGTTCCAGGGCAAGGTCCAAAAGTTCGGAGACAACGTGGACACTGACGCCGTCATTCCAGCGCAATTCATGGGCCTCAACAAGTCGTCGCCGCTGTGGCCGCCAGAGTGCGAGACCGAAGAAGACGTGCTGGCCAGCAAGTCGTTTGCGTACGTGAAGCCCGAGTTCCCACAAAAGGTCAAGGAAGGCTTCAACATCATTGTCGCTGGCACAGCGTTCGGCAGTGGCTCTTCGCGTGAAGAAGCCGCGATCTGTCTCAAGGCCGTTGGCGTGCAAGCCGTGATCGCCAAGTCGTTCGCCTACATCTACGCGCGCAACCAGCCGAACAACGCGCTGTTGGGCATTGTCGTCACCGACGAAAAGTTCCACGAGCTGGCTCAGGAAGGATCGGAAGTCACCGTTGACTTACGCAACCGCTTCGTAAGTGTGCAAGACCACAAGGTGCACTTTTCGCTGACGCAGCTGGAAGAAAACTTCTTGAACGGTGGCGGTCTCAAGACGCTGTTCAAGAAGTACAAGGCCGACCTGTTCCGTGCGGCGATGCGCAACAAGGCACCACAGGCGATCTCGACCCCTGACGTTGGCTGTGGCTCTGGCTGTGGCAGCCCACAGGCAGCAGCAGATGTGTCATGGTAGGCGTGTTTGGCGTGATAGGTTCCTATTTACTTGAAACTTCAGAGAATAAACAGCATGTGAGCGCTGTACAAGGTCTGCGTTCTGTGAGTTACGCGCTCTCACTCATATTTTAGATCAGTTCTGGCTTCTCCAACCATCACCACCGCAACTCCACCACCTGGTATACCGCTGAATATGACGATCCATGCAAGCTATATGAGCGTCTGTGTGGAGATAGCGGATCTCCACCGTCACGCTCAAGCTCCCAAAATACAGCCACTGCTACACTGAACTAGAGCGAAAGTCCGTTTATGGCGCGAAGCATCAGGCACGTTTGCTTCGACGCGATGGATCCAGAATTAAGCTCGCATTGAGACACGAGAAGACGACGAATGGCGACGCGATGGCGCGCCATACTACGCGCGAAAAAGACTCGCACGCTGTTGACGGCGATGAGCGCCGCCGCGAAAACGTTTCTCCTGCAGAAATGGGCGTGGCTGGCCTGCCTTGCGCTGACGGTGCAAAGTGCACGCGTCTTGCACGTATCCACAACGGGTGACGACGTGTCAGCCTGTGGAATTACAACGAAGCGGCCATGTCAGTCGTTGTCTTTCACACTCACCCACGTTGCTCAACCCGGTGACGAGATCGAGATGATACCAGGAGTGTATCAGGAAGCAAGTTCTAACGCCATCACTTTTGCGTCCAGCGGTGTCCACGATGTTCAGGTAATCGCGCCAGCAGACGGCGTGACCATCGATCGCGCGTACAGCGGACAGTTCTTCGTGTTTGGAGATGGCGCCGGCAACGTAAGCTTTACCGGTGTGCGGTTCATCAACGGTGGATTTCTTGCGCAAAATGCTGCAGCAGGACTCGCAGGCGGGCTCATGACGTTCCAGATGGCACATTTGCAGTTGGCTTCACCAATTGCACGTTCGAGCACCATCGGATCGAGTCGTCCGGGTTCGCCGCGCGTGGTGGTGTTGGCACCATCCTTGCTGGTGCTCCTCGCTTCACGAATTGCCGATTCATCGACAACTGGGCCGGTATTGCTGGGGCCTTCTACGTCGCGGGTAATGCAAATCCCGTCTTTGATGACTGCGAGTTCGCTGATTCAGGGTGCTATCCTGCCGGCTGGGGTGGCGTCATCGTGCCTGAAGGCAACAGCACGGGCACGTGGACACGCTGTATTTTCCGTAACAATACGTGCGACTACGGCGGTGCGATTGACGACGGCCAAACGAGCGCCAGCAAGTTTGTTGGCTGCACGTTCGAGA
Organism: Lagenidium giganteum; assembly: GCA_002286825.1. Classification (NCBI taxonomy): domain Eukaryota; phylum Oomycota; class Peronosporomycetes; order Pythiales; family Pythiaceae; genus Lagenidium; species Lagenidium giganteum. Next base: position 612,680 of record NSDO01000001.1, read on the forward strand.
ACAACTTTTCGCCATTTTACGGTGGTGCATACTATGGTTATGGTGCCGCAAGGACGCAGTTTGACGGCTGTGTGTTCCGAAACAATCGAGTCGCGAAAGGAGCCGACGGCCAAGATTTCTTCCTCTCCAGCACTGTCGTCCCTTTGTTCCGGAACTCTCGATTTGAAGCTGGAGACATCCCACAAAGTGCTAGCAGTGGTGCTTGTGGTCGAATTCAGGACAGCAGCACCGTGATCATGGAAAACTGCACCGTCAGTGGCTACGTTGGCATCTTCGGCGTGTTCGAGCTGGACATCAACTCGACGGGCACGTTTGATTCGTGTGTGTTCGCCAACAATTCAGCAACCCGCGGCGGAGTCATTCTTGCCGTTCGACCAGTGAAGATACGAAGCTGTCAGTTTCTCAACAACTCAGCTAACGAGGGCGGTGCCATATACATTGGTGGTCCATACAAAGGCAGTTTCATGGTCAGTACGATCGAGAACTGTGTGTTTGCTGGCAACTCGGCTTCGTCCTCCGGTGGCGCCATCTACATGGCCGGTAGAGCTCTTGTGCAACTTTCGCAGTCAACGTTTACCAACAACGCTGCTCGCGACGTGGGTGGTGGGGCGGTGTATGTTGCCAGTAGCGCCAGCCTTTTCTCAACTGAGGACTCGTTTGTGTCCAACACCGCACCAGTTGGTGGTGCTATTTGGTCGGCAGCCACCGTGAGCATGATGTCAGCCACTATGGCGAACAACAGAGCTCAAAATTCGGAAAACTCGGCAAATCCATACAGCCATGGCGGTGGCATTTATCTGGTTTTTGCAAACCAGTCGTCCGATCTTGAGACATGGAATTCAACGAGCTGCGCCTCAGATCAGGTAATGCTCCAAAACCTCACCATGAGCTCAAATGCTGCTGTCGACGGTGGTGGTGGTGCCATTTTCTTGGACGGTGCCGTGCCTGCTTGCATGTCTACTCAAGATGCTGTCTGTCAAGGCTGCCAATTCAGCAGTAACAACGCCGTGTATGGTCCAGATGTTGCGTCAGGTATCGCCGGGCTGGCTGCCATTAATGCAACTCGCGTTTGGCAGCTCATGGAGCCCGTGGAGATCGACATTGGAGCTCTCGACATGCTGAATCAACGCGTGCTAGGCAACCACCCACCTTTCATCGTGACCGTCGATGTCGTGGCGACCGGATCAACTTCCACGGTCTCCCTCGTTTCTACGACGCAGCACACACTGAGATCAGGACTGGCGAAGTTCCCAGACATGCAACTTCAGGAAAATAATGTCACCAAGAACACCGAAGACACGCCATTGCCATCGTCTTCTCCAGTCTCAAGACACCCAGTTGCACTCTTGCCATCACGCTTGCCAAGTGTCCGGGATCTGGACTTATTGGCAGCGATGGCCGCTGCTCTGGCGAACTGTCGACTCGCACGCGTAGCACCATCATCGCAGCAATCGTGGCTCCGATCTCTGGATGCCTCCTGGCAGGTGTAATGGTGTGGGCCGCCAGGCACTCGAAGCAAATCATTCGCACAGTCGGCAAACTTTTGGCTGGCGTCGTCGGCAGCGCTGCACAAGCGGTGCTCCAGGTGCTCGATCTGACTTCCAATGTGATCACGCTCGTCATTCTGCTGGCATTTGACGTAGGCCTGGGCGATAGCCAGGTGCTCGTGCAGTCGGTGTACACAGTGGGTGTCGTCTTGGCGGTAGTGCCAAGTTTGTTCCTCCTACGTGCTACCATCAGGCTCGTCCAATTCGACTGGCACGAAGCGAAGGCGCACTATCGACACAACATCGTCATGGCCTTGAATTCGCCACCACGAGATGAAACGAACACTGACGACAGCTCTAGAGTTGATGAAATGTGGCAGCGGTACTATCGTAGTGCGTTCGCACGGTTAGTATTTGGGGATCTCTTGCTCTTCGTCGCCAACATCGCGATATACCTGAGCAATCGCTCGAACACGACGTTCCAGCAGTCTTCGCTGCGATCAGCGTTGGAATTTAAGGTTCTGCTGGGAGCCTTCCACCTTGGTTCACAGGGAAGAGCCGTCGTGCAGTGGATCACTGGCCACAAGAAAGTGCGTAAAGCGAGCGTTGCCATGTCGTCGACAGCGCTGTTGAAGACGAGCGGACGACTTGTACTTCCACTCGAGAATGTCAAGTTATTCACCAGCCGATGTGTACGCAGTGTAAGCAGTTGATAAGGAACGGATACACCGTCAGAAGCTGCTTCTGACGCGTACAGGCGACGCATGAGGATAAAACAGCAGCATCTCATTTACCTTCGCTTGATATTCCATCAACGTAATACATGAATCGGATCGAGATCCAAATACTTCAGGCAGCTCAATGCACCAGAAGCTACGACCTGTGTCAGCACTGTCGGCTTTCAGGTCATGGTCAAGTCGTTTGCCTGCATCTATGCGCGCAACCATCCTCAATAATCCGCCATCTTCATTCCATTTCAGCAATGCTGTGTCCAGGGGAGAATGTGGTGGACGTCGGTGATCTGTCGTGCCTTAACTATTATGTGTCATCTTACTCACCGACTCGGGCATTCACTTCGACGTTCTCTTTTTATACACGTATTTTAAGGTCCGATCTGTCGGTTGCTGTTCGATTTGGCTTCCAACTGTGGCATTCCCCGTCGTCACCAACGACACAAGAGGGGCGATCGCATCACCATCGCGTCGCCATTAAGAGCAATCACTTCGCTTGGCTCTGCGACTTCTACGCGCATTGTCTATGGTGACTGACGCCGCCACGATTTCCCTAGTGCTTCAGTGGATTTTGCTAGCCAGCTTCGCCCCTCTTCTTGTTCACAGTGTACGTGTTCTCGGCTTTACGATCGGTGATGATGTCCAAACTTGCGGCAATATCAGCACTCATCCTTGTGGTTCGCTGTCCTATGCTCTCAGGCAAGTTGCCCGACCAGGAGATGAAAACAAAATCGAGTTGGCACCGGGTATCTACCGCGAATTGACTCCGAACGCCATCACATTTGCGTCCAGTGGTGTGCACGACGTCCTAGCCACAGCCAAAGCAAGCGGTGTCATCATTGATCGTGCGTACAGCGGACAGCTCTTTGTGTTCGGAGATGGAGCGGGCATCGTGCGCTTCATCGGCCTCCAGTTCGCGAATGGCGGATTGCTCGAGAAGAACGTGGGAGCTGGGCTAGTGGGCGGCCTCATGACCTTCCTTAATGGCAGACAAGCCATTGAGTTCTTCAATTGCACGTTCGAGCACCATCGCATCGAGGCACCCGGGTATACCGCCCGCGGTGCTGTTGGCAACATCGTTGCCGGCGCTCCTCGCTTTAAGTATTGCCGATTCCTTGACAACTGGGCTGGAATCGCTGGCGCCTTCTACGTCGCGGGCGACGCCGCTCCTATCTTTGAAGACTGCGAGTTTGCTAACTCAGGTTGCTACACTTTCGGTTGGGGTGGTGTCATCGTACCGGAAGGTAATAGCACGGGCACGTGGACGCGCTGCACGTTCCGCAACAACTCGTGCGATTACGGCGGTGCGATCGACGACGGGCAAACAAGTGCCAGCAGATTCGTCGATTGCACGTTCGAGGACAACTTTGCGTCTTTATACGGCGGTGCTTACTATGGCTACGGCAAAACCACTACTCAGTTCGATGGATGTTTATTTCGCAACAACCGCGTCCCAAAAGGTGGCAATGGCCAGGACTTTTTCCTGTCCAGCTCCGTGATGATTGTCTTCCGCAACTCGATATTCGAAGCAGGAGATGCCCCACAAAGTACATCTGGTGGTGCGTGCGGCCGAATCCAGGACAGCAGTCACGTCGTCATGGAGAACTGTACTGTCAGCGGCTACATCGGCTATACCGGTGTTTTCGAGGTGGATATCAACTCAGGTGGGTCGTTTAATTCGTGAGTGTTCGCCAACAACTCAGCGACTCGCGGTGGAGCAATCTACGCGCTCCGACCAGTAAACATCACCGGTTGCCATTTTCTGAACCATTCAGCTGCCTACGGTGGCGCTGTATATGTCGGTGGTCCATACAAGGTCGATGTGGTTGTCGTCAAGATCGAAAATTGCACGTTCGATGGAAACACGGCTTTGTCTGCCGGCGGTGCCATCTACGTTGCTGGGCGAGCTGCTGTGTACCTTTCTCAGTCACAATTTGTCAACAACACCGCCCGCGATGAGGGCGGTGGTGCGGTGTACACTTCGAGCAGTGCCAGCCTCTTCGCCGCACAGGATTCGTTTGTGGGAAATATGGCGCCAGTTGGTGGAGCTATTTGGTCGGCAGGCTCTTCGGAACTGATTTCTGCCACAGTCACCAAGAACACAGCCCGAAGCTCGGATTCTCTTGCCGGAACAGGCATCACATACGGCCATGGAGGTGGGATCTACATCGTTTTCGCCCGAGAGCCTTCCGATCTGCAGGCGCTCAATAACTCGACAAGTTGTGGGTCAAATCAAGTAACACTAAGAAACTTGACAGTGACGACGAACGCTGCTGTAGGAGGAGGTGGTGGTGCCATTTTCTTGGATGGAGCGGTGCTCTCGTGCATGAATTCCCCGGAGGCTATCTGTGACGGCTGCGTGTTCACAAATAATGACGCAGTATATGGTCCCAACGTTGCAACGGGCATCGTTTCGCTTGCGGTGGTGAACGCGACGCAGTTGTGGCAACTGATGCAGATCGTGGAAATTGACATCGGAGCGCTGGACATGCTCAACCAACGCGTTCAAGGCAACCACCCGCCGCTCGTCGTGACCGCAGACCTGGTGTCAAAAGGCTCGAACGTGGCAGTGGCGCTCGCTTCTCAATACCAACACTTGCTGCGTTCTGGACTGGCAAAGTTTGTGGACATGCAATTGCAGATTTCACGAAACCTGACCAGCACGAACGATCAGGACACGCCATTGGTCGTTGGCTTCTCTAGTCCCAATATCACCAGTTGCATCCTTGCCATCACGCTTGCCAAGTGTTCTGGCTCGGGACTCATAGGCAGTGATGGCCGCTGCTCCGGAGAACTCTCGACTCGCACGCGCAACACTGTCGTGGCTTCCATCGTTGCCCCCGTCATTGCTTGTTTCCTGGCAGCCGCGATGGTGTGGACAGCCAAAACCTCGAAGCGAATCATTTACACGGCGAGCAAACACCTTGCAGGCATCGTCGGTACCGCCACGCTCTTGCTTCTCCAATTACGGTAGAGGTAGACTTGGCGTCCAACGTGATCACACTCGTCAATCTCTTGGCTTTTGACGTGGGACTGGGCAATAACCAACTGCTCGTGCAGTCGGAAAACTCGGTGGGCGTCTTCGTAGCCATTGCGCCTAGCTGTTTCTTGCTCCATGTAACCATCAAAATCGTGGTGCTGGGTTGGGGAAATGCTAAAGCCCGCCAACGGCAAAGTATCGACAGGGTCATGAGCCCACGCGGAGATGCCATGATGACCATCAGTGATGACAACAGCTCAGAACTGGATGAATTGTGGAACCATTACTACCGGCGTGCGTTTGCACGCCTGGTATTCGGGGACATCTTGCTTTTTGGAGCCAATGTGGCTATTTACTTGTCCAACCGCTCGAATCCGAACTTTCTGCAGTCATCATTGCGATATGCTCTCGAATTCAAGATGATGCTTGGTGCATTCCACCTGGGCTCGCAAGGACGAGCGCTCACGCAGTGGATAACTGGTCAAAAGAAACATCATCCATTAACGTCCACGTTCTCTTCGAGAGTCCTGTTCAAGGCTGCACATACACAGGTGGTTACACTCGAAGAGAAAAATTTGTTTCCCAACGGTGGTCCAACGGGAAATAAAGGCTTTGGCATCAGACCGACTATACGTTGGAAATTACGCAAACGGAATAATCGTGACCGCTGAACTCCCAATTCGAATCGGCTATTGAATCCTTCAGTAAATGTCCGCTGCGATTGATACCCTCGAACTCAAGCACGGCTTGATGATAGAGCTTGCTGCGTGGACATTCACGGTGCCTCCAGCGTCCGCGATAGGTGGCGACTTACTTTGCACGGAATACGATGCTGTCGTGAACGACGTTGTGATGACAATTGCCAAGATGCCTCTCAGATGCTTCACTTTGGATGGTGCAACCGACGTAAAAGGAACGCAAGTTCTCAACATGATGACCTGCGGGCCAATGGCGTACATTTTGGAGCACTTCACGATAGAATTGAGGCGCAAGAGTGCGGCGAATCTACTTGCGAAGGTGATCGACTGCAAGCAGCGTTTGCTCATGGCGATTATGTTCCCGTCCACCTGAACGACGCATTTGCCACTATTTTGTCTGTGCAGTGCTTCCCCAAGCGTGATGGTGAAATTGCGCAAGGATTGTTTGAGCTCCAACGAAATCATGTTCAGATTTCGGTGTGCCCCAACCAGTGCATGTGTGATGTTGCTGATCATCCGGGCATACGCACCATTTGTGGTGTTGCAGATCTCATGACAAGGGAGATCGCTGACCACAAAGCAATATGGGGCGTACAACGAGTAGGGTAAACGTAAATTCGTATTGACGAATACGCTTAGAATACAAATCTACGCAGCAATGCACTCGTGGCACGTCCACTCTTTTCCTCAGTTCTTTGCTGTACTGAGTACTCGGAGCTTCGGTGATGACGGGATGCCCGTAAATACCAATAGACCTTTTCGCAACAATGCGCCGATCTAGGTCAAATCGACCAATACCGAACCAAATTCGAGAATTTCGATTAGAAAAAACCTTGAATTCTTATCGATGATTTTCCATGATAAGCTCGACCAATCATATTCGTTCATGTCACGGCTCCGATGTACTTCCCCAGCAAATTACTGCCAGCGCACCTAAGATTTACGCCTCCGAACTCACGCATATTTTTAAAAATTTTGCACTCAGTAAACTCCCTCCAAATTTAGGGGAATATACGATTCTGGATCTGTGACGTGAGCGCTCCAAATGGCGTGTGCAGCCAACAAGAACAGCACAGGAGATGGGAATGTGTTGCGTGAAAATGAAGGTGAATTATGTCAGCGACGGCGGTCATACAAGATAAAATGCCATGGCGACGTGGTAAATGTTACAGATAGGACGAGGGGAGTTGGCCGTGGATGAAAGAGCAAGCAGAATTCTCGCTGGCAGCTTGAGCGATGGCGATGGCAGAATGGTTGCTGAAGAATCACGATGCGCAAGCCACGTAATCGACAACAGATGCGTTCAACGGCAAGCTGGCTTTGTGGATTAAACAGCGTGTTGTGGCAGAAAAGCACACTCGTATCGTGCAAGTCTGGGTGACGGCTAAAGTCAACGTCCGATACGTCAGCTTGGATCAGCCGGGCTTGGTAAAGCCGCACGTGGTTGTCTCGAAAGCGCTTGATTGATGACAGTCCGTGCTGAACAAGATCTGCGCGCTTCTCGATGCCGATGGAAGCCCTGGCAACAGTCTCGAGGGCAACCTGTGCAACCACGTTTCCAATGCCAGCCCCAATGTTAACGATCACGTCCGCACCCATAAAACCGATTTCTCGAATCAATTTTGTTGTGCTGCCTGCCGTCAACCCCCCTGCGTTCTTGTCGGTCTTTCCGCTTGGTTGCCGAACATCCGCGTTCGTCACGGCCTTGAATATTTCCAACACAGTCGCGTGAGATGAACCAGCGATATGCTCGGTGCATGGTCTTCAGGATTTCGTGCGCTCGCGATCGCCTTCATTCTTTCACGCCGCCTTTTGTTCTCCGGCGCCGACAAGGGTGGCGGCTCGTACAAGTCCGCGATGATGTTGGCAATTGATTTCATTACCGTGGCAACATCGTCATGTCACTCTYCGGTTCTTGAAACGGCTCAATCAGCTCATCGCCCCGCTCTGCTGTTGGAGGGGCCTGGGCGGGTGTAACGGCGCAGCGGGACGTGTTGACCCGACTAATGGCTGTGGGCTAACACCAGAGTGAACTTGAGACGACACTGACGGTTGCTGACTTTAGGCTGACGTGTTATCTGTTGAAGCCGTGAATGGTGATGTCACCAACGTCACACGCGTTGCGTGGTAAGAGTGCCGCTTCCTGTAGCGCGGTTTGGGCACCGGCTTCACGAAGAACCAAGATGGAAATCGCGCAACTTCATTTCTGCAGCGCTCTTTTAGGTTCTTGATGCGCATACGCAGTTGATCTGGTGTTTTGTGCTTCGCCATTAGTCGTCGCGCAACTTCCTTCCACTGAATGCTTGCCACTCCGTCTGCTTCAAGCGCCCGCACCAACTGCACCAGTCGACGGTCCTCATCGTCAGAGAAATCCGCCATGTGGTCGTTTGTATCGGTTTGTGTATGCCTGATGCACGCTGCAGATGCGCGCCATCCGTCACCAGCGGTGTTCCCCAGCTGTGACACATCCTCCTATGTTTTGTATGGTCGATTGCACATACTACCACCAAGAGGCTTTGGCATGTTTGTGTGACGTGTGGCATTGTCAACCCAGGCTGCCATAACCGAATATGCTGGCTGGAGTATGTGCACTTGACCATACTCCAGCCAACATGTTCTGTGACCGACTGTGAGCTTGGCTGACCTGGGTGCCGGTCGTGTGTCCCACGTCATAACAGAATATGCTGGCTGGAGTATGTGCACTTGACGATACTGCAGCCAACATGTTCTGTGACCGACTGTGACTTGTGCTTCCACATCGTGCGCATTTATGGCGGCACGCGGAAGATGGAAATGACAGCTGAACAAGTGAAGGTTCATATTTGTTTTGGGTCTCTATCATCGTTTCTAACGCGAACGCCAATGTGGCGGAGGTCTATGTCAGCGAAGCCAAGCCACAGCGCTATGGAGCGGCCCCGCATGCCTTCTTCCACATCAAGAAGCACGCGCTGAATTGCTTGCAAAGCTTGCTCGAAGAGTTGGTGATCGCGATCGGTCATCTCGTTGAGGACATACACGTTGTGGGTGATGCCATTTCGCTTTTCCCACCAGCGTTTGATCATGTTTGACAACTTCTGGTGGTGCTTGAAAACATATCCATGGGTTTGGTTGTCAAATCGCGCTTGCTGACCAGCGAATTCTTGCACGACTACTTCTGCTGCTTGAGCCATCGAATCCTTTTCAGGTTCGCGATGGCTTCTAACTTGGCGGCCATCGCGCTCTCGGATCTTGTTCGCTAACATGTGCAAGTTGTCGTCGACAATTGTGGAGTTGCGATACGCTGCGTATCCCTTGAGCTTCTCTTCGTTGATCGCAGCGAACTGTGTCATGTCTTGAAGCTGCTTGTTGACTTGAAGGAACTTTGAAGAAAGTGCCTCGTTGTGGCGAAGTGGCGCTGGAACTTTCCGCGAATCCTCGACGGTGGTAGCAGATAAATAAGTACTATATTTTGGGTGGTCGGTAGATATATTCCGGTACCATGCCGGTATATCTACTTCATCAATACCTCCCATATAGGATAGGTCAGGTAGGACAGGGTATCAAGTATCAGGGGTTAGAGGTCCAGAGTAAACAGAACAATCAGAGCCAAACTTTCCAGCAACCACTCAAGTCCCTCGTCTCCCCCAAGTGCCCTGAGCCCACCGCAGGAGGCCAGGCAAAGCAGGTGAGCGCGACAGGAAGCGGAAGACTCTCACTAACCCCCCGTGCCTAAGCTGAGGGCACGTTAAAGTACACGAAGAACGAGAACGCGTATTATCAAGGAAGTTAACTAGATCCCCGACAACTAACCTGCTTCTGCCTCGTCGAAGTATCCGCGGTAGAAGACCCCAACAGAACGCGTCGCTAAAGACAAGTCCATCGAACGCGTTCACCAAGCAGCAACAGTAGCGAGTGCTTCCACGGCAAGACCCACGCGTGGATTGTGAAGACCGAACTCTTTTCGCGGTCTGGGTACACAGTGTGAAGTCAAGAGAAGAAGCAAGCAGAACGAGGCACCCCCCTCAGGCAGCCGCGAACCTTGTGACGCGGAGAAGCGCGATCTGAAGACCCGCTTCGTCACACCTCGCTGTTTGTTTCCATCGTTGTAATCTTCTGCTTTAGAGCGTCGCGTTCTTTTGCATGTGCCGCCGCAGCCGCAATAGCGGCCTCCTCCTTCTCCCTCAGCTCGCGCTCGAACTTTTCCTTCGCCTTGCGCTTCGCTTCCTGGGCTATGTTTTTGACTTCTGCCTCCTTCATCTTCAGTCGTTCAGCAAACTCTTTCTTCTCCTCTTTCATTGCTTTACGTTGTCTTCTATCGCATCTTCTTCTTCGTGGCACTTCTTCTCGACTTCGGTTGCAATGCGCAGCTGTTCTTCCAGTGCTAATCGCTGCTTCTGTTCTTCAATAAGCTGCTGCTCACGGCGGCCGCGTGCTTCTCGGTGCTTGGTGAGTTGTGCTTCAATTGCTTCCGGTTGCTTTTGACTTGCACGCTCACGCTCCTCGATTTCTGCTGCCACTCGTAGCTTCTCTTCGAGCGCCAAACGGTGCTTCTTTTCTTCCACAACTTGGTTTTCAAGTTGCTGCGTGCTTCTTTGGCAAGTTGCCGTTTGTTCAACGCTGCCTGCTGAATTATCTGCCGTCGTCGTTCCTGGTCTTCAAGCTCTCGTTGCGCTTCTCTCGCACGAGGCTGACGAAGTCGACCCAGCAACAGTTGCGGAACTCCCGACGTGAGTGTATCTTCTTGTATGGAATGGGCGCCTTGTGCTTCGCATGAGCAAGCACATGTGCCTGAATGATCTCACCTCGCTTGCCTGTCGACGTCACCGACCGCTGCTTCCGCACATTGCTCATTTTCGCATGTGGTGGTGATGTGCGTTCGCGACAAGATAATGGCCACCGACGATTCCCGACCGTCGGTGGTGATAATGCGAGGCATGCCTGAAAGTGGAAAGACCACTGCCGCTGCCGAAATTGCGTTCCCGGCCCAGCGCACCTTTGGAAGACCAGTCGAGATCTGCAGCGCCGATAAATATCGCTACGTTCAAGGCACGTACCAGTGGTCTAGCGAAGACATCGGAGCCGCTCATGAGCGTTGTTTTGCGAGATTTTCGGACTGCTTGGGGGCGATCAGTGTTTGTGGAGGTGATCGACAACACCAACATCTGTGAATACGAGTTCATGCCGTATGTGGCAGAAGCAAGGGCTCGCGGTTATGCGGTGGTGTTTGCCCAGCTTGAGTGTCRAGATGAATTGACGGCACATCTGCTGGCGAAGCGATGCGAGAATGAAGTACCGCGCGACGTCATTCACCGGCGCTACGAAAGCTTCACCGCCGCGCGGTGGCACCAGACGCTGCCGTTGTGTCCATTGCCAACTAGGCGGAAAGAGGTGATGCCTTTGAAGACGCTCACAATTTCTTCCGCTACTAACCGCGTCGCGCGTCTAATACCAATCACGTTTGCCGTTCACTTACCTCCACCTTGATGTTTCCATTCTCGCACTTGCATACTCCTCTCAAACATATATCCTCTGCCACTCCGTCCGCATCAAGCGCCCGCACCAACTGCACCAGTCGACGGTCCTCATCGTCAGCGAAATCGGCCATGTGGTCGTTTGTATGGGCTTGTGTATGCCTGATGTACTGGCAGTGCACAATGTACGCGTTCACCAGCGCCATGTCTAAAAGCCCGCAGAATAGCGTCATATAGTACTTCTTCGCCCGCAGAGCTCGTTGAACCGAGTAACGCTGCAAACAGAGCTGGTCATGCGCGTCTACGCCGTTCATATACTTGTTGTAATCGGACGCAAACGCTGGGCAGCCGACGTCGACGCTCGAGCCATTCTTCTCTTTGCGTGTGATGAAAGGCTTGAGCGTGGATACACCACAAGCGAGGAAATACACTGGCTCGTTGTCAATCCAACTGCAGACGTACCGATTTGGGAACGCGAGCGATCTCTGCAATCGTGTCAATCCACGCTGCCTGGCCAGACGCTTGGGAACAGTCTTGAATGGATAATTGAGATCTTTGGGGAACCCGAGGCGTGCTGATGTGACGGTGCGGTTGTTGCAGAACCCTATGGCAAACAATCGAACTGCAAGCGACACGCACGAGTACTCGCGGTCACTCACAACGACGCACATTTGAGATCTGTCAATCTTGTGCGGTGGCCAGATCGCCTTCAGGTTGTGGATCACCACCGCTGGTCCACTGAGCGTGTCGACGTAGCTGGCATCTTGTCGCGCGCCGCAGTACACTTTGATGCGTACGCAATAGTTCGTCTCACCGCAGCACGTCGCAAAATGCTTGGTGCCATACTTGCGCGGCTTGTTCTTGAGGTAAATGCGCACCGTGTTCCGAGCGCTTCTCGACCGAATCACCATCTCGTCGAACGCGACCCACCGTCCAATTGTGAGGCCTTGCAAAAAAGTGCGCTGCAATGTCTCGACCACTGGACAAACCTTCCATGTGCGGTCGTTTTTCGCCATCGCATGCTTATTGTCGCTGAAGTGCAGGAATCGGAAGATGTCGCGGAAGCGTTGTTTTGGCATAAATCGTGACCTCGTTCCCGCAGGAATAGCGCCTTGTGACGTTGACGCCCAATGTCGCTCGATGCCCATTTTCATAGGGCACAAAGCCCGCGCGTCCAACAGCCCAAGTATCGTCAAAATCTCATGCGGAAGTACGCCTTCGAACATGGCCAGCTTGCGCTGGGCTTCCGCAAACTTTTCCGCGGCGACAGCTCTTGGATATTTCCAAAGAATACGTCCTCGAGCTTGGCGCGTTCGTTCTTCTCTTGTCTGACGCTCGTAGCGATTAATTTCGATGGCAATGCGGCGCCAAAATGACTTCGGCATGAAGAAGAAGATGCGGTCGATTGGTTGCATAGTCTTCGCTGCTGTGGCTGCTGCTTCCGATACAACGGGACCACCTTCAAACGGATTGACATGTTCGGCAGCTTTTATCGTGTCCTCTCCGTCGTACGCATTCTTGAAACCATCAATAGCAATTTGACGCAGCTCGTCGTTCTTGAGCTCTCCGTGGGGGCCAGCCAACGCCTCAGAGACCGCGTCCATTTTGTCGTCGTCACTGTCGTCTGCCTCATCGTTTCCGCGACCAAGACTTCGTCGCAAGCGATGTCTTCGAATTCGTCCTTACCATCGCTGACGTCGGGGTGAAACCCATCGCTTTTCTTCTCTGAGTTTCTTGTTCCCCTCGAGCGTCAGCGTTGGGTTGAGCGGGACGAGGACTCTTCGCTTGCGCTTGATCCTGCTCGCATCGTGCTGGTTCCATCTTCGCGTGCGACGCAGGACTTGGCATTGGTTCTCCGTCCATCGAAAACCAGTCATCCTCCGGTACCACGTCTTCGCCACTGGTGTTTCCTTTGTGTGTGCCGGCGTGGGACTGGTGCTTTCGGTCCGCTCTTCGGCGGACGCATCAGCAACCGTGTTTCCGTTGTCGTTCGCCGGCGCGGGACTGGTGCTTTCGGTCAGCTCTTCGGCGGCCGCATCAGCGACCGGGCATGGTGCCCATGATGTCGTCACGCGTGATGTCGTCACGCGAGCTTGTTGCGCCAGGAACTCGTCGATCTTCGACTGGCAGTTCGTGAGATTGGAAGCGGGCTCCCACGTCAGCGCATCATAGCCCTCCCACTTCACTTGGTACTTGGTGCAGTGGCGCTTCCTTCCTTGCTTCACTCTCTTCACGCCAACAATACGCTCAACGACATACTCTTCGGTCATGTTTGCCTCGTGGCTTGTTGCTTCCTTCCTGCGGAGTAACGGAATTGGAATTGACTGGCCGTGTTCCCACAACAATGGCGCCAAGTGCATTGCAAGCACTCCCGTTATTTCTTGACATCTGCTCCAGCCAGGAATTAGTGATCACCGACCAAGCAATTCGTGAATAGACTTAGCCAATCAGAGGGCTGATCTCACTTATCATTGACAATCGTGGTTAGCCTTCAAGCCATCGAATACGAATTTGATTGGTCGAACCGCAGTAAGGTTAATTCCGAGGCTACCATAGTAGCAATAGTAAATGCTTATCGTGAAAAATCGGCAATAAGCTCGGCGCTGGGCGACTTTATCGAATCAATATATGGATATTACTGCATCATTCATTATTGCTCTCCTTCCGATATAACTCACCCAGCGACGAGCAGCATCGCGGACTTGTACGAGCCGCCACCCTTGTCGGCGCCGGAGAACAAAAGGCTGCGTGAAAGAATGAAGGCGATCGCGAGCGCACGAAATCCTGAAGACCATGCACCGAGCTACATCGCTGGTTCATCTCACGCGACTGTGTGGGAAATATTCAAGGCCGTGACGAACGCGGATGTTGGGCAACCAAGCGGAAAGACCGACAAGAACGCAGGGGGGGTTGACGGCAGGCAGCACAACAAAATTGATTCGAGAAATCGGTTTTATGGGTGCGGACGTGTTCGTTAACATTGGGGCTGGCATTGGAAACGTGGTTGCACAGGTTGCCCTCGAGACGGTTGCCAGGGCTTCCATCGGCATCGAGAAGCGCGCAGATCTTGTTCAGCACGGACTGTCATCAATCAAGCGCTTTCGAGACAACCACGTGCNTTCAAGGCCGTGACGAACGCGGATGTTCGGCAACCAAGCGGAAAGACCGACAAGAACGCAGGGGGGTTGACGGCAGGCAGCACAACAAAATTGATTCGAGAAATCGGTTTTATGGGTGCGGACGTGATCGTTAACATTGGGGCTGGCATTGGAAACGTGGTTGCACAGGTTGCCCTCGAGACTGTTGCCAGGGCTTCCATCGGCATCGAGAAGCGCGCAGATCTTGTTCAGCACGGACTGTCATCAATCAAGCGCTTTCGAGACAACCACGTGCGGCTTTACCAAGCCCGGCTGATCCAAGCTGACGTATCGGACGTTGACTTTAGCCGTCACCCAGACTTGCACGATACGAGTGTGCTTTTCTGCCACAACACGCTGTTTAATCCACAAAGCCAGCTTGCCGTTGAACGCATCTGTTGTCGATTACGTGGCTTGCGCATCGTGATTCTTCAGCAACCATTCTGCCATCGCCATCGCTCAAGCTGCCAGCGAGAATTCTGCTTGCTCTTTCATCCACGGCCAACTCCCCTCGTCCTATCTGTAACATTTACCACGTCGCCATGGCATTTTATCTTGTATGACCGCCGTCGCTGACATAATTCACCTTCATTTTCACGCAACACATTCCCATCTCCTGTGCTGTTCTTGTTGGCTGCACACGCCATTTGGAGCGCTCACGTCACAGATCCAGAATCGTATATTCCCCTAAATTTGGAGGGAGTTTACTGAGTGCAAAATTTTTAAAAATATGCGTGAGTTCGGAGGCGTAAATCTTAGGTGCGCTGGCAGTAATTTGCTGGGGAAGTACATCGGAGCCGTGACATGAACGAATATGATTGGTCGAGCTTATCATGGAAAATCATCGATAAGAATTCAAAGTTTTTTTCTCATTGCTGATTTTTCAACTTAAGGCGCTTGGTGGGTTAACTACGTACTATTTCTTTCTTCCATCATCCGTGATATTGAAATTGAACTTAGAAGGCCTAGCCACAACTACTACCGAAGCGCGTTCGCGCGGCTCGTGTTCGGGGACGTGTTGCTCTTGGCGCTAACGTGGCCATCTACTTGACCAATCGCGCCAACTTGACGTTCCAGCAGTCGTCGTTGCGATCAGTGCTGGAGTTCAAGATCGTTCTTGGCGCGTTTCATCTCGGTTCACAAGGTCGGGCAGTGGCCCAGTGGATCGCCAGTCACAAGAAACAGCATGGACCAGAAGCGGTCTCGTCCGCGAGACCGCAGTTAAATGCAAGCGAAACATATGTAGTGCCACTCAAAAGAGAGTTGTCGCAAACGCGTCTATTCCAGTTTGAGTTCTGTTTGGGCAAACATGTCAAAAGACGACGTGATGTGAGTGTTCCAATCTCAAAAGTCTAAACTGAAATTTCCGTTTCTAAGGTTCAACGAAGGACGCCGTTCAGTTTGCTTAGGAAACAGCGAAGAATGGAAGGGGGACGCCGTCAAGAACGTTCGTACGAAAGCAGTTCAACGCAGGCGACGATGTGCTCCTGCTACGGCAAGTGAACGGGGTGGAACCTTGGAGGGATGGCAGTGTGATGGCTGCGAGGGAGAACATCGCTGCTATCCTGCGGTTGTTGCCGCAGTTTGGAGTCAACAAGGATGGAAAAGCCTCCTATTCGCGCTTTACGTTGCTCGTACGCCATCGTCGTGATGATAACACTAACGCTTTACGACGTTCAGGTTCGGCGGAGCAGTACGAGGATAAGGAAACACTCCTGGATGATATCATTCTGCGAATGGATGCACACCACGCTGACGTGGCATTGGCCAGCAGCCAGCGCCAAGAAAGAAACGCACGGCTTGAAGCATCCGGTCGTGTGCTTCGTGACTTGGCGCTCGGCGAATTGTCGACACCACGCAGTTCACCCCAAGACGCGACGAAACTCGCTCTCCAACGTTGACCACCGAATGGGCTCAGCCAACCGACGACAGACAAGTGCCAACGCCTCCACAGAGAGAATGTGATCGCGCTCGGATATGATGATGTGCTGTGGCAAACGTAAGGCGACCGCAAGCTGCGTCAATTCCGGAATACTGAATCGCATCAGTAAGCGTGCCTCGTCGTCGTGCAGTTGCCAAAGAACTTGATTGGACGGTGTGATGACTCGTGGAGCTCGCGGTAGAGTGAATATGCCCGTGCGGACGGCACTCGCGATGCTGTTGACGAGCCATTCGTCGTCGCCATTGGCAACAACGACCGTACCCGCGACTACGGCCGCCATTTCCTCGATTGTGAACAGTGGTCTGCGCTCCATTGAGCCGAATCGAAACTGAAACGCGAAACTTTGCGAAAAGAGCGAGTTCAGCTTGTTTGGTGATGTGATTAGGGTCGCCGAAACAGAACTGAAACAGGAATTTAAGGGCTTGCGAAAACTGAACTTCATATCCAGCACTGGTTCAAACGGACGGGTTGCTGCTAGCAAAAGGCCAGAAGCGCATTGCACAGTAAGAAAACGAATGCGGGTTGGTGTTGAGGTATGAAGATCAACGAGCTTGTTCATGGCAAACTACGCTCCGGTCCGTGGCTGGTATGGTTGGTAGCGCATCGCAAACGGTTTGATTTGGTAGAGATGACATCGAATGTGATCTCGCTTGCCGATCTGCTGGTGGATGGCATGTGACTGAGCACCAACCGATGGCTCGTGCAGTCGTCGCCATTGTGTCAAGCTGACTCCCCGACTCTCGTCGACCCAAGCGGCAATGGCGGGATGAAGACATCCGGTGGTGGTGGAGGCATCGATCACTTAGCGGAGTCGATGCGTACTCCGCATTGCGGATGTTAACCTCCGCATTGTGGAGGTTGCCAGCTTCGTGCTCGCGAATGCAGTAGAATTGGCAGCTGCGTGGTCCCAATGACAATGCGGAGATGGCGATGACGTTGCAGTTCACCCACGGAAGTCGCGCGCAGCAGCATTCGATGTGTTCGTGTGTCTGTGGCGACTGTGGAGCAACCTACGGAACGTTGCAGCTGCGCAAACCAGTCAGCAGAACATGCCTTGTAAGGGATTTAAATTGTTCTAATTCTAATTGCCCGATAGCGCACATTTCCAAGAACAAAGCGCCCACCAGATGATCCCAAGGACGACCGCAAGCATTCAGTTTGCTCAGGTCAGTTTGGTGACTGCTGCGTACTGCTGTGTAGTTAGTAGATTAGGCTGGATATGTTACCTCTATTGCGCACGTAATAGACCACTGCCACCATTGTGTCAAGCTGTCTCCTGCTATAACCAGTTCATGCTCTCGTCCAGGAGGACTGGAGCCAACCGAAGGCCCACCAACGACGAAGCATCAACTAGGGGACAGAAATGCACTGATGATGATCAATTGTGACATGGCTCGAAAACGCAGGGAGTCTGACATCACGATTGCAGTAGCAACGTTCGTTCGTACGCATTCTATTCGATCGCGTATTGTTCTTCGATCCCAACGCGGCCGTTATCTTGTCCAGTTGCGCTAATCCAACGTTGCTGCGAGTTGCACCAGAGCTCCGTCGAAGTAATGCCCATTCGGCGCAACGCCTCCATTTCGACGCATTTGGCATCTTTTGAAGATATTCTTGGGTACTTCGGCTGCAGGCGTGGATGACTGCGCCGCAGTGCTAGCATCCCGCGGGTCAGCTCAGCACTCGGACACGCCGCGTTGGATGATGAACTTTGCGACTCCGCTTCTCCTGGTGTGGTCACCTGTGCTCATATGCATCATCAAGTTTGTGCATAGTGCGCGCGTTCTCGTCTCCACAGCGGGTGACGATGTTCCCACATGCGGAATCACCAGCGCTCTTTCGTGTCGATCGCTGTCCTACGCACTCACTCGTGTTGCTCAACCAGGTGACGAGATCGAGTTGGTGCCTGGATTGTACCGTGAATCCAGTCCGAGGGTGATCACTTTTGCATCCGCCGGTGTGCACAATGTGAAGGTCACAGCCAAAGCCGGTGATGTCACCATCGATCGTGCGTACAGTGGACAGTTCTTCGTATTTCGAGATGGGGCTGGCAGCGTGCAATTCAACGGCTTACGATTCATAAATGGCGGTCTGCTCCAGCAAAACGCGACAGCCGGACTTGCAGGTGGACTGATGAGCTTCGTTGAGGGACAGCACGCTGTGGAATTTTTGAATTGCACGTTCGCGCACCATCGCATTGAGGCACCCGGGTACATAGCCCGCGGTGCTGTTGGCAACATCGTTGCTGGGGGTCCCCGCTTCACGAGTTGCCGATTCATTGACAACTGGTCGGGAATCGCTGGCGTCTTCTACGTCGCGGGCAACGCTAACCCTGTTTTCGAAGATTGCGAGTTCGCTGATTCAGGATGCTATACTGCCGGTTGGGGCGGTGCCATTGTCCCGGAAGGCAACAGCAGTGGCACGTGGAAGCGCTGCATCTTCCAGAATAACTCGTGCGATAACGGCGGTGCAGTTGACGACGGAGAAACAAGCAGCAGCAAGCTGGTTGATTGCTCGTTTGAGAACAACTTTGCCGCCTCGTACGGCGGGGCATACTATGGGTATGGCAGCACACAAACTGTATTTGATGGTTGTTTGTTCCACAACAATCGCGTTGCAAAAGGTGCCGATGGTCAAGACTTTATCCTGACGAGCACCGTTTCGGCGGTGTTCCGCAACTCGAGATTTGAAGCCGGAGACATCCCACAAGGTGCTAGTAGTGGGGCTTGTGGCAGAGCCCAAGACAGCAGCAGACTTGTCATGGAGAACTGCTCTATCACGGGCTACCGCGGTACTTTTGGAACCATCTTGCTGGACATCAACTCGTCAGGCACGTTTGATTCGTGCGTCTTCGCCAACAACTCGGCAACGCGAGGTGGAGCGATCTACGCGCTTCGACCCGTCAAGGTACGCAGCTGCCAGTTTCTCAACAATTCTGCCGCCAGCGGTGGTGCCATGTATGTTGGTGGTCCGTATAAGGGCGACGTGCTGCTAAGCTCAATCGACAACTGTGTCTTTGCTGGTAATTCCGCGTTGACTGCGGGTGGTGCTCTTCACATCATTGGAAGAGCTGTTGTGCACCAGTCTCAATCAACCTTCATTGGCAATGCGGGTCGCGACGCTGGAGGTGGTGCCGTACACATTACGAGCAGCGCCAGCCTCTTCTCCGCGCACGATTCCTTTGAGGCGAATACTGCTCCAGTTGGTGGTGCTATCTGGTCGGCTGGAACTGATTTCTGCTACAATCACCAAGAACACAGCTCAAAGCTTCAACTCATTTGCCAGTGCAGACTCGGCAAATAACCACGGTGGTGGGATCTACATCGTTTTCGCCAGTGAGCCTTCCGATCTGCAGGCGCTCAACGACCTCACAAGCTGTGCCTCAAACCAAGCATTACTGAGAAACTTGACAGTGACGGCAAACGCTGCTGTAGGAGGAGGTGGTGGTGCCATTTTCTTGGATGGAACGGTGCCCGTGTGTGTGAATTCCCCAGAGGCTATCTGTGACGGCTGCGTGTTCACAAATAATGACGCAGTATATGGTCCCAACGTTGCAACGGGCATCGTTTCGCTTGCGGTGGTGAACGCGACGCAGTTGTGGCAACTGATGGAGATCGTGGAGGTTGACATTGGAGCGCTGGACATGCTCAACCAACGCGTTCAAGGCAACCACCCGCCGCTCGTCGTGACCGCAAACCTTGTGTCAATTGTATCGAACTCCTCCATTTCATTCTTCTCGCAATACCAGCGCACGCTGCGTTCTGGACTGGCAAAGTTTGTGGATATGCAGCTGCAAATCTCACGAAACCTGACCAGCAAGAACGATCAGGACACGCAATTGGTCGTTGGCTTCTCCAGTCCCAATACAACCAGCTGCAGGCTTGCCATCACGCTCGCCAAGTGTCCTGGATCGGGCCTTATTGGTACTAATGGTCGCTGCTCCGGGGAACTCTCGATTCGCACTCGCAACACCGTTGCAGCTGCCATCGCTGCTCCTGGGGTCGCCTGTGTCCTGGCAGCTGTAATGATATGGACAGCCCGACACTCGAAGAGAATCATTCACACGGCAAGCAAGCTCAATGCAAGTCTCGCTGGTAGCGTCTCACAACTGTTGTTCCAGTTCGTGGACCTGGCGTGCAATGCGATCACACTSTTCGATCTGTTGGCTTATGACGTCGGTCTGGGCGACAGCCAACTGCTCTTGCAGTCTGTATACTCGGTCGGCATCTTCATTGCCGCCGTGCCTAGTTGTTTCCTCCTACGCGCCACACTGAAGCTTGTGATGCTGGATTGGGACAACGCCAAGGCCCGCCATCAACAAAGCATGAAGCAAAACATCCACCCGACGCCAGCCTCGGTAATGATCAACAGCAGCACGCTTGACGTCGAAGAAATGTGGCACAACTACTACCGAAGCGCGTTCGCGCGGCTCGTGTTCGGGGAGGTGATGCTCCTCGGCGCCAACGTGGCCATCTACTTGACCAACCGCGCCAACTTGACGTTCCAGCAGTCGTCGTTGCGATCAGTGCTGGAGTTCAAGATCGTTCTTGGCGCGTTTCATCTCGGTTCACAAGGTCGGGCAGTGGCCCAGTGGATCGCCAGTCACAAGAAACAGCATGGACCAGGAGCTGTTTCGTCCGCGAGACCGCAGTTGAGAGTAAACCAAGCGCACGTGGTTCCACTTGAGGAGAAGATGCGCGTCCCCAACCGTCGGCCAAGTGGAAATGTTGTCGCCGGTGTCAGACCACAATCAACTCGTTGGAAAATGAGGAGACTGAACGCTCGTGGACAATGAAGAATCAGCATCATCAGCTCACATCAGCTCAGCATCGAAATGGATACCGTAACAAGAATCTAGATCAACGCCTTCGACTGATCCCTTCTTCAGTCAACAACGACGATGCCACAAAAAGCGGTGGTAGGCGGGCATAATGCCAGCAACCAGTCCAGGACAAGCAACAGACACGTGCCAGTCGCATAGGGGATCAAGTCAACCCAACCCAGTGGATGCTGAAACAAAATTGTACAGCAGCTACATCATGCACCTGGGTTCAGCATGTTGGCTTGAGCAATCGCTGAGCTGAATCCAAAAGAACGAATTGGGAAGCAAAACAGACAAGTAGCAAAAAATGCATCCATGTCAAGAAACCAGACGTGGGCGAGAGACACGCAAAAGCAACCAATCCAATTGCTCAATCGACGCGTCGGTGCTGTGCGTTGACGACATCGCCACCATTCATCACCGCACACGCATGCCACGCCGTCAGTCCTTCACATCGACGGCGCTCGCTCGGACGGGTCTGTTGGTCGATGATGCCCACTGCAGCATCCACGCTGTTCACTCATTCACGTCGTCACTACTGTAGACGTCACCACATCGACCAAATGAGAGTGGGACACGTCGTGACACGCACATCGCGTCACGTGGCTACACTGCAACATGGGAGCGTGACGGTTCATGCGTGGCCGCCGGTCGTTCGCGCAGATGCATGCGATGTCGCCACTGCGTGCCTCTGTGCTATGCCAAGTGCATGCGCGCGGTCGTGGAAGTTTGTTCTTGATCGTTCACGAAGGCTGCATCAACCGATGGCATCCCTTTGCTGCCCACCCACGTTGAAGTGGCGGCCCGACATGTCACGTCGAGAACTTTTTGCGCCTGGAGACGTAGACCGAGCAGAGAGAAAGACAGACAACGAGTCTGCGTCGTGGCTGTGGCCATGGCGTGGCGTGGCGATGTGGAGGAGGCACTGACGGTCGCCATTAACCAACACGACTTCAAGTGATCAAGTGCGAGGAAGAACAAGTCACATCCTCCCAACAACCAAACAACCAATACCATAACATCGCAAGCCGATGATGAACACGCCAGCCAACAACACTTCCACGACGGCCACTGCCACGAGTCCAAAGATGACGCCACACTACGACCATCCAGACGCTGGTCTGTCGCGGACGGATTCGGTCATTGTGTACCTCATCGACCATCTGCTTCCCGATGTATTTGACTGCTCCGAGTTGGGCGACCTGGGCGACTTGGGCCCGATCATCCCAGTACGTGCGTTCGTGACGACATGAGCTCAAAGCGAGTCTGTGAGACGCTAACGGCTTGTTCTGTGGTGATTCAGGACTGGAGTGCAGTGGGAACGTGCAAGCCTTCGATGGCGACTGATGCGACGCTGTCAAGTGCACCAGTGGCGTAGATCATGGCTGCTCTCTTCATCTTCCAGTCGAGTATGTATCTTATCTTTAACAGGCTCCCAAGAGCCATCAAGCAGCCACATTGTACGATCCACCACAGCAGAATAAAATCCCAATGAATCAACTTCTAAATTACAGTAAATTGTCGGCATCTTGCTTCACCATCGCCATTGTCACGGCATCGCAACTCCTGATTGACCGGACTTTCGTATCCGATGCGCGATAGGGCGGCACATTTTCCGTCCCCAAGAAGTGTAGCTCGTAAATATGGTGGTTTTTCATTGTTGCTGGCATTCTGACGGTTTGTCTGGGGCTGGGTTCGACGGTGTGGCGGCTGATGTTTGCATCCGCTTCGACATGAAGTGTGAAAGTCGTCGTTTTGGTCTCACAGATCCTGTGTTTGTTTCGGTATCTGCGGCCGGGGGCTGAGATGACGCCTGGAGTTTGGCAACGAAAGTTGACTCGTTGCCTTCACCCGCTTCGCTGGCCACCTTCGCTCGCTTGGAGTCGTTGTCATTGACGTGTGGATCTATGTTTTCGTCTTCCTCGCGTTGTCTCTTCCCACTGGGTGTTGGGGACGCCACATCGCTTCTATTCTCAACAGGAAATTCGATCCCAGGGATCGTTGTTTCCACAGCATCATGTGGTTCAGTTGGCGCTTGAACATCGCGCTCTGATTTCGATGCCATGGACTGCTGTGGAATAGATTGTGCAGACGACTGTTTCAGTCGTCCCTCAAGTGCGTGAACCTTGAGCTGCAAGTCTTCGTGTTCTTTGCGTCGCCGCTCGTCGCGAAGCAGCCATGTCTGAAGCTTCTCTTTGAGTTGGCGAAGTTCTTCTGATTGCTGTTTATTCTTGACCTGGAACTGCTTTTGTTCTAGAATCAACTGCGCATTGACAAACAGCAACTCTCGGCGCTTGTCTTCCTCTTGAGAGACTTGCTCTTTCATTTTGACAAGGCGATCAATGTAGTATGAGGTGTTACCAGTGGTGCCTTCCTTGCCGTCCGCTTCATTCGACTTTGACACAGCTCGTGAAGGACCTTCCTTGCTGCAACGACAATTCGCCTTTAGAGCCTTGTGAGCCTCGTTCAAAGCCTCGAACTCTGACATCACGCGCGCAACGTGTGAATTTAGCTGGGATGAGTAATTTGCGTCCACCGCATGAGCACCACGATGACGCTCTTCCTGGTTCGTGTAATGCGCTCGCTCTTTCTCGAGGCTGAGAAGTTTCGATTCCAGTGTTGCAGTACGATTTTCAAGCTGTATCATCGCCGCGGATTTCTTCTGAACCTCAGACTTCAGGCGTTGATTGGTTTCGTTCAGTGCCGTCGTTGCTGTCAACTGCGCACGAATCGTATCTTTGAGGGTTCTCTCTTGCTCTTTAAACAATGTCGCGTCTTGTTGAGCCTGAAGCGTCGCCACAGTAATCTCTGTTTTCAGGCTCTTGATCTCCGTCGCATGTGCAGCTCTTTCTTCATTTGTTTCGCTTTCCATTCTTGCAATCCGCTGTCGAAGCTCCTCTTCTCTCTGGCGCATTTCGGCGTCCGATTTGCTGTGTGTAATCTCATACTGCCGGTGCTGCTTCTCTAATTCCTCCATAGCTTCGCGCACACGTGTGATATCTTCGGCGTGCTCAGCTTTCAGACACTCCTGGCGCTTCAAATGTGCTTCTTCCACCATGTTCATCGTCGTCAATAGCTCTTCTTCTTTCATCGCACTGGCGTTTTTCAACTCAGCCATTTGAAGCTTCCGCTCTGCGATGGTCTTATTCAAAGTTCCAACTTCGTGCTGCCATTCAAGACGCCGAGCAGAATGCTCGACTTCCAAGTTGTGCACTGCCAATTGATGTGCGGAATGTAGCTGCTCCAATTCGTCTGCGTGCTTCTCAGTGAGTTGCACTAATCTTGTTTCGTGATCTTCGAGTTCCATCGATAGCTTGTCTTGCAACTGCTGAACCAAGGCTCGCTGTCGATGGTTTTCCAACGATTCAGATTCGAGACTGCTCCGAAGAATACCAATCTCTACACGCTGGAACTCCGAGCGCTTCTGCTCGTTCGACAATGTCACTTCTGTGTCGGCAAGTTTCTCTAACGTTTCTTCCGAAGTGGCCTTGGTTGCGGTGAGTGTATCCCGTGTTTCAAAAAACTTGGTTTCGAAGTTTTTCTTCAGGCGATCGAGGTCATCGATTTGATCAAGCAAGGTATCAATCCTCTCAGATGCTTGGCCATCGACTTGAAGCCGAAGTTGCTCATTTTCATGCTCGAGTCGCGTGATTTTGTGCATAATTTCGGGGTTCAACTCGCTGATGCCATCCGCGCTACTGGTACCGTCTCGGGCGGCACCAAGTTGCGCAGCAGAATTGCTGACGCGAGCTCTTTGTTCATCTCGAAGTTGTTCATTTAGCGATTTTGCTTCCTGTAGCGCTGCGCGGCATTGGTCGAGCTCGTTTGCCAGCTTGGTCAGCTCGCTATCCTTCCGCGATAACTCCAGCTCGACTTCAGAGACTCTGAATGACTGTGTGTGTAAAGCATCGGTAAGTAAATACGGACGCATGGATGTCATAAATTGTGAACTTACAATGGTTGTGTTAGCTTCTTTGGCCTCTGTCAGTTTGCGCTGAAGCGATGCACCTTTCGACAGTTGAGTTTCGAGTTGCAGTTGCTTTTCCACCAGCTCAGCATTTGTGTCCTCGAGTCTCTATCAGCAGCTCAGTTATTTCTCGGATCAAAACGTCACTACTGCAGCCGTTTAAATCCGCACCCGCAATTGTTCTTTGACGCACGTCAACTCTTCGATCTTTGTTCGATACTTGCTCAGTGTGCTTTCCAGCTTGGCTGTCTTGTCAGCCGCAGGACGTAACAGATCGACTTCGTCTCGAAGCGATTTTACTTCACTGGCAACTAGAGATTTGTCATGCAGCTCCTGACGCGTTTCATCCAACTCTTTCTGGAGCTGCTGCAATCGCTCGTCGTACAGCGAGCGCACAGCTCGCTCCTTCTTCATCACCTCCACTTCCAGACCCAACATCAGGCGTTCAACTTGTTCTTCCAGTTCTTTGTTCGTCTGTCGCGCATTCTCGTATTTCTGCATCGCATCTTCCAGTTCGCGGACCATGTGAATCTACACAAACAGTGACATTATCCGGAGTCAGTCTCAATGCCATCAATGCCCAACGCGCACTGCAGTAGAATCGCACGTTTTCGTCTTTCAAGATGTTGTTCTCCCGCTGCGCTCGTTCCAGATCGGCATTACGAGACAGATAAAGCGGAGTATGGGCTCGAGGAGATCCTGATATTTGGTTCGAGATTGGACTGGCAGGATCGCTGCGCTGCGTTTCGGTCGCTTTGTCGCGATTATCCCACAGATCACTCACTTCGCCGGACGGTTCTTGCGCCTGCGGTGGTTCTGGTTCGTAGTTCATGACGCGCTCAATCGCGAGTTTCAGGTCGGTCTGGACGACATCATCCATGGTCATGATATCACGCACGACCGTTGCGCGCTCTTCGCCTTGCACCAATGCGCCCAAAAGGAACTCCATAAGACGCTCGAATGATCTGCTGTTGCACGCATTCTCCGTCATTCTCGAGAATGGCAGATCGTTCTTGGTCAGATACAACGGCGCCTACGTCCAACGTCGAGTTACTCATCACATGGAACAAAACATAAAGTGTCAGATCAGCTCGTCTTCGTACCTCGTGCACGGCCTCAAGCACGGCAATAATCACATCCCAGTCATCGCGAATCTCCACCGACGTCTTTGCATCGCTCCATAGCGTCGGAAACCTGCACAAACCACGTCAATTAATCGCCGAACAAGCATCAACCTGGCCATGGGTTGGCAACGCTTCATCCCGTACGCTTGCTCCAGCAACTGCTCGATCGTGTGCGTGATCGAGCCGCCATACTGCGTCGTGTACATGCGCATCCATTCTCTCAGACTGCTGGCGGTCGAGACGCTCGCACGGGCGCCGTCATCCCGCGCATGGCCGTCATCCGGCGACGCCGTGGCCGTGGCCATGCTCATGTCACTGACTGCCCAGAAGGCGCGGTCGAATTGCGCCGCGCTTGTTCAAATATTCAAACACCCTACTTCATATCCGATATATCCGATATATCCGATATAACAGATATATCAATTTTCGTTATCGAACGGAACGAAGGGGAGGGCACGTGGATCACGTGTCTGCAGGGGTGTTTTTACGAGGATAGTCGTTGTAATTACGCCTCGCATGTCGTGCCGTCGTCACCATGCGAGTGGCCGCTGCAACTTCGAGTTGGGGTGTTGAAGCTGCGACCACCACTCCGCATCAAGCCCGCTAAGCCCCAGCGCAGGGAACACCGTCGATGAGCACGCCCGCCCACACGCACGCGATGGTGCCGCACGGCACCAAGGTCAATGCCGCCGACATTGCCGACCCGTTCAGCTCCGCCGTGCGCAAGTACATTGACCAGGAGCTGCACGGCCATGGTCCCAAGCTCGTCGGTCTGTTGGCGCACGGTGACCCATCCGCCAAGAAGTACGCCGAGTGGACGGGCAAGGCCTGCCGCCGTGACGGTGAGGTGTTGAAGTTGATGGTTGAGTCGTTGTGGGGATGGAAGGGCTGATGAATGAATGGTGGGTGTGGTTGATGCAGGCATCCGCTATGAGTTGCGCGAGGTTGAGAAGGAAGACTTACTGGAAGCGCTGGAGAGCGCCAACCACGACCCAGACGTGCACGGCATTATTGTCTACTACCCATGCTTCGGCGCGTTCCCATCGTTCTATGGCGGCACCATGGACGACTTCTTGCGCGACAGTATCTCGATCAAGAAGGATGTTGAAGTATGTGACTGGCGACTGGTTGGTTGCTGCGACTGGGAACAGCGATGCTCACGCTCGTGCCATTTGTGTTTTGCAGGGTCTCTGCCGGTACTACCGTGGCAACTTGTACCGCAACATCCGCTATGTGGACGAAGAGAAGACGCAGAAGTGCGTGCTGCCTTGCACCCCACTTGCCATTGTCAAGATCCTCGAGTACTTGAACATCTACGACAAGAGGTAAGAATTGCATCGCACGGCAATGGATTGTGACGAAGGATGAAAATACTGACGCGTAAACTGTCATGCAGCCAGCCAACCGGTGATCATTTGTCAGGTGTCAACATCACGGTCATCAACCGCAGTGATATTGTGGGACGTCCGCTTGCTGCTATGCTTGCGAACGATGGTGCCGATGTCTACAGCGCTGACATCGACTCCCTGTACTTGTTCCGTCGTGGCAAGCTGATTGAGGTGCGTGCAAATGCAACTCCCACCGCTTGTGAGCTGTGACTGACGGTCATGTTTTGTAGACCACCGACAAGGTTGCTGATGCGTGCAAGAAGTCGAAGGTCATCATCACCGGTGTGCCTGCGAAGGATTATAAGCTGCCGCTTGAGTGGGTCTCGGAAGGAACCGTTGTCATCAACGTCGCGTCGTTCAAGAACGTTGACGAAGAAGGACTGCTTAAGATCCCTGGTGTGCAGTATGTGCCACTTGTCGGCAAGGTGACGGTCGCGATGTTGCAGCGCAACTTGCTGCGTCTGTACGAGAACTTCCACATGAAGCCGAAGAAGTTCTGGCAATAATCGCTACGATTTCGTTGAAAACGAATCAATGCGCTTATGTAAATAGAAGAGATTGATGTGTATGGTGAAAAAACAAGCTCGGACAACGTGGTGGGTCTTGCAAAGCCTTGAACTCATATTACGCCGAAGGACAGACATGCAAACATGGAGCACGCAGGTGATAATGTCGCTCACCGTGTATGGCTGGCGACCAAATATTCTACAGTTTGGGATTCTACATTGCTCTATCGTTGATCAAGACTGCGACAGCTACTACAGCTGATAAGGGTCGACGTACGAGAAGTCCTTGAACGCGTCAGCTTTGCCGATCGGAGCATCGACACCAACCGAGTCCATCACTTCCTGCCGCTTGAAGAACTCGGGGATGTTCGACAGCTCGCCGTCCTTCTTCACGACCGGTTTGAATGGCACAGGCACGTCCTTCTTGTACAGCCGCTCCCAGTCCAGGCCAGCGAAGAATGGATGGTCCATGATCTCGTTTGCGCCAGTTGGACCAGAACCAAGACGCTTGGAAGGGTCCTTGCAAATCATTCCTCTCAACAGCGACTTGGCTTCATCGGAAAACTCGGACGGGAATCGCAACGGCATCTTCACGATGTTCTCGAAGTTGCGCTTGCGGTTGACGTGGAAGAACGGAGTATACCCAGCGAGCATCTCGTAGATGAGAACTCCCATGCTCCAGTAGTCGACTGCTCGGCCGTACGGAATTCGACGAATCAACTCGGGTGCGATGTACTCGGGAGTGCCACAGAATGTCTGCATGCCGTCCTTTGCGTCGAAGTTGTCACGGGACAGACCGAAGTCAGTGAGCGCCAGAAAGCCTTCGTTGTCGAGCAAGATATTCTCAGGCTTTAAGTCGCGGTACACAATGTTGTACGTGTGCAAGTGCGAAATGGCCAGCACCAACTGCGCAGCGTAGAACCTCGTGCGGTATTCGTCGAAATGCCGAGCTTGTCGCAGATGGAAGTGCAGTGTGCCGCCGTTATAGAAGTCCATGACGAAGTACAGCTTGCTCGAGTTCTGGAAAGCGAATCGCAGTTTGACCATGAACGGATGGTCAACGCACTGCAGGATGCGGCGCTCTGTCTTGGTGTGTTCAACCTGGTTCTTGGCAAAGACCGCCGCCTTCTTGATCACCTTCATCGCGTATACCTTGTTGTTGCCCACAGTCACTTCGTTGCCGTTCGCGTCTTTCTTTTTCTTCTTGACTAGCATCACCTTACCAAAAGCACCGCGTCCAACCACTTTGAGAAGCTGGAAATCCTCGATAGTCAGTGAGTCATATTGCCGTGGTTGCAGCAATTTTTCAGGACACGAAGTCGATGCCTGGCGATGCGAAGAGCGGAGATGAGGGGTGTGCTTGGTAGCTCGAAGCGCGTTTTCTTCTTCGATCATGTTGTGCAAAATCAGTTTCCGCGTCGCCGTGTGATGGTATTCGTACGCATTTGGTGAGTCAAGGAACCGGAATACGGTCTTGAGCACGGCTTTCGTTGTGTACGCAGGACTGCTACTGTAGTCTGGGAGTGGGCCCGCAGACAAGCATTTGCAGCCGTATCCTGCAGCCTGTGTTGGGGATGTCGAGCCGTTTTCATCATCACCAGGGTCTCCCAAGCTCAAATCCGTGTTGATTGGTTCACGCGAGCGCTTCCAGCAGATGCTGTGTTGTGAGAAGAAGCGACGGAAGCCACCTGCCCATTTTGGATCGACCTTGTGTGACGACTCGACGAAAGC
This sequence comes from Lagenidium giganteum, assembly GCA_002286825.1. Taxonomy (NCBI): domain Eukaryota; phylum Oomycota; class Peronosporomycetes; order Pythiales; family Pythiaceae; genus Lagenidium; species Lagenidium giganteum. Next base: position 642,643 of record NSDO01000001.1, read on the forward strand.
GACGTTGCCCAATCGGCTCTTGAGTTCGTATTTGTACTTCTCAATCAAGTTCATGACAAGGACACCACCATAGCCGTACGCAATGAAGTGGATCTTGTGCGCCGCTGAAGGGAAGATGTAATTCTTCCAGACATGCTCCACGTGCTCTTCCTGGGTCGACGAGCCATGAATCGGCAACTTCTCTTCCACGCCGTCCTCGTTGATCATCGTCTGTGTGTTCATGTTGGGATTCATGACGAGGATGCCGTATCCGGCTTTGATTGCCTCGTGGAAGTATGGAATCATCGAGCCGACTTGGACGCCGTCGTGCAGCAGCAAGCTGCGACTCCAGATACCACAGCTCAAGCCACGCGAACTACAGACAAATACCAGCAGTTTCTCAGCAATGCTGAAGTCCTGTGATGTGTGGAAGATGCAGCGCGGCACGTCCGAGTCGACCATCGTACGAAAGCCGTCTGCCGTCGAGCAAATACTCGACGAAGACGAACGCACGCTGCTGGAAGGATTAAAACTTGACGCGACGGAACTACGCTCGAAGTCGATGGCTGGAATTGCTTGTTCAACGAACTGGAACTCACGCAGCATACGGTTGTGCACGTACTCGATCAACCCCTTGAGCACTTCTTCGCCGTGCGTGCGCACTTCATCCTTGGTGATGCGCATCTGCGTCATGCGGTTGCACACTTCACCAGCTTCGTTCATGCTGAACATGTCGTTCGACCATTCCGTCGTGTGCCGCGGCGACGCCGTTTCTTCGCTGATCGGCTCCATTTCCCTGTTGCCACCAGCACGATCCAAGCACGCAACGACACAAACAACCCAACCCACCAGTGATGTCAGCCACAGATGCGCAACTCGCAAAGACCAGCGAAACAACTCGCACAGACCAGCGAACCCAAGCTGGGAACACAATCCCTCTCTTCAACGTACCGTTTGGTGACTTGAGGACGGCGAGAGGCATTGCTGTTGGCCGGCGCCGGCGGCGGCACTGCCTCGCCTTCGGGGCCGTTCAAAGTGCGCTGCCACTTGACCTTGATCATGGCTTCACCAGCGCTTCCTCAACAAGTCTCTCTCTATACGAGCTCAACAACTGCTGGCGCCCAGCACAAGGCAGCACGAATCGCCCGACGATCGCACGAAAAGAGATGTCCTCGTCGTCACGCAACAGTGCCGGGTAGTGGCGGGCGGACAAGCGATGGCAATGTGCACGTGCTTCCGAATCTGCGTTCTGCGCGTTGGCTCAGCCGCGTGAGGAGTGTGTTCCAGCAGGAGCCAGCGTCCGAGTCCGCCCGTCCGTGATGCTGCGCTGGCGAGTGTGCACTTGCGGCGCTGTGGTGACGTGCGACTTGGTCGGGATGGTGTCGCTGGCTGCTGGCGACTCTCCCCGTTCGTTGGGTTCTTGCCTCGCCCCCAGAAACAAGCCAGCCATGGCGAGGAAGAGGTGACCGAAGGAGAAAAGCAAGCGTCCGGCCGGTGCGGCAACGCCAAGCAGCTGGTGGATGGGCCATGTGGGCATCAGAAGACCAAGCCGATGCCTTGCTCCAGTGGGCGAGCCAGAGCCCATTGGTGCAGAGACCAGCTGGTCCGGCGCTCGCTCTTGACCGAACATCCGCGCACACGCTGGTGTGGCTGACATCACGTGGAACCACGAATGTCAAGCAACGCACGCGCCAGCGGCCACGGGACAGGATCCAGTTCATGTCGCCGAGAGACCAGTGGTCATCGTTGCGCAGTCGGGTTCCATCGCTCATCCAGCGTCTCCCCTGCATGCGTGATTTCCAGCTGGTGCTCAAGTTCGTGGCATCTTCAAGACTGGCCGAGCAACATGGAAGGAAGGTCGATGCGCCGAGCACGTTGGAGCCGCAACATCGCATGAGTTCCGGATGACTGGACCTCGCACGCACTGTCCTCCACAGCCGTCAGACGTGGGCTCGAGAGGAGGACGCTGTCCAGCACCACAGACTCTGCCCAGCGATCCATCAAAGATGTGGACACACAGGATCTTTGTTTCGCTTGTCACTGACCTGGCAGGTCTTTTCGGAAGCCATCGATGCCATTTTTTGCGATTCGCAAGTAGCCAGCATTCTCTGTGGCGTCGCCGCAAGTGTCATTGCGCGTGTGAGTTGCGCCAGACGACACAACATCGAGTGTGCGAGTTTGTCACTGGAAGAAGCATTTGGAGATGTCGATGCAAAGCTGGATAGAAAATGGGTGAGCAGCGCAATCTTCAGCAATCATCTCGTCGACGTCGATGCCATTGGCATGATACCATCGGCGTTTGCAAATCCTTGGCCAAGGATCCAACATCATACAAGCGAGACGTTGAAGGCGAGCAGCGCACTGGCCACGATGGGATGAAACCTGTACCTATGCCAACCGGCGTGGGTGATTGCTGGGGATCGCGAGGTTTGTTGAACATCGCACTGACTTGCCACTGCAGCGTCGAGATTTGAGCGAACCTTCAGCGTAATGGCCGCCTTCAGTGATTTCTTTTGTGGGTATTTCAAGGCCGTCATCGAACGCGTCTTCAACACGACTGCGGTCTTCAATCGGAGAAGCAAATGTGGTGAAGGTCACTCAAGATCTTTATGTCTGTATGATCTGTGCGGCAGTCGGAGTGATACGATTGATCTCTCACAGCGGCGATGGGGAAAGTCTCCGAGACGACCGAAAACTAATGCATTTCAATGCTGAGGACGAAAGCAATAACAACTCCGTCATCGCACCAGCATCTGGCCATAATCGTCCACGCAAGGCAAATCTATCGATCGCGGCAATGGCTGTGATGCACTGGGAAGCATGTCTTCTGACTGACATCAAAGACAACGAATTGTTTTGTATAAATATAACGACTGCACATCTGCTCCTGCACGCTGGTGCAATTCAGCTCGAGACCAAGGAGACAAAACGATCCCAAAACGACGGTGCAGGCGAAGCCGAACGCTCCGACAGCTCGGTGTACGTGTGCTCCTTCAAGCTCCCTGCACTATCTCCTCCACGCCCCCACGAGTCTTCGTCTTTGGATTGCTGGCCGAATGGCCGATCGGAATTCTGGCGGCCACCGCCGTACGTGCGGGCGCTCCCACTGCTGTTGGAGAACGGGGAATCAGCAAAACCAAACCGGCTGCGTTGGTAATCGTTGTACGAGAACGATCCACTGTTAATCATTGCGGCATAGTTGCGCTTCTCAGCTTCGGTCAGAACCTCGACTTGATGCCGCCAAACAGCCACCTGCTGGTTCAAACTGTCCAGTTCTTCTGTATGCTCCTCGGCTAACTTCTGCAGATACTCCTCGTGCTTACGCTGACGCTCATTTAGAGCAATCTCAAGCTGGCGCTGCATCTTCCGCTCAGCGAGTATCTTGGCGTTTTCGATGGATTTATTGGACTCCTTGATCAAACGTTCTTCATGCTCGGCGATGCGATGCGACGCATTCGCGTGTGCTGTCTCCAGCATCTGATGATACTCGCGCTCAGACTCCACCAACTTGTCATCAGCCGCCTTTAACTGCGTCTTCGCCTTTTCAAGTTCATCGGCGCGCTCTTGAAGTTGCTGCTGCAATTTCCGAATCATGGCGTCCTTCTCCGCGATCGTTTGCTGAAGCTCATTCTCATGTGCGGCGATCTCATCACGCTTGGAGCGGAACTCGCGCGTCGAGTTGTGTAATGAGCCGATTTCGTTTCGAATCGACGCGTTCTCAACCAGCGCCAAATGCAGGCTGTTGCACAAGTCTGCTTGAGCCTCCGAAATGCAGTCGAGGGCACACTCGAACGTATTCGCAGGGTCTGTTTTGGTAATGCGACCAGCACCACCCTGCTCCATCAACTCCGTCTCCAAGAATGGGCTGTAATCTGTTCATAATAACGCCGCGTAAGACTTCATGCATCCCCATCAAATCAGCACCCGTTGCAGTGCTCTGACCTTTGTACCAACGGAAGCAAACCGATGTCGGTCGAGATGCATTGAGGAGCATCTTGATCACCGCTGGGAAGGTCATTCCAAATGTGCTTTCATTATTGATCGAGATCAACACGAAGCCCTTGGTCAAGCGCTTCTCACTGCTCGCAGCAACTTCAATCAGCATCTGAACAGTTGGCTACCTCACCACAGGCAAACGAACCCACCTGCCGAGCCCATTCAGTCGCGACGAGAAAAACTGAACTCACCAGAACATCGCAGACAGACAGGCGGCAACACGTCAGTTCTAATTCAGCGACGGAAACCACGCTCCACGTACCAATGGTGAAATTTCCAGCATCGCTGCTTCAACATCACGCAGCTTGCATGCACCCAGGCAGATGCCCAACGGACCCGACGCAGTGCTCCAGATGCCCTGACCTTTGCGTTGATCGAGCAGCTTCCACGCCTTCTCGTCGACCACGGGATCCAGCACAACCTCGCCATTCATTTCTTGCCGTTTCCGGCGCAACTGAGCCAAAAACGCCTGGGACAAAAACGTAAAGAAACCTCTGGAGATAATGTCTTGGAACTCGCCGCCGACGTCGTCCCATGAAAAGATCTCTTCTACTTGGTTGTTGAGCAAAATTTCTGTGGTCTCGAAGCGTTTGCGCCCGAACAAGTCCGAGAACACGGAGCCAAAGATCCCCATGGTCTTGCGTGCGTCCACACTGTAGCTGCGCTTTTGGGACTCTGCATCTCCGCTGTGCGGCCGCGCTGGTGCCGAGAAATCTCGAGAAGACGATGAGGCGCGAGACCCACCAGTGTATCCGCTCGACGCGAGGCGATGTCGCACACTGGACGGACTGCCCGCTGCGTCTTCTTTGAAGTGAATGCTCTTCGCTGGAATCCGCCGCTGGAGGTGTGGGTTGTAGATAAAGCGAAGACGCAACGGAAGCCCGACATCGCGCAATTGACTCAAGATTTTCTCGAATTGCTCGTCCGAGACGTCAACACCATTGATACGCACAAGGCGAGCACCAACGTTGACCATCGACAAGCTCTTGTCCAGCTCTGCGGTATCGCGCAGAAAGCCACTGACTGTGGCGCCAAGGAACTTGCCGGCTTGTTCATGACTTGCGGTCAACCGGAGACCCAGACCAGTGCTTGTCCCAAGCGACGACCGCAGCTTGGATGGATACACTGGCGCCTTCGTGAGCTGGACGTTGACTTCTTCCATTGCGAACGCAAACGGCGGCATTCCACGGAAATAGTGGTGGAACGGATTGTTGGCGCCAGCTATTAGGAAGGCGCTAAGCATGATGGCAGGCATGGCCTCTTGCGACTCCATGCTATGACTCAGCTCATCGTTGTTCTGATGAAGGGCCCAGTGATCTCGACAGAATGCCTGAGTGTTGTCAACTACGCCGGTGAGCCAGCCATGCAGCTCCACAAGGCGATCCTTGCAGCTCTGAGCGTGAAAGATCTTCATGTACGCCTGCGACAGCTTGGGCACGACCATGGACGACAACACCTCGGACGAATGGGCCACATACTTCTGGAAGTGGCGATAGCGACGGTAGATCTTCCAACTGCCATCGCGCACAACAAGTCACGTCAGTCAATACGCCGACATCGTCCTTGTAGCTGCTCCTCATTCATTATTGACACCACGTACGTTTTCCGGTCGACGTCATTCGTGCCCATCGAGCACTCAAACACATAGCTAGACACGCCACACCACGCACACAGCAACAACCGTTAGCTCCAGCACACGCACACACACATCGCGCGAGATGCAATCTTCATCGCACGAGCGAGCACGTAAACGCACATGTGGACGCCATCGGGCGTCCTGTAGTAGCCCAGAGGCTTGATCTGGATGGGCTGGCTCCCCACCAGCGTCGCGAGCTCCTGCCAATCCTCGATGAGCGTGAAACATCGGTTGGCCTCGTGCGCGTACGGATGCGGCAGCTTGAGCGCCTTGCCCAGCGCATCCAATTGCGCCGTGTCGACGATCGCCATGGCCATCGCTCACCCCACAGCCGAAGCAACAGCTGGCGCAGTCACTCGTTCGGTGTGTCGCTGCCTGGTTAGCTCGCTTCGCGCGCGGCAACAACCAGGCTCACCGCACCAAGCGCTTGATGGAGCACGCCCTGCACTGCCCTGCTTGGTCCTCACTCGCTTGCGTTGGCTAATGCGTGCCCGCGGATTCGAATGATCACCGCACCGCGCACTGTTTCTTGTCCGTTCCGCGCAGGAAATGAAGCTGTGGTCGTGGATGGCTATTGCTGTAATTTCAAAGACAAGAATCAACAATCGCTGTAATAAGTTGGAGGCCCGCGTTCGAAAACCTTCGCGTGTGCTATATTCGATGTACGTCACACCAAGTATTACGCCCGCATGGGCACATGTTCCTGTGACATGCGTCATCTGCCAGCTGGAAGTGCACGTGGTTACCTTCTTGCGAAGCTCCGAGTGACAAATCCATTCACACGCGGGTGGGCGACCCGAGCGGCTTTGGCGAGCACATGGTGATGTGGTCAACACAAGTCACCAATGCTACGGCTTGCTGCGTTTTCACTTCGGAGGCCGTGACACATTGCGACACCCGTGCAACAATTTGCCATTAAATTGCATCCGTGCTTGGTGCGCTGGTGCTTGGAGTGGGGTTCGTTTCCCCAGTTGATGAGGCATCACACTCGTTGGCCTCAACACAGAACCCAACGTGGATGGTGCATGAACGAACGAACGAACGAACGAATGCATGAATGCTGCAGCATCAAAGATCCATCGAAGGCAGCGAGTGACGTCAGAGCGCAGGCTCGATGGTTGGGGGCGGGAGTGGGGCAATGGCTTCGCTGATCATGACCATGCCAACGTGACCACCTGCTGGTTCGATCGGCAATTGTTGCACATGCTGTTGGCGAGTTCCTTGCAGCCCGCCCTGCCTTGTCTACCGGTTGGCCCGGCGGTCGCAGCTGCAATTTTTTCTTTCTGCCAGTTGGCGCCCACTGTGTGCTCCAACCTTTGTGAACGCCTAGCCCTGTGGGTTTTTATTCCCTCAATCAGATGCATTCTAACAGGTTACACAAGTTTCACAGGTCAAGCTGCCGTTGACGGTTTCGGTGGTCCTTCGTCTGCTCGCTGCCAGTTTCAGCGTGTCATCAGATCTCAGAGGTCACCCGCGATCCTCCATGCCCCCCCAAGTGCGCGCTGGACCGTCCACCACGCCAGTCAACAGAAACATGGTGAGGTTTTTCTTCACACCGGGTTATTTGATCACTCTCCCGAGGTTTTTCTGTTGTCGCCGACTGCGACGGCCGCTGGTCATGTCAGAAAGCAACGAGGAACGCCACGTCCGGAGCCGGCCGAGTGTGCTTGTTCCTGCGTTTGAGAAGGCATTGTGCGCGCGATCGTGTGTGTATCTGTGCGTGCGACGTGCTGACGAGCTGCTGGAGAAAGACACAGGCTTGCTGGTGCTGTGTTTTGCGCTGCGTTGATCATGGAATTCAATGACAATGACGTCGACATGGCGATGCACGACGACTCGATGCTGGACATGAACTTGGCCGCGTCGTTCGCGATGGCCCCTGGAGGAGGAGCGCCAGGCTTCCCGCCGACCATGGTGCCCGGTGTGGCGCCGATGGATCCGACCGCGCCACAGAACTTTGCCAGCGTGGAAGAGTACGCGGCGCTGATGGGCATCAAGCTCGAGATTCCGAACGACGACATGGCGGTCTCGACGCCCATGGCCGCGCCGGCGGTCAATCAGTTCAACGTCACACCGACGCCCGACATGGCCAAGATCCAGGCCAACGCGGCTTACTTTGAGAACCTCTACCGCGAGCGCGTGGGGCTGCTCGACGATCTCGACAACAGTGGCAACTTGACGTCGATGACGCTGCCGGCTGGCGTGGGCAGCGGCATTGGCGCGTCCAACATGTTCGGCCATGCGCCAAACCCAGCGTTGAGCGCGCCAGGAATGTTCGGACGCAGCAACGAGCTCGAATTCAACGGCGTGAACCGGATGTACGACCCAGCCAACGACTTCGGAGCTCCTGGGCCGATGCACATGCAGAAGACGCCAACGGCAATGGCACAACGGGCTGTACCTTCGCATCATGACTTGGGTGCGCAGACGCTGTCGCCAGAGATCTTGTCGGCGATGATCAAGCAGCAGAACGCCAAGAGCATGCATGGCTTCGGTATGTGCATGTTGCTCATTGATGGGAGAGAGAGACATGGCAGTGTTCACTGACTGACATCTAAACTGACTACTTGGGTTACTGCTCGCAGATAGCTTGAATGATGACGAGCAAAGCGCGCTGATGAAGGAAGAAAAGAGTCGTGAACGCAATCGCGATCACTCGCGCAAGTCGCGTCTTCGTAAGAAGGAATTCGTCGAAAACCTCAAGGTGGAGGTCGAGAAACTCCAGATTTATCAGATGATGTGCGAGCAGTGCCTCGACTTGATGGCGTTGGTGACGTCCGAGCCCTCGGCCGTCTTCCTCTTCACGTCGTCGTCATACTCGCGCGTGCTTGGATACCAAAGCCACCAGTTGCTGTCGGGGCAGTCCAGTTTCCTCGACCACGTGCATCCGGACAACATCACAGAAGTGCGCAGCATTTTCCAGAAATTCTCGAAAATGGGCGAGACCAAGAAATGTGCGTGACTGAACCCTTACTTGCCGTGTCGTTATCGTCACTGACTCGACTGTGTTGCTGTTGTATGTGCAGTCACATTCAGAATAAAGGCGGCCGACGGCACCTACCACCGGGCTGAAACGATGGCGCGGATGGCAGAGCGAGGGGTGGTGTGCTCGACTCGTGTGGACACAGGCGTCGAGTGCACAACAGGCTCAGCAGGCACTGCAGCTTAATTCTTCTGCATCCATCGATGCCGACCGTGTGTATTGCCGGCTGTGTGGAGAGAAATTACCATCCAGCCGCGACCAAATGTGCAACGAAGCCCACATGAGCCAGCAGGCAATGTGTGAGAAAGGGAGGCAGCTGAGCTAGATAGCTTCGACGTGTGTGTTATATGGATTAGATGGTGCGAACCAACGAGAGCAGCAATTCCTCAGGCAGCGAGCGCGAGCGAAACAGAAAACCTTAAAAGTCTGGATAGATTTAAATTCGCAATTGCAACATGGCGGACGCCACAAGTACAGAGCAAGCAGGCAGCTATTTTTTGTCCATTCTCCATGCAAATCTACGGTTCCTCGCCTTGTTCTTCGGATTCGCCAACCAGGTTCTTGTGCGACGACGTCAGCAAGTCAGTCCAGCCCTGCATAACCGAGTCCAGCGTCTGCTGCAGGATCTCCTTCTCGATCACAACGGCACGCAACATGTTCTCTTCTTTCTCGCCGGCGATGGGGAACACGCGACTGCGCAAGACCTGCTTGTCTTCGTCGACGCTAGCGGGGTACTGACTAAGAAGGTTCTGACACGAGGATGAGATGGCTCTGGTGAAGACAAACTCGTTCCGGAGGCTGATGATGGCGTCCTTGCTGCGCTTGGCAGTCAAGATCTCGTCGTGATGCTCAATCTCTTCGCCCTTCATCAGCTTGACCTTGAGTGACTTGACCATCTTGAGGTCCAGTGCGGGGCTATCGTATCGCAGCACGTACGAGTCGTTCAGCGTCATGTTGACACTTCGCAATAGATAATCCTTGACAGTAACAAGTGGGTCTTGCGAATCAAGCATGATCGCCAAATCCATCGAGTCGCGGGAGGGCGACGGCACTGGACGGGCAATACCGTGGTTGAGCATCAAGATGCTGGAGCTTTTCTCCCCCAGATCCAAAAACACCTGCTCCCGCGCGCGATAATCTTTCGTGGCATAGATCACCAGCGCTTTCGCTTCGTGGTTCACTTCGATGCGATTGAGCTTTTCGCATCCGGTTGGATCGAGGCACGCACTGATGGTGTCGAGGATCGGCGCCAAGACAATGTCACGCTCGTCTACCGACAACTGGAACGCACGTGACCACACAATGCCCAATGCCCATCGGAAGCTGTCGAGGGTGAACTCGCCGCGTGCAAACAACGGTGGGTCCACCGCTTCCTTCGACGTCAGTGGCCTGAGCAGAACCTCATGGAAGTTCGCGATCGCTTCCTTTCGGCCTTTCGTCATGCGCTCCAGCTGCGAACCCGCCAAGATCTCCAGCTCGTCTTCGGTATAAAAGATCGTGCTGTTGATGCCTGCCGTGGATGGCAACGAATCGATGTAGTCGACGAAGCGAGAGCGCGAGCCCAGACACTTCTCTTCCAGCAGATGCAGAGCCAGCCCAATGGCCGGTGGCAGGTCTGGATTGGCGTCCAGCAGCAATCGAATGCGTCCACGCTTGGCAGATTCCAGCGTCATCGTCTGCTCCAACGGTACCGTGAACAGGACGTCTCCTCTGGCCACCTTCGTCGTCGTCGCGTACGCCACGCCCCGACCGAACTGGAAGCCTCGGGGACTGACCTTCTGTTCCCAATCCGTCGTCGTCGTCGTCGTTTCTTCCTCCAGCAATGGTGCGATCTTAATCTCCGTGGGCTTCTCAATGTCGTCGATCACGCGCTTGCGCGCTTGCATTCGCCGCATCTTGTCCTTGGACATCACATCCAAATCGATCTCGTAGTCTTCCCCAGCGTGCCGGTGGCTGTCGACGTCAGCGTCGAAACTGAAGCGCATCGGATCACGACCCATTACATCTTCCTTCGCCGCACCCACCAGTGCCACCAATACCGCAATTAGCACCGAAGAAATCTTCATCGTCTTCGTTGTCGGCCACCTCGTGCGCAGCTTGGTCCTGAGGTCGTCGTGGCCAATGTCAATCTGATGACACACGTCCCTTCCGGATCGCCCAATGCAAATCTTTCCATCGTGTCCCGAAAACAAAAATGACTACCATAGCACAATGAGGGATTTTAGAAATCCCTTGTTTATCTGGATCTGTCCCGTGTGAAGAGGTGGGATTAGGGACAAATACCAGCGTCGTCATGCAGTTGGGTGGGAGTGACCATGGAGATTCCGTCGGTACGGGTGCTCGTTGTGGGCGACTCTGGCGTCGGTAAAACTACGCTGCTGCAGGCGCTATGTCGTCATGCAATGGGGACGACAATGGGAGATGAAAGCGCGCCGGCACATCGCTGGACAACCGGCTGTGACATCCATGTGATGGTTCGTTGTCGTCCTTGTTTGGCTCTTTATGGTGTCGGCGTGGTCTGACGTTTGGCTGCAGCTGCATCGACATCGTGATTCGTATAGCTCCGAGAGCGACGTGTATGTGGAGTTTGTGGATGTCGGCGGACACACCAAGTACGCCATCAGTCGATCGGTGTTTTACCACGAAGTTCACGGTGAGATTGCGATGTCTGCTTCCACACGACGTGGCATCATTGACAACGCGAAAATCGAATGCATTTTTCAGGAATTATATTCGTGCATGACCTGAGCAACGCCAAGTCATACGAGCACCTGCGCGCATGGATTAGCGAGATCTCGAACGCCCAGCGCTTGAAAGGCTGCGTGGTGCCTAATGGCTCAGACCGTCCGGACGGCTTCGCCTCGGTGTGTAGCGAGCAGCAAGTGATCTGTTTGCTTCGCTATCTTGCTAACGATGTGGTGACACACTCGCAGATTCATAACGTGCCAAAACTGGTGCTCGGTAATAAGCGGGATCAAGCTCCATCGACCTCGTTGTCCAAACGGCCAAACCCAGCGAACGATTTGCGCATCGACGGTCTCGAAACGGTGCGTCTTTTGGTGTGTGTGTGTCTGCATCCGTGTGCATAAAATGCATTCCCTACTTACATCTCTTGTTGTGGATCGCGGATCGGCAGAGCGCCTTACCATTGTCCATTGACCACCACCAGTTTGCTGCGTTTCTGGGCCGTGTCATCGCATTTTCGACGCAACGCGACAACATCAACAACTACAGCAACGCTGGACCTGAGGAGTCAACAGACTACAGTGCCAGCGGCCTGGCGGGATTCTTCACACAAGGGCTGCGACAGAAGTCAAGCAAGTACGGCCAGGTGGCACCGTCAGAAGGGAACAACACTGGCTGGTGGTAGCACGCAACGCTGATGAATAAAATAAAAATTGAACGCATCCATGCAATTCGATGGACTTCAGACCGATCAAAAGCTAGCAACACTTGACACTAACAAACTAATCCGCACCACCATCGGCCAGAACACCACTCCGAGTTTCATAATATAAAGGAAACGACGACGAGCTGGGCGGTCTTGTCGACGAACTCACCGTCCGTCTCTATCATTGGCGTGCTTAGAATTCGACCGAGTCCCGACTGGATGTTGATACGCCGCTTTGGTTCAGTCGTCGTGCCTGGGAGTCTCCCGGCGTCGTGCCGTATGCCAAGGCACGGTCGTCTTCGCTGAGGTCGCTGGCCATGCCAATGCTGAATGTATCGAGACTGCGCGCCGACTCAAAGCCGTCATCGTGGTACGGTTTCGCTGTGTGCCCACCACCAACTGGCTGCTGGGAGCCACCATTTCGGAGGGCATCAATGCGCGACTGCAACGTCACACTGCCCTTCCCTTCCATGCCTAGGTTTTCTGGCTTCATTGGCGACTCCACGGCGACGAACGGCGCGTGGTAATCCTCATCCGTCGGCGGATATGCCACTGGATACGCAGACGCCACCGGATGCGCACACGGTGACGTTGGGTTGAATGCTCCCTGCGGATTTGCCCGTGTCATCGGCGTCGGTGCGGCCCCCATGTGATGCACGACGTCTTGCTGGTTGTTGCGATAGGACTGCAGCGACGGGAACGGCTTGTTCTGCGCTGGCGGCAGCGCGTGGGCGTTCTGGCTGACCACTGGCCCCCGTTTTCTCTCGGAATCGCGCACAGGCAGTGGAGAATTGCTTTTGGAGAACTTGAACGTGTCCTGCGACGGATACCGCGCCTGCTGTGCCTGTGCATACCGCAATTGCGCTTGTTGTTGTTGCTGCTGCTCTCGTTGGCGCGCTTGGACAGCCGCGAGGGCTTCCTCGCGGCCCTTGCGCTTAGCGCGCTGCACGCAGACGCAGCAGCACAGCAGCATCATGAGCACGAACAGCCCGATGCCACCGATGCCGGCCCACCAGATCCAGTCATCCCATCCGAGCGCACCATGGAACACCGATTGATTGCCCATTATCGCGACTTGGCAGTGCGTGCGTCCAGGGCACGCAACGTCGGCGTGGGCTTTGTTCGCAGCACGCGTCGGTGGCTTTGTGTGTGTCGTGCGTCGTTGTTGTCGACGGGCGCTAGACAGTTGACACACGGGCTGGACCTTCCGCCCCGACCCTCCACACACGTCACACGACAGGCGCGTTTTTACGGGTGCTTGAATACCTGCAGGAACGGATTCCCCGAGCAAAGCAATCAGATGGCTACTGGATTCATGGAGAAGTTGACTGCGACACAGCAGCCTTCAAAACCTGGTGCGGCTCCGGATGCTCCCCACTCGCTTGGGCAGAGAGGTTGGAAGTGTATAAAGGGTTTAATCAATTCGAGGGGGATGCGCAGCGGGTATTTACCACTTTCGAACGTGGTGTGGCCGACGGTTGCGCGAAGGTGCCGCGAAGCCGCCGTTCAGTGCGGAATTGCATCGCATGCGATGGCTTGTTCAGCTGTGCACGTCGCAAGTGCGCACGCACCCGCCATGGCCATTTCCACACGGATCTCGTCACTACTACAATACGCAATTGCGGCATGAGTGTTTTGGCCGCGCTTCCTTCACCGTGGCTTGAAGTGCGATGTTGGCCGGATGGCACGATGCGTCCAGGGCCAGAAGGCCAGCTGGCTTTGGATCGTGTCCCACTGCTGCCAGTTGTGGCTTTGGGGGACAGGTGGTTCCGCTCGGGGATGGTGTGGTCCACTGGCCATCCATTCGCGTGGTCCACATAAACGGATCTTTTCGATTTTCTGAGCAGTGGGGGAAGCGACACGGATCTGCTAGAACGGAAATGATGGACGTGGCAGCAATCACCGATGTGACCGTGGATGAGTGCAGCGAAGCGCCGTGGATTGACGGAGAGGACGAGGCAAACCGTGGGCACACCAAGGCAGCGGCTGCAACGAGCGAACCGAATGACGTGCTGCTGTTCTTGCTGGGCAACGCGCCGCCCAAGGCCGTAAAAGCCAGCGTTGATGATCACCCGGGTGGGAACAGCCACTTCAGCAAAGACGAGCATGGAGACACTGAACAAGACGACAGCGACGGTGAACGCGTGACAGCAGGCGGCGAGGATACGGCGCAGTGGGTGCTCACGCACGCTGAGCTGAAGCCCGTCAACGAAAACAGCGACGTGCATAAGGTCGGCGCTTCTGCGTGCCAAAGCTTCAACACTGCACAGACACCAGCGATTACGGTCAGAAAGAAACCAAGCGAGCTGTTAAATTCAAAAGCGCGTGCGCTAGCGGCAGCGTCAGTGGCGTCCAACTCGCCCACGCGCAGCGTTCGGAAGCAAAAGGGGAGTGACGCCAAGCAGGCATCGCACGTTGCCAAACGCGTGCGCTTCCTGCTCGCGGGTTCCTTGACATGCGTTGACGACGCCGTTGCACTCACCGATGATGTCAGCCAGATCGCGATGTCGCGACCTGCGTCGACATCTGTCAGAGGCAACAAGATTTCACCTACGAAGTCGAAGCCAACGAAACCCACAGCACAGATTACTGCGTCGCCAAAGGCTCCAGTCGATGTGGCAAACCCCCCAGCGTTCGAAGCTGTTTCCACCCAAGAGACTGCATTCGCATGCAGTGTGGCGGTGGCTTTGGTCTGTTATTTGATCGCTGTCGTGTATCGCGTCTTCCATCCTATCGACGTGCCACTGCCAGATATCACAACGCTCCAGAGCGGAATCGATGTCTCGAACGTGAGCGTGTCGATTGACAAGCCTGTGAATCAATCCAGTTGGTTCAATGGACCCCTCGACATTGCTTGGAGTCTACGCGACTTCCCAAGCATTGCAGTGGAGAAGTATGGATCCGAGGTGTTCCAGTATCGAGTTGTGATCAATGAACGCCGCACGGCGGCCGAAGTTGGCTTTTGGTCGTTTGATGACCTCAGAACACTCGCAAACAGTACAGTGATCAACAAGGCGTTCAGCTACCGCGTTCTTCCTCATCAGTGGGATCCTGTACAGGAACAACAAACTGTTCGCATTGAAGTGAAGTTTCCGATTCCAGGCTCAGTCGACAATATGGTTCAGCTCAACAGTCACATTGAAGTGCAGCTAAAGCGGCCAACAACTCGTCAGTTGGAAATAACGGCACCCGCTAATGGCGCGGTGTTCTCTACAGGGACCTCGGTGTTGATTGAATACGTTGCACAGCAGATCTCAAATCTGGAGATTGAGGTAGATGGCACCCATCGCTTCCCGAAGTCACGTGTCGCGGAGGGAAACATGTTGTTGCGAGGCCTTGGAGTGGGGAAGCACACAGTTCGCCTGGTGGACACAACTCCAGGCGCCAACATTGAAGGTGGGGACCGCCTCGAAAACATGATTTCGTTTGAAATAGTGGATGGTTAAAGTGCATAATCTACTATTCCATCTCACTGCGCGCTAGTATCTGGCCACGGCTTGCAGCCCGTGTATTGCTCGTATTCAAGCGAGAACTTGGTTTCTTCACGTAGACCGATGAAAAGAACGGTGACTACCCCCTCGAATGAGTCATGCGATGCGTCTCGACTTGGGGCGATATGCCGAACTTGAACGTACGACGTTGTTGGTCAGTAATTCATCGAGACGGGCCAGCTTGTGGGGTTTACTCCGTGTGCGCAACGCGCTTGTCAAAATTTCTGAGGTTGTCGTGAAGAGAACGAAGATCCGGTTAATCCCTGTGGCTTTACTCAAGGCAACACAGACGGTGGGTGCAATACTCGACACTCCCACTGAAGCACCACCAACAATGCTTCGATTCCGACGCCAAACGATTCTGGACGCGAACCACCAAACGTGAACATGCAGTGCTCGCCGAAGTTTCCTGTGCGTTCGATTGAGAACCAGCTGAACATATCCCACCACTCGACGCGCCGATCCTTTGGCATGGAGAGTTCTTGAACCCGATCACGTTTCAAGCCTTGGCAGACAATCATAAAGCCATTTGCCGTCTGGAAACGCGTCAGCAAAAACAACGTCCGAAACTCTGTGTTGGCGCCGTCTCGTGCAATGATGCGGTAGTACATGAGATTATTCTCGTCGATCCGCTGGACGATCTGCAACCGCATATTCAGTGCCTTGGAAAAGAGGCGTGCGTACTTGCTGGGGTTGAGTAAGGTTTTCCACAAGGCTTCGGTCATTTCAAATGGTGATCGATAGTGGAACGTTTTGCGCAGTAGATACATGTGCAGACCATCTTCAGTGTGTCGTCGGAGGACCCAGCCGAGCACATCGTTCTCGTTGGGAAAGTAGACCTGCCGCTGCATGAAGCGGTCAATCTCCTGGAAGGATGACCGTCCGAGCTCCATGCTTTCGATCGGCGTCAATAGGCGCAGTACAACAATGCCGCAGTCATCGATGTCAGCAGCAACGCCTCGGGCTTTCATATTGATTTCGACAGTCCCATCCAGCTCTTCATCGATAATTTGTTGCATCCGGCCTTGGTCCTTCATGTGTTCCCTCACACAGTTTCGCAACATCTCGTTCTCCTCATAAAGTGCGACCTTGAGCTTGGAGAGGTGGAGCATGCGCTCTCGGACCGTGACCGGATGCTGGATGTGCGTTTCTTTCACCTCTTGTTCGGATTGTTGTTGCCGTTCTTCATCTGCCAACACTTGCAACAGGTCTAGGTACCGCGTCTCGAGGATTGACACTTCCGACCGCAGCGTCTGGATGTTAGTCTGCACACACATACAGCCACCACCGCAGCACACGCATCCGTTGCGTCAGCGCCAGCAACCTAACAGACAAAGCGCTGAACGCCATCACAATGCAGACGACACGACTCACAATGCGTCGGTAATAACATCGCCGCACTTTGGCGCGATTCTTCTCTTGCTTGGTGAGCACGCTATTCTTCGGCCGCGTCATGGTCAGCGACGTGTCAGCCGCCGACAATACTGGACTGTCCTGTGGCCCTGGGCTCACTGCGTCAACCTCCTTCCTCAGCTTATTCGGGATCCCCACGACTTTCTTCGAGTGCTTGCACGACCGCGCCACGGCCACCACGTCGGTCCGGACCAGCAACGTGTCATTCGTAGTGAGCCCCATACGTGATCAACAATAATGACCGATGTCGGACAGCGCAGGACGCCGCAGCGAGGATGGTCCGGTTGCCAGCCAACCCGCCCTGACTGCCGGCTTGGTCGCTGCTTGCGTGCTGGTTGAGTGCACACACGCAGCCGCTGTCGACGCCACTGCACGCGACGTCCGCCCCACGAAGCACCGCATGGACGGGCTGTGCTTCAGACTCAGCCACGCCAAACCCGAACCGTCCGTCCCTTGTTGACCGCCAATTTGGGATCTACCAGCTGGGATTCGTCACCGCCTAGCGTTGTTCTGTGACAGGTGACTCAGTCCAACGCGCAACGAGAAGCATGTTCAACGTCGCGCATCAACGGGCGTGAGCGACGCCACAACGACAAGCAGTGGGTGAGTACGAGTATGTGTGCGCGTGCGCATCATTCCCACGGCCGGCCAGCCACAAACAAAGTCTCGCGATCTCGTCCTGCCCTTTCCTACCATAGATAGAGAAAGTTGTTTCTGCGAGGCAGTTGGTAGGGAATTGACTGAGGCGACTCGACTCGACTGAGCAATCTCTCATGTTGATGGCGTCGCCACCGTGTTGAGATTGGCATGATGCACGCACCCCCCTCAATGGGTGCGAGAAACCGCATTGCATCTGGTGAGGATGCGAGAGCACTGACACCTGGTGTTAGCATGGCTAGGCTCTCAAGCAGGCAGAATGGAGACATGTTGTGTTGCAAACGGCTCTGGCCATGCAGCATGTCACCGCCTGGCGACCATCGAACGCAGTCATGGTTGTCGGAAATCACAGAGGTGGATGGGCGTTCGAGCAATCGAACCAAAGCTGTTTCCTGCTGCATCAAACGGATGCCCTGCACCATGAGGTGGAGCAGGCTCATCGCATCGGCGTGGTCTGACATTCCCAGCTGTCGTGACGACATCCAGCACTTGCGCGGTCGCAAATCTTGCGTCACGCGGCCGAGAAAATCAAGCCAAGAAAAGTTGTCCGCCCATGTCCACATCACCACACCAAAGTGGCGACTTAGCAAATGATTAGTCCGAGCTGAGATTCCCGTTCGTGCTATCACCGCCGTTCATAAACAAGGGACGAGAAGATCCGGACAGCAACTTGCGGGATACAATCGTCGCCGAGATCGAGCAAGTGGCACCTAACGAATCCACTTCCCCGGGACAGTTCAATGAATGTTGCACAGATAAAAACCAGCACAGCAAGACGAGACTACACGACGCTCACGCGTTGTTGCTCCAAAACCACGCTTCGTCATGCATCAAACTCTGTGCGCGCCATGGTAATGGCGACCCAGAAACCTCGCGAGTGAGAGATCGTTGGTCGTCGAGGTTGTCGACGAAAACAAATGGTGCACTAGCGTTGCAGGTTTGGTTTCGTGGTCAGCAGCGATTCGGACAATGCTGCAGCGATCAATTTGACATCCTTGAAGACAGCACATGAAAGACCGGAGCCTGTGGCATACAATGCGATCGGTCGACAGCTCATTTGCATCGCCTGGAGTGTGTTTTGTCGGCTTTAACCATCTTCCAGGTATGCTGAAGGCGCACTGACACCGATGCCCCCGCAGATCCTGAGTTCATCGAGTACAAGCGCACATCCATCGTACGCATTCACAGATCAAGGTTCCATCATAGATTCACCCGACAAAGACCATGCTTAATGAGCATTGGTACGAAACGAGAAGAGAAGCATCACCACCAATGTCATTGCTGGTCAGTCGTCGATGGCACTGGTCACTACCTCCCACAAGATCACGCGCTTCCCGATAATGCCGGCAGCGCTTGATCGCCTCGAAATGCTCTTCAATCATTCACTCCTCATGGACGCCTTCGACGGTGGCAACCGCGACCAATCAATCAAACTACAGCATGGCTGTCAAAGGTTCCTCGGCGTTTGCCACCACCGCTTGAGCACTCAGCGCACCATGTTGAGATTCCCATACACGTCAGTTTGGAGGTACGCTGCTGATACCGCTCGTATACATGGTTACTGATTTGCTATCTGGGTTATGCGCTGTTTCAACGGCTACTTCATCGCTTCTCACATGATCATGGCGACATTATTCGGGATCAGGTCACCAATTTCTCGACGATGCCGACCCGCCGCACCATTTCCTGGTACTCTGCTGGTGCCCTCGGCTCTTGTAGCGGTGACACGTAGCTCAATTCCTCCCCCTACGTGATATGAAATGAAGTGATAATTCTGCTGCAGCCACCCTTGAATGCTCACCATCTCGAGTGAAAAGAGCATGGATCCGTTGGCTGGTTTCCAGATTCGTGATGGCATACTGGGACAAGGTGAGCAAGTCATTGAGCATCACCACATGGCTGGATTCCCCTCCCGTCACCCAACTGAGCACCAACCGTTTGTGTGCGATCGCTTTCTCGGTGGGAGCGGTATGTTCGTCCTTCCAGGCAGTCGCTGTGACTTGTGCACTGACTAAACAGTAACGAGCGACCCCACACGAGGAAGAGCTCTCACCACCCCCATCAATTTTTTTCGACATCATCATATGCACGCATCAACACGCTGCAGCAGCAAAAATGCTGGTTGACAAAGGAGCTTGGGTTGTGATGAGGAAGATGACGCAGCGCTTTCATTCCATCATCAGATCCGGATGCTCCCAAGTGGAGCAAATCTGGGATGACTATGAAAGTGTTGGGCATGTAATGTGCGGTGCCGCAGCAGCATCCCAATCGATATGTGTTTATAAATGTCGCCACACCTTAATCCGGACAGGAAAATCGAGAGTCCAAGCACACACATACACGCGGGAGGTTGCAGCAGTTTGCTGTGCGTGGCAGAGTTGAGCTAGTTCAGCGCCGTCAAGACCCAGATCGTCGAGTGCGACAGCATTTCTCGTCGATACGGTCATTGGCCAGCTATTGTCGCATTTGTTGTGAATAAATGAATGGGAGAGGCCGAAGGCGGATCTTCCTAGCTCTAAGTTGTCCTGGAGACGTCATCGCTCTTGTGGTCACAAGTACGCTCGCAGTGAGACGCGCGCGTTGAGCTGGTTGCGTCCCGCGTGGGAGCTTGACTTAAATAAAATATATTGATGGATTACGCTGTGCCAGCACGATGAGTGTGCTAGTTTGTATGTTTGGACACGCAATAAGAGGAAGCTGGGACGTCGAGGTATGATGCCCCGCGAGGAGTACGTATGCACCGGTGGACAGAAACGAGTAGGATCATGGAATGCAGAAGCACCTGTAATACACGTAGATACAGTTAGCGACATGCTGTATAAAATGAACAGGCATCTTACAAACCAGCCATCAACGACACGTCACGACACATATCCT
>NSDO01000001.1:668940-692896 GCA_002286825.1 Lagenidium giganteum
TCACGACACATATCCTCCATCACCATCCATTCCAAGACGAGCTCGCAACCATCCATCAGACGATTGGTCAGTAGCATAGCAGTAGATAGACATGCATGAGATCACTTACCTGTAATTCACTCTTGATTTTGCTTCGATCGCTACAGCACCCGTGTCACGGCCTCTGACAATGCATCACCACGCCAAGAGCGAATCCAGGAAGTCCCCGGGAATAACCGTCGTCGGTTCTGGCTGTACTCGTGGCAGCTCCGGCAACATATCGCTGCCACCACATTCAGCATTCATCTCGTCGAAGGTTCTCATGTCGACGTCGACGACTCCATCCAGTACTTCATCAATGATCTGTTGCACCCTTCCTTGGTCCTTCATGTGCGTCCTCACGCTGTGCCGAAGCATCTCGTTCTCCTCGTACAACGAGATCTTGAGCTGTGAGAGATGAAGCAGACGCTCCCGAATGGTGATCGGATGCTGAATATGCGTCACTTTGGGTTCTGTTTTGATTTGCTGGCGTTCTCCGTCAACTAGCACTTGCAATAAGTCCACATAACGCGCCTCCAGGGTTGACACTTCCGATCGTAGCGTCTGGATATTGTTCTGTGCAAAGGTGAACACAAAACATCAGACATCAACCAAAGTGATTACAATTCCACGGTAGCACCACTTACAATCCGCTTATAGTAACAGCGCCGCACTTTGGCGCGGTTCCTCTCTTGCTTTGTTGGCGCGGAGGCCATTGGAAGTGAGATGTCGACCGCAGACGACACTGGACTCGTCACCTTGTCCACTTTCTTCGGCTTGATCGCCACAACTTTCTTCGGCTGCTTGCGTGGTCGCTTCGTGACCACCACGTCGCTCGTGGCGAGGCGGCTGAACGTGTCGGTGACGGTTATCCCCATGAGCGATGAATGAACAATGATATCTGGCAATGAAGGACGGACGACGAAGCCGGTGCTGAAGACCGCCAAGCTGCCCGCTGCCTAGCCTGTCCCTTGCTTGTTTGCTTGCGTGATAGTTTCGTGCACTCACGCGCAGCCGCTCTGGGAGGCCGAATGCCAGAACCAGCTGTAACCTGTCACCAGCATCCTGTGACAGGTAATTCAAACGCGCCATCCTGCAGAATGCAACATGAAGTTCAATGGAACGGGCATTATATCTGGACGTCAAGGAACAACATGACAATGGCCCCTCTCTCTGTCTGAGTGCGTTATCACCTGGGTACAGCAGCCAAGCCGCGATGCCATCGTCTTTTCCGACGACACAAGTGAGCGATGGAGTTGATAATGAAGCGATACAGCCCATAAAAAACATATAGAGACACTCGTGCAGGTGTGGTTGGCATCGCATCGGGAATGGTATCGCGCACCCACGTAATTGCGGTAGGTAGGGATGCGAGTGTCCACAGAAGCGGGGAAGATCGCATGCGGTGGGCAAGCGAGAGCGCCAGCACGTGTTGCAGGCGTTGGACTTGCCCTGGGAAGCACGTGCTTTGGAAGACGTATGGTGTTGCAAATGGCCGAACTTGTGGCCATCACCGCCATTGTCACTCTCTGGCGACCATCGAACGTCGCAACAGCTTGCACCAAGTCCCAGAAGTCTACACAGGGAGATGGTGCATTGGAGCAATCGACTCGGCGTGACGTGGAAGTGGAGCAATGTGTGGATGAGCAACCTTATCGGTGGGGGCGCCCGTGTTTTCACGGAAATTTGCAGCTGTTGTGGTGACACGTGGAACTTGTGCGGATACAATTTTTGCGCGTCAACAGCCGATGAAAAATCAAGGCGGGATGTTGTCCGCCCATGTCCAGATGTCTGCATCTCAGGGTCGGTATATCAAATGATTAGAGCGACCCGAGATGCCCAGTGAGTTATCTCCAGTGCTCAGTGACATGAGGCAAGAACATCCTGTCAGCATTTTTCGCAGGTGGGATTGGCCACCGAGAACGAGCAAATGGCGCTGAACGCACCCACTTTTCTGTAGCAGCTTGATGGCAACAATGGCAACGAGACCCAGCATTGTGCCTGGTAGAGTTTGCGCCGATATTATACTCGTGTTTTTCACAGCTGCACCGTCACTTTGCGCTGAGAGTTTGCATCTACGACAGTGTTTGCATAACCCTCTGAGTACTCGCCTCTCCCGAGAAGCTGCTCGCAACCCTGACAATGCCCCCTCTCAAGTCGCGAGTGCGTGAGAGAGAAGTTAGACCGATTGGATGGGGCGACCCGACAGGCTAGAGAGCAACAGACCAGAGGTTTGTCATTGAAGACCGCGTTCGAGGTCTTCGACGTCGGCCTGTGACGAATCTGACCCTCGGGAATGTGGAATCTGCCTTCACTACACCTAGTCCAAGTGCATTGAGCGATTGGATTGGAAGAGCGAAGAGCAGCATCCGCTATGCAATGTCAAGGAATTGAGAAGATCAGTTGCGGTGAGAAGGGATGTATCAGCTGACTTGGTGGAACCACTTTCCGTGGATACAGAGAATGAGCCCTAAAAAAAACAACGTGCAATAACCATCGCAATCATGGGAGCGTATTCGGTCACGTGCGCGAACAATCTCAACGTACATTATCAACGCGCAGATCACATCACTGTGCAGCGGATTGGCAAGGTCAACATGTCCTCATAATTCTTCAGTTTCTAGGCGTTCACATCAGCACTTCTCGTGCCTCAATGACCCGAAAACGTTCACAGTGTCCAAATCCAGTGGCACGTGACGCGAGTGCAGCTGCTTGTTGACCGCGCCTTCTTCGCTGTCGACCCCAGCCTTGATGATGCGCGAAAGCAGTCGTCACATGATGCCAAGGTAAGCTCAGTACCGCGACACCTGCACGTCATGTGTTTGATAATCTGCGGCGTTTATCAACTGCATGATGTCCATGGCTCAAACTCTTATCCTACTGTTGGTCATGAATTCAAACGCTGTCGCACCAACGTCAACTTTGATCATCGTTCCGCAGTTGCTTCCAGCGTCGCAAGCTGACATTGAGGAAAGCAAGTGAAGTCTTGTGCAGACTTGTGCACTGCGCCCGCCACACGATATGCACCACCAGCCTCACCATCGCGTGACGTCCCAGTGATTCCACTTGGTCGGTTCCTTCGATGCTGCAATGCGTGGAGACACAGGACGTGTAATCATCGCCTTACGAATACCGCCGCCAGATGACGACAGAACATCGGCGGTAAACAGTTGGTCAGTATTTTTCGTAGTTTCTCATCACAAACATCCCCGCATGTCGTGAATCTCAACATGTTGACTTCCTCACAACCCCGCACAACCCGCGAAGCCATCAATCCCGCTCCCTGGGCGACGTCCTTGCCTGCTGCAATTCAAGGTACGACTTAGTTGTCCATGACGTGACACAGCAGATGATGCAGCACGTGAGAAGTCGTTGCTCAGACAAAACCGCCTGCTGCAGTCTAGTGGTCTGCAGCGGTTGTCAGCACACAGCCGACATGGCCTAGTGTCGCAGCACCGACAGCAGCGCTGTGGTTTGTATCTCTGGTATTCTCTGTTTTCAAACTTGATTGCTTGCTTCTCGCGCTTGATGTTCTTATTGATTGGAATGACGGTTCAGCGCACGTGTGCTGGCAGACCCATATTGGCGGCGCAATGGTGATGTGACGGTTCTCGCCCATTGCCAGAACGACTGCGGTGCTTGCTGGTTGTTTCAAAGACGCCCTCGCATCTCATGAATGGGCACTTCGATGGTGTGTGAAGGCTTTGCGTTGCACGACGATATGCGAACGTTGATGTAGACGCCGATGCGCACGTGAGTACCCACATCATATCACCACACATAGGACACGGTTTGGAAGTCCACCACAATGGCTGATTCCCGTTCGTCCGCGGTCGACTGGAATTCCACTGAAGCGTTTTTATTGTCAGGTGCAGCAAGATGACCCTGGGCATTCGCGTCGGCGTCAACGGTTCCTTCAAGGACTTCGTCAATGATCTGTTGCAGCCTTCCCTGATCCTTCATGTGCTCCCTCATACGACCCCGCAGCATCTCGGAAACCTTGAGTTTCGAGAGATGGAGCAGGCGCTCCCGTGTTGTGATCGGATGCTGAAAATGCGTCACTTTAGCTATTCGTTGGCACTGCTCTTGGCTCTCTTGGTCAACCAGCACTTGCAGCAGCCCCAAGTACCGCGTTTCGAGACTCGACATCTCCGAGCGCAGCGTATGGATGTTAGTCTGCACAATGAGAAACAGACACAGACACACGCATCCGTTGGGACACCATCAGTCAACTCGGAAGGCGCTGAACGGCATCACTATCCAAAAGCCATGACTCACAATCCGCTTGTAGTAAGACCGCCGCACTTTCATGCGATTCTTCTCTTGCTTGGTTAGCGCTGTGGCCATTGAGAACGAATTGTTGGTCGCTGTTGACAGTGGACTGTCATGTGGACCAAGGCTGCATTCACTGTCCAGCTTCTTGGCTTTGGCTGCTGTTACACCCTTCGGCTGCCTGCGTGGTCGCGTTGCGGTCATCATGGAGCTTGTGTCTTGCCCGCGTGTGATGATTCCCGGTAAAATGAGCAATGACTGAATGGTGAGGACCCGACAGCGCACGCACCGGCTGATGTCGAGTAACACTCGATGGCCTTTGTACAGACGGTGGCAGCAGCGGCCATGCACTCGGTGATTTTGTATGCTTACCACTTGCGATCTTTTTCGCTTTCCCTGGCCGTCCCTATTCCCACCGCATTGGTGGGTGTGCCGAGCCAACTCAGGTCCTCAACTCGCCATCCACTGCGTCACCGAACTGTTCACAGGAACGGTTGGCGTGTGTCGCACTCTTCTTGAAGCTCAATCAGCCCGTCCACGCGGAGCTGCATGGCGTCGACGCGGTGGGGAACTTATCGACCGCTGTTGCGCGTTGGCAACTTCTGTACTGGAAGGTCCTCTATACGGTTGGACTAAACTTGTGGCTTGTCATTCGTTGACTGGGTCACTTTTGGCGACCATCGAATGTTGACATTGCTCACAGGAATTTACTGAAGTGGTGCTGCGCTCGTGGATGGCGCTTCCAGTCAAGCCATCGACTCGACATCGCGATGGTTTGCTGCTGTTGCGTCCCCAGCAGCTGGAGTTCACATCGCGTTCTGTGGGTGGTTCTCAGTCGACTTCAGACAGATGGCGCGACAAACCCACCAGTCGCATTGGCAAATGTTGCGTGTGTGGTGAACCAGTGCAGCCTCAGAGAAGATCAAGGTACGCTGCCCCATGTCCGCATATCTCCATCTCAAAGAACTGTGTACACTATTGATGCAATTGATGAGTCCGCTGAACTGTTCTCAATTGCACGGTCGTCATTGCTCGCACACATAGATCATGTGGGGAATCGACGCCAGAAATTGCCTGAATGCGTTCTTGGTAAGACAACTAGTACTGGCACTGGCTCGACGAAAACTTCAAAGATCGAACTATCGATTGCTCAGACGACGGCTGCACCATCCTATCGCACTCTTCTTTGCCTCAACAATGCATTTGGCAAGCAAATTCCGAGTGCGCTCCACGACTGAGTTGTGTGGGCACCCTTGCTGTGGCGTGCATTGACAGGTGCCTTCACAAGCGCAAAGGCTAGAAAGTTTAACGTATCGACGGATTCACTCCTGATCAGATTGACATTGGTCAGTGGATTGCTGTGAGATGTTGTGCAGACTTTTTCATGCAGGTGCGCTTGCGGAGCCAGCTGGTAACCATGATCCAGGTTGCCATCGCTCTTTCTCATACTGACGAATCATGGCACGATGGAGACTCGGGTCAATGCAGCTGTCACCACAGCCCATGTGCAGATGGTTGCAGCTGGATTGATCATCCAGAAACCTTAGACTCCAAAGGTGATCAGGAAAAATCCAGATCCTGTGTACATGGCTCCAGCGCCGAAATCCGGTGATTATGGATGAAAGGATACATTCTGCCCATCTGGCACCCATGTTTAGGATAAATGCTGCACTCACAGGTGCCGCACGCGATGCCATAGCGGCAAAGCCAACGGACATCGAGCCCCCGACCCTAGACCCTGTGGTCGTGAGTGATGCTGGAAAGTCCTCACGTTGGTCGGAAATGCTTGGCATCGACATGTAAAGAAACCACCTTCTGTGGAGTTGTTGGACATAGCGAGTTGTTTATTTCTACCAGATCGCATCATCGCATCCCCAGAGCATCAGTCTTACTTCGTGGTTCCGAACGACAACTCGTCGATCACGGCAATAGCGTTTGCGGATGCAAAACTTGGCTTTCCCACTTCAGCATCAGTAACAATGCTTCTATTCCGAAGCCGAACGATTCTGGCCGAGCACCACCAAATGTGAACACGCAGTGCTCGCCATAGTTCCCTGTGCACTCCATTGAGAACCAGCTGAACATATCCCACCACTCAACGCGTCGATCCCTTGGCATCGAAAGTTCGTCGACACGATCGCGCTTAAGGCCTCGCCCAACAATCATAAAGCCGTTCGACGTCTCGAAACGTGTCTGTAGGAACAAAGTTCGGAACTCCGCCGCAGCGCCGTCTCGTGCCATCGTGCGGAAGTATATGAGATTGTCTTGGTCGATATGCTGCATGATCGCCAGCCGCACATTCAGTGACTTGGAAAATAGGCGCGCGTTCTTGCTTGGAGAGATCAACATGTTCCACATCGCCTCCATCATTTCGAGCGGAGAGCGGTAGTGGAATGTCTTTCGCAGCAGGTACTTGTGTAGCCCATCTTCGGTGTGTCGTCGCAAGACCCAGCCCAGCACATTGTTCTCGTCGGGAAAGTAGACCTGCTGCTGCATGAACTGATGGATTTCGCGATAAGACGTTCGTCCGATCTCCATGCTCTCGTCTCGCGTCATCGGGAGTCTCAGCACGACACCAAGGTCATCCGCTGCGCCCTGATCGTCTGCGCCACCGAAGTCGACTTCGACGACACCATCCAATTCTTTGTCGATGACCTGCTGTAATCTGCCGTGGTCCTTCATGTGCTCCCTTACACAGTGCCGCAGCAGCTCGTTCTCCTCGTACAGCGACACCTTGAGCTTGGAAATATGGAGCATCCGCTCCCGCACCGTGCTCGGATATTGGATGTGCGTCACTTTGTCTGCTCGTTCGGAAGGCTGCGGGTTCTCTTCGTCAGCCATCCCTTGCAATAAACCTAAGAGCCGCTTCTCCAGACTCGACACCTCCGACCGCAGTGACTGGATGGTGTTCTGGATTCACCGACATAGAGAGAGAGAGAGAGACACACACACACACACACACACTCATTCATCCATTAATGAACGCGTTCGATCGCACCATCCTGCAGACACAACAACTCACAATACGTCGATAGTAAAATCGCCGCACTTTGACGCGGTTCATCTCTCGCTTGGTCAGCTGCTTGTCCGAGGTCGTGCCAACCGCTGATGACACAGGGCTGTCCTGTCGTTCTGAACCGGGCATCTCTTCCTCCGTGCTCTGCCTTGCCAATGCCGATTTCTTCCGTCTTCTGCTCGGCCGAGTCACGCTCTGCACGTCGCTCCTGACGACGTGGCCATGGTGGTCGACCAATGTGTCATGCGAGGTGATCCCCATGAATGCAATGATGCCAATGGTCGATGATGAATGTCGGACTTGAATGCACAGAGCACTGGTTGACGGACGACGCCATTCAGAAAAAAAAAAACCTTTGTCACTGCCTGCCCGCCGTGTGATTGCTCGCGCGATGGCTGTGTGCACGCACGCAGCCGCTGTCCATGCAGTCCCCCACTGCGTCCACACGACCATGCACCACATGGACAGGCACCTCAACGGCTGACTCACCAGTTGGAGGTGTCCCGAACGGTCCCTCGTGGCACCGGATTTCGGGGGAATCCATCGGGAACGCGAGGGATTGATTACTCGGTGCAGCCACGTGCATCAACGGGCCAGGGTCACGTCGACAGTCGACGCTGCAATCTGCAGCGGCGCAAGGCGTGGCGTAATCCATGATGATGCCGAATTCCGACTTGGGCGTTGCTTCATCATGGCGTGATGAGAAGCCGGAATGATGTTGCAGGCTTTGCCCGAAGACGTCTCCGTGAGACGGCCATGGGAATGCGTCGAAAGTTTCGAAGCAGAAGTGGATGGAGAACGACTCGAAACCTGCGTTCTCCAGCCACTTCTGCAACGGAGTTTGTGTCGATGTTTAATCGTTTCAGAACTTAATGTGGTGGCACCGCACCAAGCTGAGGAGCAAGATCATGCTGCACGGAAGGCAGCACCCCACGTTGCGCGTTGGGATGAATGATGACATGAAAGCGCCAGGCAGCCAACGGTGACATCAGAGCTGCTGTGTGCCTGCGTCACCGTCGCTCTGTCCATGCTGTCAGTGGATGGGGACACTCTTCCTAGCGCACAAGCTGCTACTAGTATGCGGAAACATGTATGGACTGGAGCATGCATCTATCGACGACACTCTCTGGCGACAAATGAACATAATGCTCTGTGCCTAACATCGCAGAAGCTATTGAGAGATGGCGTGTGTGGCGCAAAGTGTGTTGCGAACCGGCCCTAGGTGCGCTACTGCTGTTGTGTGCCAGTCTACCGGTGCACATTTGCATGGAGATGAAGCAACCGCCTCGCATTCACGGGTGCTGCGAGTTGCACATTAAAATGTCACGATGGCCTTCGCGCAGACGCGAATTTTTCATGCTGTTATTACACCAGCAGTTGCTGCCACATGTCTGCGTGTTCGCATCTCTGAGAATGTTTGAGCAAGTGATGGGAATGATGGGTCAGTGTCGCGCGATTCCGATCGTGCCATCACGCCATCATCCTTATGTCACGCCATCACGACGAGTCCAGAAACACGGCGCAGGAACGTCGCGTCAGCAAGTTCCGGACACGGAGCAACGAAGTCGGATTCTCTGACGGTACAAACTTGCAGCGACACTGGGAACTGAATGCACAGATCGTGCTGGCATCGCATGCATCGAGCGCGCCCTTCGCTCTGATCGATTACTGGCTTTCCCATCAATTTTCCGCTGTTCATTGCGTCGCCACCGAGCATTAGCATCGAATTCGATGGCCTCCAAGGTTGGAGAGCTTGGTATCCACATGCCCGGATAATTGCTAGCTGGTGAGAATAACTGATTGGAGTTCCTCTCGCCCAACATCATTATCTACCTCCAGCCTGTCAATAAGTCACTGGCTTGCCATCGTCATTTCGCTACAACGCGGCGAACGCATCTGGGGGCTTCAGTGACTCATTCATGGCATCACGAGGCAGGAAAACAGGAAGATGTCAGCTTCAAGACGCAAGAACAAACTGTCAAGTTAATGATACCGTTGATCCCAACTGACACCATTGCAATAGCAGTAAGATAGACGGTGATTTCTGCGCTTAACCCCATCGCCAAGTTGACTGCAATACTGTTTGCTGGACAGACAGAATTGTTTTACTACACGTGCACTACCTAGCCTCACGACCATGCAGAAACTGTTGCTTGAACAGGCACGCTATTATGAAGTCACCGGGAGATCTCGGTTGGTTTGGTGATGACCACGTGGTGAAATGAGACTCCGCTGAAAGCGGCATGAGTGGAATTGGGTGGCGACGCACATAGTATTGAATGTATTTTTGATTGTAGTTGTTCGAGGGGTATGGAAGAACGATAAATTAATGACCGTGAGCATCACCATCTACCACTAGCAATCACTCGTTCAATCGCGAAGTTCAGACATCAAAGATCACTATAATATCACTATAATCTGTATCAGGGCAACAATGCCAACGGCTGCAAGACTTGGCTCTCCCACCTTAGCATCAGCAGCAGCCCTTCGATCCCATCCCCGAACGATTCCGGACGTGCGCCACCAAACGTGAGCATACAGTGCTCGCCATACGTCCCCGCGCGCTCCATTGCGAACCAGCTGAACATATCCCACCACTCGATGCCTCGGTCGCTAGGTGTGGGGGGTTCTTGAACTCGGTCACGATTCAGTCCACGGCCAACGATCATGAAACCATTCGACGTCTCGAAACGCGTCTGCAGAAGTAGTGTCCGGAATTCTGTCGCAGCACCATCTCGTGCAATGGTTCGGAAGCACATGAGGTTGTTTTCGTCGATCTCCTGCACGAGAGATATCTGCACCTTGAATGTCTTGGAGAAGAAGCGGGCGAATTTGCCTGGCGTGGTCATCGACTGCCACATGGCCTCCATCATCTCACGCGGCGAACAGTAGTGGAACGTCTTACGCAATAGATACTTGTACAGCCCATCCTGTATCTGGTGGCGCATGACCCAACCCAAGGCGTTGTTCTCGCTTGGGAATGTGACCTGTTGTTGCATGAAGTGGTGGATTTCGCGGTACGATGCTCGGCCGATCTCCATACTTTCGTCAGGTGTCAATGGTCGCAGCACGACGATACCGCTATCATGGGTCACGGTGGCCGGTTCGCCTTGAGCCATCGTATCCAGTTCGACAACCCCATCCAATTCTTTGTCAATGATCTGTTGCAGCCTTCCTTGGTGTTTCATTTGCCCCCTAATGCGATGTCGCAGCAGCTCGTTCTCATTGCACAGCAAGACCTTGAGTTTGGAGAGATGGAGTAGGCGTTCCCGCACCGTGATCGAATGTTCGACATGCGGCATCTTGGGCTCGCGTCCGGACTGTTGTTGGTTTTCTTCATCAACCAGGTCTTGTAACAGGTCCAAGTGCTGCGATTCCAGGCGCATCAATTCCAATCGAAGTGTGCAGATGGTATTCTACACAGACACAACACGTCAGATATGCACCAACACAGTGCACGTTACCACGACGAAGAAAAACTCACAATCTTCTTGTGGTAGCATCGGCGCACTTTGGCACGGTTCTTCTCCAGCTTGGAGATCGAATCTGAAAGCGCTGAGCTGGCAGCCCACGACATTGGAGCCTCGATAACCTCTGGCGCTTGCTTGATCGCCGCGACTTTTTTCGGTTGCTTGGATGGTCGGGTCACGACAGCCTCATTGGTCAGGAAGAGGTGACTGAATACTGTATCATCTGTGATGATCCCCATGCTAAATGGATACTGATGCCAACAAACAGCAGAGCGGACACACAGAGGACGCTGTTGCGCCGATCCTCTCTCTACCTTGTCGACATCGAGCGAGCAGCCGCTCCCCGTGTCATTTCCTGCACCACGCAGCACCACATGGACAAATCGGTTTGGAGTCGCGCATCACGACTTCCACATTTTCCCGGCTGAGACAAATTTCAAGACCGCCAGCTGGACCACCAATTGATGATCGGCTGTGAAATGCAAGTCCGGGACAGCGTGAACGCTGGTGTATCTGCTAATGAATGCATCGCCAACAATCCCAAGCTCACTTACAACGCCATCGCTATGTCCAATCTTCTTGGCCCGTCGTTAAATGACGACATGCTGTAGCTGTGGAGCTGCGCTCACGGGTGGGTCGATCCATGAGATAAACTGGATGGTCCGACATGCCTAAAACTGTCCCAGGATGTTGGATTGTTGCCACGTTCACAAGCAGACCTAATGAATGCGAATGAATGCGACTGTGACTGCAAGCCCTCGATGATCCGAGCAGAAGCAACACCGCTGCAAGCAACGACCAACGTTCTGTCAGTGCTGTGACTGTCGGTGCATTTCTCCGATCAACATGCTTGAAGTCTGCAGATGGACTGAATTCGTGGAAAGTGTCGCCGCTGTCGACACCCTCTGGCAAGAACTGAGTGGATGCGCTTTGTTGTTGCAGCAGACATCACAAAAGGTCTGTGGCGGACCCCTTTCGTCGCCACCAACATCCTCGACAAACATCAACACGTTCGAGGATGCTCTCATGATGTTGTGGACGCTGGAGCCAACAGGTTTGAACGAGATCCATCGAACCGGAACGCGTCACCACTTGTCGCACGTCTGATGATGCTGTGGAGATCGTTGCAAACAATATGGAGATCGCCAGCAGGCCGATGAACGCTGACATGTGTCTGCAGACCTGACAATGCGTGCTCAAGGGATGGACCCGTTGTCACATTCGATTTGTCGACTCACAGTTTTCAGAGCTCGCATCGTGCGAAAAATGTCGGTCGTTGAAATTGGATGACTGAGGCAACTGCGTCAACTTGGAGACAACAGCCTCCATCGCAGCTGACGTCATCATCGAGCCCAGGTATGGTGTTGCGTTCAGAGATGCACACCACCTAACGAATGGCTGGCCTTTCGTGTTCGCTCAATCCGGTATCGATCAATCATCCGTGGACGGTGGCCGGCCGCTTGGTGCATCATTGCCTCGTGAGGTACGAATATTGCAAATTGAAGTGGGCGGTGCCCGAATCGATGAAATTTCGCGAATTACGCCACCACGCCAGACTAATCATTTCATCTTGATTTTTGTCGTAAGCAGCTTGGGTCGTAATTCCCTTGGTTTATCGTGTGCTTCCTCACACAATGCCTCAGCATCTAGTTCTCCTCGTACATCGAGACCTTGAAATGGGTGAGATAAAACGCGCGCTCTCGCATCTTGATGGGATAATTGATATGCACTTCTTTAGGCACTGAATTGCACTAGTGTTGGTTTCTTCGCTTTCCAGCACTGGCAGCAGGCCTATATACTGCGCTTCAGGTCGGCACCTCCGACCGCAGGCCTCGGTGTTGTTCTGCAAACAGTCGCATTCGCATGCCTTAGACACCCAGCACAGCGCTCAACACCATCATAAATGCACCATCACAAATGCAAACAGTAATCACAATGCGCTAGTAGTAACTTCGCCGCACCTTAGCACGATTCTTCGGGTTGTACAAAACGACGTGTCGACCGATGACAGCAACAGACTGCCATGTGGACCCGGACTGGATGCCTGATCCTTCGTCAGCTTTTGCCAGCACGATTTTCTTTGGTTGCTTGCGCGGCCACGCCGCGACCACATCGCATCGCTCTTAGTAAGGACGTCAAAATCTGTGACTATCCCTATGCGAAATCGATAACTTTGAACAGTGGGGCAGCCAAAGGCGACATCTTCAGGAAAGTCTGACTCCAGGCTCCCTTGTTCGGTCGCTCAGCGGCAATACACACCCGGAGTCGATGCTTCATGGCTTGGTCATCGCGACGTTCTTCGAGGGCCCATATATTGTGAGCAACACATTCAGTCAACCGTTTGCGTAGGAGTCGAAAGTGTTGGACGGTGACGACGTGTCCGAGATTCTTCACCGCCTCTTCGTGAGACCGGTGTGTTGCTTCAACTTTCTCCAAGTCCCCAACGGCCCCTTGTTTGCAGCTAGCTTGGGGAAACCAACAATATTACGACCTAGCGAGGCAACATTGCTGTCGTTGGATTATTCCAACGGCTTATGCGACGCAGTTCGGTGTCAAGCGCGACGACAGGGAATCCGATCCTTGACGGTAGCGATACTTTCCACAGGGAGGCTGGCTGCGCCGCGCCACATCGTCAACGCCCCCCTGAACACACAGTCAAAAGAAGTCCCTCGCAGTCAGACAGACAGACAGACACCATCTCGTTTATCGTGGCACCACACACGCTGTCACTAAAGTTTCCTCGAAGGTTGGTCGATCGACGTCGTGATGTTGCGGTGGTAGCATTACAGCAGTGTCATGGACGCACGGACACGCCAACGACAGTATCAACGCTGGTGGATGGAAGCGACCCCGCCACGAAAGTCCAGCAAAATCTGTTCGTGAGCAAGAAGGAGCGCTGTCGACACTGTTAGTGTTGCGAACCGTCTCCGCCCTCGACGAAGAGCATGCATGGAGACTGCAGGTGGTCTGAGTTTGGGGCTGGCGTCACCGCTTTCTAATGACAATCTCGCATGATGGTGTACAGCAGACGTCACCGCAAATTTACCGGGCAGAGCGAGCTGTCGCGTCAGCAGGTGTATTCACGATCAGCGTCGTGTGTGGATGCTGTGACGAAAATCCAGTAGCACGATGGACACATCCCACCAGCAGCGGCACCGAGCTGCTGTTGGCGCCGACCAGTCGAACACCTGGTCGCAGTGAAAAAATGCTGGAGCACGGATAGAGTTTTCCAGCAGGCAACCCAGTCATGTTCGCGGCAGATGACCACATGTTCACAGGGAGATGTGTCTGTCATCTGGTTCGCTTGGTGGTGCCGTGGGTTTCTGAAACGCTGGGCATTCACAACATGCCGTCAATTCCTTGTCGTGGAGGTCGCTTGACGGAATGAGACCTAAAATGATTGCGAGAATGGAGAATACTTGGGCTGCACACACGAAGTGTGTCTACCAGTGGTCTTAAACCACATAATTCCATTTTGGCAGCAGCGTAATTGCTGTCGTCCGCAGTCAAGACCGATATATAAAATATATGATCTGGCTCGACAAGCCCGAATGTTGATTGTGCTTTACCTTGCTATCGCAAGGTCAGGACGCCATACCGCGAAAGCCCAGCAACTTCTTTTCTCGAACAGCTAGAGGGCGCAAGCTCCGCGCTTTTGTCGGATTGATCTTCCTGAGTTTCTCGAGCACGAGAACCTCTGCCTCTTTGCTTTACAACGGCGAGAGTCTGGTGGCAAGTGGGTCGTCGACAACTTGGCGAATAACGATCATGTGAAGCAACCGCCTGCATGGTCTTGTTGAGTGGGGCACTTCGCGTTTTCCCGTCGCCAATAGTGCTTCAAGAAGGTGTTAACGAATCAAGTCGAAAGCGACGGCGTCTGCAATACTAGATTTTCCCACCGTAGCACCATCAAAAGGTCTTCAATGCCAAGCGAGGTGGAGAGAGCACCACCAAACGAGAACACGCAGTGCTCGCCATAGGTCCCAGAGCTCTCCATCGAGAACCAGCTGAATGTATCCAACCATTCCACGCATTTATCGCTTGGCGCAGATAGCCCTTGGACACGATCATGCTCCAAACCACGACACACAATCATAAAACCACCCGAAGTCAGGACGCGCGTCAGCAAAAACAACGCCCGCAACTCCGACGAATCACCATCTCGTGTCGTGGTGCGAAGGCACATCAAGTTGTCGTCGTCGATTTGATGCAGAATCGCCAACCGCATGTTGAGTGCATCGGGAAAGAGGCGTGCGTACTCGCTGGGAGAGATCAATGCGTGCCACATCGTTTCCATCATTTCCTGCGGAGACCGGTAGTAAAATCTTTTGTGTAGCAGGTACTTTTGTCGACCATCTTCGATGTGTCGCCGACGCACCCAATCACACAGCTTGTCGTCGTTTGAAAAGGAGACCTGGTCGCGCATGAGGGACTGGTGGATTTCGCGGACCGCTGACTGTGCAATCTCGACGATTTCGGCCGATGTCACTGGCTTCACCATAATGTCGTCCTCCACTGCAGAATCACTCATGTTATCCATGTCAACGTCGACGATCCCATCCAGTTCTCTGTCAATGACTTGTTGCAATCGTCCTTGATCCTTCATGTGCTCCCTCACATGATGCCGCAGCAGCTCGTTCTCATCGTACAGAGAGATCTTCAGTTTGGTGAGGTGAAGCAGGCGCTCCCGCACCGTGACGGGATTCTCGATATGGGTCACTTTGGGTTGCTGTTCGGTCTTCTGACGGCTTTCTTCGTCCACCAATCCTTGCAACAGGTCCAAGTACTGCGCTTCTAGGCTTGACACTTCCGATCGGAGTGTCTGGATCGTGTTCTGTGAATCAGCCACACACACACCATTAGACATCGACCGACACGCGCTGCGATGTAGGCACAACTCACAACTCGCTTGTAGTAGCATCGGCGCACTTTGGCACGATTCTTCTCCAACTTCTCCAGCACCAAGGTTTGAAAAAAAGATTCGTCGACGGGCGAGAGCACTGGATTGTCGTGTGGCCCTGGACTGTGCATGCCGTCACTCTTCCTAGGCTTCGCTGCGACCTTCTTCGATTGCTTGCGTGGCCGCGTGACGGCAATGCTCGCAGCTCGAGTTGAGGTGGTTGAATGTATCATATGTGATGATATCCACGCGAAATGGGCAATGATCAGAACGAACCACACCGTAAAGTGCATCCACTGAAGAGTCCGAGCACGAGAAGATTTGGAGTGCATTGGTTGATTGCTCGGCGGCTTCCTCGCGACGCGCAGCCGCGAGACGTGCCACGTGCTGCGTTGCACCGCATGGTAGAGCTACAGTAATGGTTGAATGTCGGAAGCACCGACCAGCACAAAGCTTTAAGGCACCAGGCACTCTGAGTCAGTCCTTCCCAACAGACACAGCCGCAAATTTTTGACCAACAGCTGAATTCAGTTGGTCGCCAAGTGCACGTGATAACGTTACCGCCGTGATCAGGAATGTCATTGCAGTTGTCTGACCAACAGGCAGCTTTGCGGTGGAGAAGGCTGCACCCCAACGCCCAGGATTTATGTGGCCATTCATCGCTCAGACACCATCCAGACGCATGTTGTCAGCCACAGAGATGACAATTGCCTAGTTGCTGCATTGTGATAGTTGTCGCCATGACGCAATATTCTTCACTTTATTCCTCCGGTAGTTCCATTGTGGCTCACTCAAGCAGGTCTGTCGTGGTTCGTCCGCATTATTTCTGATGGAATCATGTGGCTTTCAAGCTTGATGCAAATAACGCAAGCGACGAGTACGAGAAGACGTAATGAGAGCGGGCAGGGAACTCCCAGAAGATCGCTTGCGGTGAGCAAGCAGGAGCGCCGATATCTGTTTGGCTGCGTGACTCAGTGATCGTCACTTGGTCAGGGCTGTGCGAGAAGATTCTCTGGTAAACACGCACGAAGGCGACATCCGGAGTTGCAAATCGACTGAATTCGTGGTGTCAGTGCAGTTGACGCCCTCTGGCGGCAGTCGAATGTCATGCGTGTTGCACCGAACTTTGAAATGTGTCGCAGGCACATCACGCTGGTGCGCATCAACCGCCGCTGCCGGTTCCAGATGTCACGATGGTCGAGGGTTTCGTGACGAAGCAAAGATTTCATCTGACAGCCATGCCACCAACTGTTGCAAGTTGGTCCGTCCCTTGCCCATCCCTGGAAAGCTGTGTGAGCACTGGCACGTTATAGAGTTCGCCAACAAAGACAATCGAAGCCGGTAGCGCATCTCCACCGTGGCAATGTTTGAACAAACTGCTGGTTCATCGTTTGATTATCGATTTGCTGTCGAGACTTCGTCGAGGGACAGGGCGAGAAGACTATGCTCGGGCTGAAGACCTTGGTCAGGCTACCAGCAGTGGAACCAACACCGTGACCACGCTTCCGTACTGTCGTCGTTGGAGCTGGGTTTTCAGAGTTGACACCTGGTCTGTTGTTGGCGTCAAGAGGAGGAAATCTGGTGCAAGAACATGCATGCGAATCATGGGGCAGTTCGAAATTCGCTGGCTGGTTACCGCCTATAGCAGATCCTACGTTTCAATTTCTTGTGCAATCGATGGCACCGACTTTAGTTCGTCGACTCCATTACTTGCTCCATCGCTGCGTTAATCATACATACCATTTTCATCATCACGGTATGGTATATTGACTGCGATTGGAAGCTGTCTATATCCTAAGAAACACGAAGCACTACTCCGTGGTGTCACGCAGAAGAGTTGCCACCCCGACGTCCGATGAAAGCACTCATACATACCACCGGGGGTGCTCTTTCTGTCTGTGTTGTCAGCGAGGCGATGCCGAGCGCACCAGCGGGATCTCCTCACAAAGGCAGCAGAAGCAACCTGACTCGAGCCGTAAACTTCGTCAATCGCCAAGGTTATCTTCTTGCTGGAAGACTGATTTGGCAGCGGCAAACCGATCTGCCTGTTGTTGCTCCAATTCTGTCATGGCCGTCAGAAATGCTGGTTCTAGCTGGTAGCTCAGCATCGCTGCTTGGAGCATTTCTCGCGTCACTCCGTGTTTCGCATGGAGATCGTTCGTCACCGTCTCGCCACGCTTCTCGTATAGCTGGTTGATGGCATCTTCCTTGTTGTCTGGGTTTTGCTGCTTCACTTCCAAGCACACTTCATCCATCACCGCACTCAGCAACTCCGCCGACTCTTGCATGATTGCGATAAACTTCTTCAGCGTCAGGTCCGCTGGGACTGCCATGCGGTTGACGACTTCAGCACCACCCATCACTTCGAACAGATCCCGCTGCTTGCGGACGGCGTTCTTGATGAGCATATCTCCTGCTTCCAAGTAGTGCTGTGTCGAAGCACGAACGTCCTCTTCTGTGGTTTCGAACTCTGCAAACACGGTGCATTCCGTCCTCTTCAATGCGTCATGGTATTGGCTCATGAGGTATGCGGCCAACTGCGCTTGCGTGACTGGCAAGCGACTCTGCTTTGCCTCCTCTATCAGCTCAGCTTCGGTGTTGGCCAATTCCATCACAACGTCAGCCATTTCCATACAGATGGCCTCACAGATGTCGAGCAGTCGCCGCTTTGGCAGACTTGGAGGTCCTCGTTCAGCACCTTCGGACGTCTTTGAGGCGCCATCCAACAACTCGGGCGTTCGACCTTGTCTTTCATCGGCGGCTTCTACACTCTCGTTCGTTAGCATCGCAATATGCCGCTGAAGTGCTCGGCTGGATGTGTTTGCTGCGTAGGTGGGCTCACCAGTTCGTCTGCGACAAGCGCAGTGACCGCAATAGTGACTGTGTAACGTGGAGTTTCAGCCATTAGAGCCTTTTAGCACCACCGTGAATTGCACAATGTACGCAAACAAAACGAGGTTTTTCTGACGTTTTGGTAAAAACCTTGCCGGGAAAACACGATGACTTCGGCGCGTTTCGTGTGGTGCTCAAGACTGCAATATCGACAATAATTTTCAATCATTTATATATTTACTATGTTTTGACTGGCAGTGGCAACATGAGCGAAGGTGACGAGGAGCGACAATCTCGTCAGACAGCTCACAGGGGGTGAAACGTACTGGTAAATTAGTGGCCTCTCGATGGGGTCTCGCTTCATTTCCTCATGGAGCATGAGCGCTGCCGTCGAGTCTCCTTGGACAGGAGAGCAATGATGGCGAGAACCGCCATCTCGCATTCGGACATCGTAAAAATTTCACCTCGCATTCGGACAAGGCACATTTAATGTGCCTTGTGCTAAACCACACAAATCACACGATAAAATACACGGCAAATATTTACGCCAACAATACACTCGCGCAACATTCATGCAAAAACATTGTATAGGCACAAAAGATGCCACGCCAGGCGCAGAAGATGCCACGCAATGCGAGCGGAGGAGAGAAAGCGACGCGTAAGTCATCGCTACACGGCACGGATGCCGACGATGGCATGGATGTCAACGATGGAATGGATGCCATACTTGATCTCATGGACTCAGAGCTGGGATTGGCCTCCAACAAGCAAGATGCATATGCGAGAACAAAGTTCAATTTCTTTCTGCAGCGAATCAGTCCTCCTCATTCCTTTGAGTTGATCCACAAGGAAGAGGTGACAAAGGGTTTTGTGGGGCAATTTTTCAGCTTTCTGCAAGGTGCTAAGGTGAGGGTATTTATTGGCAAACATCGATGAAGTACCTCAGCTCGATCAAGCGGCAGCTGAAAGAAACCACCCGCACTGATTTGTTCAAGGCAGAGTCGGAAGGGTATTTGGTTGCAGGCGCAACTTCAACCAGAAGTATGTGTTGCAATCTATTCGAACTGGAAAACGGTTGAAAAACAAGCTGCAATGATGACGTTGCAAGATCTGGAGACAATAAGCAAGTTGCTCTTTGCTCAGAATAGTGTTCATGCCCTAATGGATCGTACACTTATGAACAATCAGTGGTTGTCCATTGGAAAAAGTTCGGATATCGGCAGCTTGTTTTTCACCGATTTGCACTGGTTGAATACATTCTTGGTTATTGGCATGCCAAGGTACCCTCAAAGCAGTGCGTATTTGGCTATGGACTGATTGGTACTAGTGGCTGATGTACGTTGTCGCCAGATTGAAAGTGAGAAGACATCAGAGCATCTCAATATCCTGCTCTCCCTGCAATTGGGCTATTGCCTCTCCGCTGTTGTCCGATCGGTACAATGCCTCAGACAGTCTTATTTCGCAGGTTGCAGAAGCAAGACAGAGACTCGCATTGCTGCCCTCATCAACCGGGTGCTGAAGATTCTATATCAATTGGACTCTGATTGCTCTCTTATAAAAAATCCCCCATCACACTCACGCGTCGAGGTGGTGCTACACACGCCAGTAGTCATGGTGAAATATATTTATCGGATTTGGCGCATCGTGGATTGAGGAGCATGGATGGATTGGCAACTTTGCTTGAGTACATATCACCCACTTCTGCTAATGATCAGACCGTTGCCAAGGCGTGGGGGTTGGAAAGAACCCAGTTAGGCTGGTTCGCCTCCTGGCCTGGAATGCTTCACACATGAGGCGCACGACGTGCGGGTACGCGTCGACGAATTTGCACGTAAAATGCGCGAGACATTCTTCTGCAAGATTGAAAGACGTGGATTTGCGGATTGTTGACGGCAATACTCCTGATGTACTACGGTATAACAAGTCTGGAATATCCCGACCACATCGTCCACAGCCAGATTAGAGCAGTGTCGGGAAGTTGGAGCGCACGTCAGGTGTCACACGCTCAGCTGAAGGAGTGGGAAGGGTGATTCGCCGGGAGTTCGTGAAAGACAATCTCTTTGCCCTTCCTGTGGAATATATTAAGCGCAATCTTAGTTACAAGGAGCTGAGTGAACAGTACGTTGGCTTACATACCTTGGCTGGGACTCTGGAGCGTGGTGTGCTGGCGTACCAGCACACGATGTTAACTCACCCAGCACCGAGCTTATCGCCAATTTTCCACGATAAGCATTTTCTATTGCTTCTACGGAGCCTCGTAATTATCCTTACTGCGGGTCGGCCAATCAAATTTGTATGTGATGGCTTGAAGCCTAATCACGATTGTCAATGATAAGTGAGATCATCCCTCTGATTGGCTAAGTCTATTCACGAATTGCTTGGTCGGTGATCACTAATTCGTGGCTGGAGCAGTTGTCAAGAATAATCGGGCGTGCTTGCAATGCACTTGGCCGCATTGTGGGAACACGGCCAGTCAATTCCAATTCCGTTACCCCGCGGGAAAGAAGCAACAAGCCACTAAGCAAACATGCCCGAAGAGTATGTCGTTCAGCGTATTGTTGGCGTGAAGAGCGTGAAGCAAGGAAGGAAGCGCCACTGCACCAAGTACCAAGTGAAGTGGGAGGGCTATGATGAGCTGACGTGGGAGCCCGCTTCCAATTTCACGAACTGCCAGTCGAAGATCGACGAATTCCTGGCGCAACAAGCTCGCGTGACGACATCACGCGTGACGACATCATGGGCGCCATGCCCGGTCGCTGATGCGTCCGCCGAAGAGCTGACCGAACGAACCAGTCCCGCCCCGGCACACGACAACGTAAACACGGTCGCTGATGCGTACGCTGAAGAGCTGACCGGTAGCACCAGTCCCGCACCGGCACACGACAAAGGAAACATCAGTGGCGAAGACGTGGTCCCGGAGGATGACTGGTTTTTGATGGACGGAGAACCAGTGCCAAGTCCTGCGCCGGCCGACGGCGACTTCGCACTCGAAGATGAAACCAGCACGAAGCGAGCAGGATCAAGCGCAAACGAAGAGTCCTCGTCCTGCTCAACCCAACGCTCACGCTCGAGGGGAACTAGAAACACAGAGAAGAAAAGCGATGGGTTTTTGACTCCGACGTCAGCGATGGTGAAGACGAATTCGAAGACATCGCTTGCGACGAAGTCTTGGTCGTCGAAACCGATGAGGCAGACGACAGTGACGACGACGAATGGACGCGGTGTCTGAGGCGTTGGTAGGCTCCCACGGAGAGCTCAAGAACGACGAGCTGCGTCAAATGGCTATTGATGGTCTCAAGAATGCGTACTACGGAGAGGACACGATAAAAGCTGCCGAAGACGTCAATCCGTTTGAAGGTGGTCCCGTTGTATCGGAAGCAGCAGCCGCAGCAGCAAAGACTATGCAACCAATCGACCTCTTCTTCTTCTTCTTCTTCATGCCGAAGTCATTGTGGCGCCGCATTGTCATCAAAACCAATCGCTACGAGCGTCAGACAAGAGAAAAACGAACGCGCCAAGCTTGAGGACGTATTCTTTGGAAATATCCAAGAGCTGTCGCCGCGGAAAAGTTTGCGGAAGCCCAGCGCAAGCTGGCCATGTTCGAGGAAGTACTTCTGCATGAGATTTTGACGATGCTTGGGCTGTTGGTCGCGCGGTCTTTGTGCCCTATRAAAATGGGCATCGAGCGCCATTGGGCGTCAACGTCACAAGGAGCTATTCCTGCGGGAACGTGGTCAAGATTCATGCCAAGACAACGCTTCCGCGACATCTTCCGCTTCCTGCACTTCAGCGACAATAAGCATGCKATGGCGAAAAAAGACCGCGCATGGAAGGTTCGTCCAGTGGTCGAGACATTGCAGCGCACATTTCTGCAAGGCCTTATAATTGGACGGTGGGTCGCGTTCGACGAGATGGTGATTCCATCCAGAAGCTCTCGGAACACGGTGCGCATTTACCTCAAGAACAAGTATGGCACCAAGCTTTTTGCGACGTGCTGCGGTGAGATGAACTATTGCGCCCGCATCAAAGTGTACTGCGGTGCGCGACAAGATGCCAGCTACGTTGACACGCTCAGTGGACCAGCGGCGGTGATCCGGGCGGAACAGATTTGTGCCTAAAATATGCTTAATTGCCTTAATTGTCCCATGAAATTGTGTCCTGATTGTGCTCCCAAAATTCCCCCGAAATACCGTTGTTTGGGTTTCACAAGTTTCTTCATTTTGGATTTCCACCAGCTGCAGCAACAGGTCCTGCTGCTGGCCGAGCCAACACGCAGAATCGAACTTGAATTAGTACATAAAACCAAAAACGACTATATTAAGTGAAAATGAAAAGCTTGCTGTCTTCCGTCTGGTTCTCCTGTATTTTCTCTGAATTCCAACCGGCACCGTACCTCACTGGAGGATGCCCCCGTACCTAACCTCGGCCCAAACTCCACTCACAACCTCCGTTGCAGAGAGATAACCATTCGGTTTTACCGTATGGGAGTACTATTCGGACTCTGGCGGACGTGTGAGTGACGAACCTTATGCCAGGAATGATCAGAGCGGGGTTCGAGCCCGCAATACTCACCACGGAGAAGGGGCACTTTGCCCAGTGCGACCATTTGCACAAACCGGCAAAGCCAATCTGAAGGTGCGATCTGGTCGTTCCAGGCACCGATTGGCGCAGCCAAGCGCTGCTGCACAGTGATTGGTTAGAGGATTGAACACTCTAATTTGATTAATTAATATATGTATCCCACATTGTTCACGCTTCATCCCGACGCTGCTCTGGAAGAACATCAAGCTCGATGCCCGTGCTGCTCATCTCATTGAAGATCATGTTGCCCGTGGCTTCAATGCCAGCATCCGCCACCGGACCAGACGTCTCGGTGGCCGTGGAGGCATCGGGGAGCGTGTTCAGGAACGCGATCTTCTCGTCCAGCGTTGGGCTCTTGACCATGGCACTGCTATCATCCAGTTCCATCAGACATGGCCATCGGTTGTCCCATCATCATTGGGCCTCGTGGGGGTGCCAACAAGGCTGCGTGGCGACGCTCGCGTGGCTTGCAGCTTGCGTTTGTTGCGCTTCGAACGAATGGCGCAGCGTCACACGCAGCGACTTGTTGACGCCAAGCACCTTGGTTTTGTTGCAAGGTTGTAGCCGCGCAGGATGATGATGGACCACAGCGCCATGCGATCGCACATGCGCCGAAAGGAAGATCACCGTCCCTTGATGCGTCCAGCAAGTCAAAGTTGGTCACTTGCTACGCTTCAACAACAGCGAAGCTAACCACGATCAA
Source organism: Lagenidium giganteum (assembly GCA_002286825.1). Lineage (NCBI taxonomy): Eukaryota > Oomycota > Peronosporomycetes > Pythiales > Pythiaceae > Lagenidium > Lagenidium giganteum. The sequence goes on from NSDO01000001.1 coordinate 692,733, forward strand.
CAATCAACATTATTGCCGAGTGTCCCTTGGCTCGATCCCGCTCGGAGTCAACAAGTTGTACTCGGGCTCGACGGTATCTTCAGTTGCGCGGAGAATGGATGCTCGGCTCGCCTTCTCATCGGTAATCGTTTCTGTTCTGGTCACCACTTCCACGTTGGCGTGGA
>NSDO01000001.1:694546-741609 GCA_002286825.1 Lagenidium giganteum
AAGCCATTCGAGCAATGCGTCATCTTGATGGTTCATGATCGCGGGCATGATCTGTATGTCCCGTGCATGTACTTCCTGGCCGATGGACGAGACGAAATCATCTATCGACACATTTTGCGCTGGGTAAAGGAACAAAGCAACAATTGCCTCGACGCGGAGACGGTTGTGTGCAACTTTGAGCAAGGGATGATGAACGCCATCCGACGAGCTTCCCAACACCGGCATTGTAGGCTGTCTCTTCCATTGGAAGCAAGCAATACGCCGTAAGATGGCGTCACTTGGGATTTCCAGACAACACATCTCGGTGGCAATGGCCCCAGGTAACATGGACTTGCTGACAGTCGCGAAGGCCAGTGTGGTGCAATCAAAGGGCATACTTACGTACAGCGCCTGCTCAACGGGCACATGGACATCGAGGAGGATGCAGAGAAGTGGCAAGCTTTCTGGAAGTACTTTGCAAAGACATGGGTGAAAACCGATAGTGTCGACTGCTGGAACATCTCGGCAATGGATAGAGAGCGGCGCACCCTCGTTGCACGAACGAACAATGCCCTCGAAGCTTACAATCGCGCGTTTGCCGAGCAATTTCCTGCAGCCCACCCCGGCATCAAGACTTTTGTGCACGTTGCTAAACTGGGGTCAATCCGGTTTGTGCAGCAACTACGTGATGTGGCACGAGGAGTGCAAGATCCCCCGGCCCATATCTCTCAAGTTGACTACCCGCGTGTTCCACGCTCGTTGCGCTGATGCCGATGGTGTTGGACGCACAGAAGAGGAAAGAGTGGAGGCCGTGTGTGCCTCACGCGCTATAGCCTCGTGCTGTGAGCGCGTTGGTGAAGAAGAAGAACGGAGCCACAGGGGCTCCATGTATTCTCGAGCGGTTACACCTTTAACCTGCAACTCGCAGGTTCAACGTAGCAACCTAATGCAAATATAGATGGCTTCATTGCCGCATCCGATCCAAACCAAGATAGCTCCATCGCCACACATCCCGCAGCCGACCCAAAAACCAACACTCCTCCATGTGAGGCGATGTGGCTCTCGTCAGCTGAGACCAAGCTGGTTTGTGAACTTCGTGTGCTTGACTTCGGCCAAACCTTTTGTGAACAAGTCAGCGATCTGATCCTCGCTCTTCACGTAAGACGTCTCCACCTTGCCCTTCCTTGACGTATCACGCAGGGACTTGTATTTGATGTCGACGTGCTTCAGTTTGTGAGAGGTCATTTCGCCTTGGACGTGCTTTATCGCCGCTTGGTTATCCACGTAGAGTTGCATTGGCATCACCACCGATACACCAAGTTCTTGAAAAAGCTCCATGACGCCGAGCGCGTCTTGCATCACAACTGCGGCGGCCACGAACTCTGCCTCAGTGGTCGACAGGGCCACCGTGGGTTGTTTTCGACTGTGCCAACACACTGGAAATCCATCCACCATTACAACGCCGCCTGATACTGACTTTCTGTCCGTGGCATCCTCAGCCCAGTCGGCGTCGCTGTACACCGCGACCTCAACACCTGAGCAACCATGATGCGGACCCACACTCAGCTTGTAATTCTTCGTGCCAACCAAATACCGCAGTATGCGCTTTGCGAGTCGCCAATCGCTTTGTGTCGGTGCGTGGATTTTTCTGGTGAGTCGATGCACGGCATGTGCAATGTCCGGACGTGTGCAGCGTGCGAACCAGAGCAAACTGCCTGCCACGGATTGGAACGCCCTCACCGTTGGGCCGCTGTCGACTCCGCCTGCGCTCACAGGGAGTAGACTGTCAGGCTGTTGGGTATCACGAATGAAGCCCGGAGACATGGGTGTGCTGCCTGGCTTTGCGCTCTCCATCTGATGTTCGGTGAGGAGTGTTTCTATGCCGAATTGCTGGTCGAGGCTTAGTGAGCCATCCACTTGCATGTCGACACGCATCCCCAGGAACGTCGAGACTGGGCCAAGGTCTTTAATGTTGAGAATCTTCATATCTTGAAAGAACTCGTCGATCACAGCCTTGCTTGTTCCTGTAACCAGCGCGTCGTCTACGTACACACCGACCACCACAGTGTCAGTGGCCGTGCGCTTCRTGAAGACGCAAGTGTCGGTCMGGCATCTCGCATAACCAGCATCAACAAGTGKYGACGCGAAAYGTTCATTCCATAGCCGGCCTGCTTGTTTTAAACCATATAGGTTTTGGAGCAGCTCCAGCGCGACTTCACTGACGTGAGTTGCTCCAACTTGAGCTAGTTCGTCCGCTGTGAGTCGTTTCCCTTTAGGTACGCGCAGGAGAACACGAGTACCGTCATTCTTCGCAGCTTTAACGTAGGCGTTCGGGATGTCGCTGTATCTTGCCTCTTCGTGCCACGCACGAGCCAGCGTGAATATGACTTTCGCGGCGCTCATGTCAATAACAGGCGAGAACGTGTCGGTGTAGTTTACACCTTTGCGTTGCTCATTTCCACAGGCAACTATTCGGCTCTTGCGACGATCGAGCTCACCATTGCTGTGGAGCTTTGTCTTGAATATCCACTTCGAGTGGAGAGACTCATCATCAGATTCGATCTTGACCAAACGCCAGGTGCCATTAGCCTCAAGAGCATCGAGCTCTGCGTCGATTGCAGCATGTCAGGCTGCTGCATCTGGTGAGTTCATTGCTTCCGTGAACGTCGTCGGATCACAAGTCGGCACCACAGCTTGTGCCATCTCTCGAACTTTACGTGACGGTGCAGGGGTTCGTTTCGGGCGGCACTCGGTGCCGGCACTCTGGAACTTGGCTTGGAGCATTTGGTCCTGTGAATGCTTGGTCTCCACTTGGAACTTCATGGCTGTTTGGAGTGTTCTGAATGTCACGCACGTGAGTTGTGACGACGACTTTGCGGTCTTCAATGAGGAGAACTTTGTAGCCCTTGATTTCGTCCGAGCATCCCAGAATGCGACCTGGTACACTGCGAGGGTTCCAAGCCTTACCTTTCGGCTCATCGCGTCGAACCATGCACTTCGCTCCAAATGATGCGAGATGCGATGCCACGAAGATCGGGGGCGCTGTCTGTGAGGAGTTGAATAGGCGACACCCCACCTTCATTCGAGCGACACGGGCTACGATTGTGCATGAAGGCAGCATAAGTGACAGCATCGCCCCCAAACATTTTCGGAAGATCGGAAGACACGACCATAGCACGTGCCTTGTCAATGATAGTTCGATGCATACGTTCGGACTTGCCATTGCTGTAGGACTGGTGAGGCTCTGTGCGTTGACGGGCGATGCCCGTTGTCGCGCAGAACAAATCCACGGCCGCGTATYCACCTCCGMCATCGGTGCGTAGTACCATCACACGACAATTGAACTGCCGTTCAAAAAACGTGAGAAAAGCTTGAAACTGATTGGCGGCTGCGTCTTTGGTCTTCGCAACGACCACATAGCAGTAGTTGGAATAGTAGTCGACGAAATTGACCAAATATCGATTTCCAAGGCGATCTCGGGGAGTCAGGGGCCCTTTCAGATCGCTGCACACGACCCCACCGACACGATGAATCGGTGCATTAGCACCGCTATCTCGTTTCCCACGTAGACTGCGTGTGTGCTTTGCAGCGGCATATAAAGGCCAAGCAGGACGATATTGATCCGTAATCTTGATGAGACTGGCTGGATTGCTCGCAAGCCGAATCACAGCATCATAGTGAAGATATCCGAGACGCTGATGAAAACTGAACAGGCTGTCTTCCTCAGGCGCTTCGTGATCATGACGTGCAGGGTCACTTGGCTCGGTGCACGGTAGCCCACCATCGTCACTTGTTGGTGCCGGCACAGTGATATCACTCTCTACAGGGGTATGGCCTGGAGACAACTTGGCACCAAGAACTGGAGCGGGGCGGCTTCGTCGACGCTTGGGGCGAACACAAACCGTGAGAACGCATGATCGCTGCTTGACATCGAACACACGGGAACCCGAAGCGCGCACCCCAACGAAATTCGACTGTGTGGTAGCATCATAACCCAAATAACAACCGCGACCTTGTAGTTCGCACACGGACACGATGTTGTACGGGAGCGACTCGGCGTAATACACGTTAGTGAGCGTCACGTCGACCACGCGCCCACCTGCTTTGGCGTGAAGAGGCACGGATCCAACGAGCGTGCTGAGAAGTGATTCGCCGGTTGGAACGACGCATTCGATGCGGCATTTGCGAGGGTCGGTGAGCAAGGCACGATCATTGACAAAATGCCGACTGGCTCCACTGTCCAAAACCCAGTTCTCCCAGTGGCCAGGCTCGTGAACGTTGGCATCATCGGGAAGGGCTGCAGAATGACGCCACCGAGTGGTTCTGCGCCAGAGACTTTCTTTCTGCAGTTGCGGGCGTAGTGGCCGGGTATCCCACAGTTGTGGCACTTGCCATGTATCTTGCGTCGTGGCGGCATGACTCCTCCAGCTAACGGCTTCCCTTTTCCTGGCCGTGCACTTTCCAAGCTTTGAGTGTATTGAACAAGCTCCTGGGCATGTAAGAGGGGGCTCGGATGATAGCGATTGTACTTCGCCATGAGCAACGATTCAAACTCAAGGCTCGCGTGATGAACAATGTTCTCCAAAATCATTTCGGCGCCGTTGCTGACATGTTGCTGCAGGGCAGCAAGGTAGACGTAGTGTTCTGACCAACTTCGTTTCGGGTCCTTGCGCTCCATGAATCGTCGGAGAACTTGCGTGGTAGCGATATGGGATGCATAAGCCGCCCCCAAATGATCCATAGCGAACTCGACGGTGGGGTTTACGTCCCACCAAGCTTGAATGTTTTCTTGAAAATATCTCGATGCCCATCCACTAAAGTGGCGTCCCAGGCATTCTATCTTCACATTGTTATTTAAATCAAAACCGCAATTCAGCTCGGAGATTCGAACGGCGCGTAAGAATCCTTTTCCCCATTGAAAAAAACCGCACCCAGTCCGGGGTACAGTTCCTCTCCACTAAAGTGAGCGAGCCCCAGTTGGAGTTGCTTCACCGACGGAACGTTGGCTCTTCCTTGCGCCGCTCCTCGCATCCCAAGGAGGAAACTATCACCCAAGTCTGCGCGTGCAAAACTGTTGCGAACTCTGTGTGGCGACTCCAACAGCTCGTCCAAACGCAAGCGCCGGTTTGTTGGGGGCGTCATTGGGAAATCTTCTTGTCCGTACACAGGAGGATCCCGCATCGCGTGCTGGACGGGTGCTCCTCCAATCGGCCCATCCGGCCTCTTACCAGACTGTGGCACCTCTCGATCACGTTTGTCTTCCTTCGATGGCTGCGGTACTTCCTTGCCTTGCATGCCTTCGATCTTCGCCTCCATGGCCTCCAGCTTGCTCATCAGCGCGGCTAACACTGCAGACGAGTTCTCTGGTGCGCTTTGCTCTGCACCGACCGGCCCATTTGCCGGGTCCACGGGAACTGGGACCGGGTCTTCCTCACGCTTACTCTCTGCCCGCTTCTTTGGGCTCATAACCTGTTGGACGCACAGAAAAGGAAAGAGTGGAGGCCGTGTGTGCCTCACGCGCTATAGCCTCGTGCTGTGAGCGCGTTGGTGAAGAAGAAGAACGGAGCCACAGGGGCTCCATGTATTCTCGAGCGGTTACACCTTTAACCTGCAACTCGCAGGTTCAACGTAGCAACCTAATGCAAATATAGATGGCTTCATTGCCGCATCCGATCCAAACCAAGATAGCTCCATCGCCACACATCCCGCAGCTGACCCAAAAACCAACAGATGGTGTGTATATCGACAAGATGACGTGTTCATCATATCGCATGTTCACATGCCAGGCGGACCTGCTAGTATCGGGTACAATTTGTCTGTCTCCCGCGAATTGCGGGCCTTTTGGCTCAGACTGGGCACAGCGATTTGTACCTAATTTCTTACTAAATTGGTATCCTTATGCATAAATATTAGCCCGAAAATAATGACAATTCATGAAAATCATTCACCAATTAGACACAAATAAAAGGACGCCGGTGATCCACGACCTAAAGGCGATCTGGCCACCGCACAAGATTGACAGATCTCAAATGCGCGTCGTTGCGACTGACCGCGAGTACTCGTGCGTGTCGCTTGCAGTTCGATTGTTTGTCATGGGGTTCTGCAACATCGGCACCGTCACGCCAGCACGCCTCGGGTTCCCCAAAGATCTCACGTATCCATTCAAGACTGTTCCCAAGCGTCTGGCCGGGCAGCGTGGATTGACRCGATTGCAGAGATCGCTCGCGTTCCCAAATCGCTACGTCTGCAGTTGGATTGACAACAAGCCAGTTTATTTCCTCGCTTGTGGTGTATCCACGCTCAAGACTGCCATCACACGCAAAGAGAAGAATGGCTCGAGCGTCGACGTCGTCTGCCCAGCGTTTGTCTCCGATTACAACAAGTATATGAACGACGTATACTCGTATGACCAGCTCCGTTTACAACGTTACTCGATTCAACGAGCTCTGCGGGCGAAGAAGTACTATATGACGCTATTCGTTGGGCTTTTAGACATGGCGCTGGTGAGCGCGTACATTGTGCACTGCCAGTACTGCAAGTCGATGAGCCAGACACCAATGACGCAAGATGGATTCCGGACACTGTTGCATGAGCTAATGTTGAGCATGACCGAAGCCGATTCCAGATAAACATCGCCAGCAATGTCGCCGAACTCGTCCAGGCCTCGCGTCTCTCGCTCCTCCGTCACAAGCCACCACCTTGAAGTCTGACGATAAGCAGCGGTATGGGAAGCCTCTTTATCGTGTGTGTAAGGTGTGTTCGATACTCCATACCGACCAATCCAAGCTCATCGGGAAGGCAAGAACGTATTGCGTGGAGTGCTCCAGCGAAAAATGCCGTATCTACTTGTGCGACCGAATCCAAAGCACACACGAAGAAAACCACATGACGTGCTTTCAGATTTGGCACCAACTTTGGCAGAATGGCACCAAGCGCGATGACGGCCGGAAGATTCGAATGCGAAGGGCCAATGCCAAGGCCAGATCCAAGTCCGTGGTAGAGTCGTTTATTAGTTTGCTTACAGGCGCATCATCCAGTGCTTCCACTCAGTGCTAAACAAATACGCAACTTCCTCTCTTCACTCCATCACGCGGTTGTTAATCTTTTATTTTGTATTGGCATTACCACGTCCGAGCCAAGCTCACAGTCGGTCACAGAACATGTTGGCTGGAGTATGGTCAAGTGCACATACTCCAGCCAGCATATTCTGTTATGGCAGCCTGGGTTGACAATGCCACACGTCACACAAACATGCCAAAGCCTCTTGGTGGTAGTATGTGCAATCGACCATACAAAACATAGGAGGATGTGTCACAGCTGGGGAACACCGCTGGTGACGGATGGCGCGCATCTGCAGCGTGCATCAGGCATACACAAACCGATACAAACGACCACATGGCGGATTTCTCTGACGATGAGGACCGTCGACTGGTGCAGTTGGTGCGGGCGCTTGAAGCAGACGGAGTGGCAAGCATTCAGTGGAAGGAAGTTGCGCGACGACTAATGGCGAAGCACAAAACACCAGATCAACTGCGTATGCGCATCAAGAACCTAAAAGAGCGCTGCAGAAATGAAGTTGCGCGATTTCCATCTTGGTTCTTCGTGAAGCCGGTGCCCAAACCGCGCTACAGGAAGCGGCACTCTTACCACGCAACGCGTGTGACGTTGGTGACATCACCATTCACGGCTTCAACAGATAACACGTCAGCCTAAAGTCAGCAACCGTCAGTGTCGTCTCAAGTTCACTCTGGTGTTAGCCCACAGCCATTAGTCGGGTCAACACGTCCCGCTGCGCCGTTACACCCGCCCAGGCCCCTCCAACAGCAGAGCGGGGCGATGAGCTGATTGAGCCGTTTCAAGAACCGRAGAGTGACATGACGATGTTGCCACGGTAATGAAATCAATTGCCAACATCATCGCGGACTTGTACGAGCCGCCACCCTTGTCGGCGCCGGAGAACAAAAGGCGGCGTGAAAGAATGAAGGCGATCGCGAGCGCACGAAATCCTGAAGACCATGCACCGAGCATATCGCTGGTTCATCTCACGCGACTGTGTTGGAAATATTCAAGGCCGTGACGAACGCGGATGTTCGGCAACCAAGCGGAAAGACCGACAAGAACGCAGGGGGGTTGACGGCAGGCAGCACAACAAAATTGATTCGAGAAATCGGTTTTATGGGTGCGGACGTGATCGTTAACATTGGGGCTGGCATTGGAAACGTGGTTGCACAGGTTGCCCTCGAGACTGTTGCCAGGGCTTCCAACGGCATCGAGAAGCGCGCAGATCTTGTTCAGCACGGACTGTCATCAATCAAGCGCTTTTGAGACAAACCACGTGCGGCTTTACCAAGCGCGGCTGATCCAAGCTGACGTATCGGACGTTGACTTTAGCCGTCACCCAGACTTGCACGATACGAGTGTGCTTTTCTGCCACAACACGCTGTTTAGTCCACAAAGCCAGCTTGCCGTTGAACGCATCTGCTGTCGATTACGCGGCTTGCGCATCGTGATTCTTCAGCAACCATTCTGCCATCGCCATCGCTCAAGCTGCATTCTTCTTTCATCCACGGCCAACTCCCCTCGTCCTATCTGTAACATTTACCACGTCGCCATGGCATTTTATCTTGTATGATAAATTGACCTTCATTTTCACGCAACACATTCACATCTCCTGTGCTGTTATTGTTGGCCGCACACGTCATTTGGAGCGCTCACGTCACAGATCCAGAGTCGTTAATTCCCATACATATTGGAGGGAGTTTACTGAGTGCAAAATTGTAAAAATATGTGTGAGTTCGGAGGCGTAAATCTTAGGTGCGCTTGGAGTAATTTGCTGGGGAAGTAAATCGGAGCCTTGACATGAACGAATATGATTGGTCGAGCTTATCATGGAAAATCATCGATATGAATTCAAGGTTTTTTCTTATCGCTGATTTTCCACTTTAAGGCGCTTGGCTGGTTAAGACGCTGCTGCATCGGATTCTTGATAACCAGCATAGTGTTGGTACTCGTACTTCTGCCGTGCAAGCCGAAGATGAATTGCCAATATCGACCAATGGGAATGCATGTGACCTAACGAAACGGTCGTTCGTGGAGGCACTCGGTAAGCCATGGTCCAGCGACTTCACTTCGCTCAAAGGAATGAAACTCCAGGATTTGTTGGTCCGAAAGTGCGTGGTGCGATACAACTGGTGCAGATCTTTGTGGTCATGTCCTCGCTCCCTCTGCAAGCAACTGAGTCCGATGCACTTGCTGAGTACCAATTTCCAGAAACCGCAGCACCTTCATCTTTGCCCGTCGCGTGCAGATGCAGGTGCTGTAGTTTCTGGACAAGCATATCGTGCATCACCGGAAGCTGGAAAGCGCCAACGATCTTTGACAGGTTCTGTGTCAGGAATTGTGCGTGCATGGGACGAGCTCCGTCCGTCAGTTCGGGAAGAAGCGGAGCGTGTCGTCAAGCTGCGATTCATGCACGGAAAATACCCACAACACTATCGCAAAAAAGCGGATTGATACCTGCTCTGCGTTCTAAATGATCGTGATATCAAATTGGATGGCCGAAACAAACCGGTGGGAATTAAACCCGCAGTCTGCCCAGTGTGAGCCATTCAATCATTGAGCTTCCGTTTCATCGTAATTGATCGCAATACATCTTCGCTTTTGCATCCGCATCTGTGTTCAACATGCGTCATGTCGGTGAATAGTTCGGTCAGTGCACAGCGCGGGGCATAGCACATTTGGATGCTTGCAGACGTGTCGACGTGGACTTGGTTTTTCATTTTTGATTGTATCAGCCGCCCACACGCCACAATTGAAGCAATGCCAGCCGTGATACACGATAATTGTGTCATTGGTGCATGTTTGCTTATTGATGGGTCGTACGGCACTGATGCTGTAACGGGACTGCTTTCAGCCCGCTACCACAGCGTACACGCTGTGCGCAATCCGAGGAAGCTTGCTTGAGTGACGTTGGTCTCGCTCACTCGTCTTGACGTCCAGCTGACGTCAGGGCCTGTGTGGTTGGAGGGAAAAACAGAACTGAAGATATTGCAGGGTCCTTATATTCTACTAAAAAATGTACCAACACCTACATGTCCTACATATGTAATATTTATACCTAATCCTACTGAAGGACCCCGTTGGCTGATAATGATCCGCATTTCAACTAATCATGTGATGGGACCAATTGGCTCATTACATCATCCCCCTTAAAGTGCGAAGCAGGGGATTCGCTGAAAAAAAGCGCCGAAGTTGCGAGGCGGCGCAAATGCGAAGCGCCTTCGGCGATCAGGCGCGCGCGACAGACGTTTTCGTCTGCGCCGAAGTAGACGAAGCGTCAGTCTCCGACGCACGCCGTGCTGAAGCGAGGGACGCTGCGTCCCTCCGCGTCATATTGGAGCTGCACGTGGGTGCAATGCGACCGCGGTGTAGCGGTCGCACTTGGTGTGCAAACAGCGCGAGCTGGCTTGCACTTCGCGACTGGTAGCGCGACGAGTACATCGTTACACATGTTCTTGAAGACTCGCCTTTGATGGTAAGTCTCTGCACTTGGTCACGTTGGCTCAGCAGCACCTTCATGGTGCCACACAGCGCGTGATGGTCAGCAACACGCTTGCGTGTGTTGCATTTTCAAAGCCGTCGAACTTGGCGGCTTCAGTCGTTCTTCTGCAGTGATGTGAACGCACCATGCACAGTCTTCAACTCTTGGTACGAGGCCAAGGGTGCCCGTCGCCAGACGAAGCGGCGCCGCCGCGGCGCCGAGGCTCACACTTCGCAACTTGTGTCGTCGCGAGCAAGTGTCACCGAGGATGGTGACTCAGACGCGCGCATCGCTGCGCGTCGTCAGGGGAAGGATGCCGCACGTTGTCGGCATCCTCATCTTCAGCAGTACCTCGTGTGCTTCTTCAGTAACACCTTAAACAGGTGTTACATCGTCGTTTACAACACCATTGGGGCGTTGCATTTCATCTTCGGTGCCATCCACGGGATGCCACATTGTCATCACGCCGCACACATGCGTTAGCATGGCGGCGACATTCTTCATTATTGTGTGGAGCGTCAACGCGACACCAAAGCGTGATACAGTGTCACTCTATCATACGACATGAGCCGCCGGGGCATGGCGACTCCAACTTGGCGTGAGCGCCTTGCACTCATGCTTCACCACGAAGCGTCGCTTTGTTACCGGCAGCGACGCTCGTATTCGCGCAGCATGTCCGGCACATGTCCGGCGCATGCGGCTGCAGCGTTGCGTGAGGTTCCCAGGTGTCAGCACTAGCCGGGTAGCCGAGCCAGTGCACGCGATAGAAGCGCGCAACACTGCGCGTCTTGTTTCCACGATGACACACACGGTCTTCATGTGCGACGATGCTGTCAATAGTCCAACGTTGAGTGCCGCTGTTGACGACCAGTGGAGGATGAACGTCTCGAACGAATCGAGGCGCTGTGTGACTGAATCGCTGATGACGTCGCTCACGTGATAACGGCACTAAGGGCGACTCAGGGGAACGTGAAGGTGGTGCGTCGAGAGCGTCACGTGTTGATGAGCGAGCTCCGCGTGATGCATGCGGAGCTCCGGGCTTCGACTGCGTCGGCTGCTTCGACTGCAGCGGCACTGGTGGTCGCTGATCCAATGGCTGCGGTGTCGGCATCGCCGACGTTGATGGCTGCGCCGTGGGCTTGGCCTTGGGCGTACCAGTTCGCTCACCCACCTGGTGCGAGCGCTCAACCGATGGCGCCGCTCGTGACCGCACCACCGCAGGTGCCGACGGTTGAAGCTCCTCGCCACACGGCTCCAAGTGTGGCGCCCGAGGCGACGGACGTCGATATACTTGTGCCTCCGGCTCGGAGGCGCCGACTTCGACGACTGTGGCGAGCGACGTGACTCTGACTCTATCGCCGCTTCGCTCGGCGACATCTGCGACTGCGAGGTCGATTCACCTTGATCAACCTGGAATTGATCCTCGTGGCGGTGATGCCGCTTGAGGCACCCAACGTAGAACGTCGGGTGCAGTCGCATTCTCGACGGGATGTCGACGGTGTACGCGTGGCCGCTCGCCTGCGTCTGACCAAGATTACACATGAATTGAATATTGATACATTTAAAATATTAAGATTGCCGCAGGTCTCTCATCTACTCACTCAACACTGATCACTTCTTCTTTTGCCTTTCAAGCGTCAAGTCTTCAGTCCTCTTCTCTCTTTTTCCTGTTTCACTTCTCATATAATGTTGCTCGTGTTGCTGGCGACGTTCGATAGTGTTGCTAATGTTGCCGTAATACGACAGAAACGTTCGATGGATTTGGTTTGAGGTGTTGATCTAAGGCATTCCTTTGGCAGGGTTTCAATTATTCGTCTCGACGACGTGTGGGGCTTGTGCGGACTTGCCGTGGAACTCGGGGCTATTGCTCGTCAACTGTCGAATGCCGGCGGCATAAAACACAATGTCTGCTCTAAGGTCTTCGAGAGCAGACGTTGGTGTTTCTTGGTCGATGCTGTTGTGCTTTGGAGAGGACGTATAGCGAGACTAAATGAACGCATTCATCAAGCATTAAAAGGTGTTCCCCAGTGTTGCCTCACTGACAGACCACCACAAGCTCATACGATAAATGCCCAATCCAGTTTTGGTTTGCAAGATTCTTCTGTTGAATGCCCAATTCAGACGTGGGGGGGCTAGCAATTTAATATACAAGTTTGACGTTGCCGCGGTCAGGCTAATGTGCCGCTTGGCGCCAGAGCTGGCTTGGTCGTAGCAGCAGCGTCTTTCAATCGGCACGCGTTCGCATCTGTCCACTCTGGAATGATCGGTCCGAAGTCTTTGACTGCATAATCAGAGAAGTCCAGAGCCTGCGGTACGTGTCCTGAGTGGTCGATGGCGGTCATCAACAAATGACAGACTTGGCCCAGCTCAGCGTCGCCGAGTTGCACAATCTTCTGCACTGATAGCATTTCTGTGGTTAAGAGTCTTCTTGATCTTGTGGGTTGGTTGGTTTGGTGATTGGAGCCTGTACTTCTGGTTCCTTATTGTCTGGAACAACGCGCAGGTACTTGGTTGGTTGCTTTGACTTATCGCTAGCAAATTGAATACTGGCGGTCGGGTGCCTGCTGCGACGGTTGCCATCGACAATTCTCGCACGTTCAGGTACGCAAAAGCAAGCAACGGTGTGCTGTGTGTCTCTTGTGCAGGGCATGCTGTTGAAGTTGATTTCAACGATGCAGCGTTGTCACCTGATGCGTTGACGTACCTGCGACGTGTGAAGTGCAGAGAAATAAGCAAACTGTGATGTGGGACAAAGAAATGCACTGCCGTTTAAAAATCCACGTCCACGTTGAAGATGCGAGTGCGAGCGCACATGCACGTGCGTGCACCCATGTCGCGGTTCCTGAAGATCAGGCCAGCAGAGTGGTCTGCGTGTCTGCTGCGATTATTATCCCTCGTGAAACAAGCGATTTCTTTCCGATTGGATGTTGAAAGATGCCTGTGGATCTTAGTGCGTTCAAGATTGTTGGTGATGGATTCAAGAATAACTATTGTACATTGACTTACGTCCCTCTGACCACCATTTTCTTACGCCACTGATGGAGCTGACATCACCGGAGTACGTGTCGTCGCATCCTTCAGTCGGCACGAGTTCGCGTCCGTCCATTCTGGGATGATTGGGCCGAAGTCCTTGATGGCAAACTCGGAAAAGTCGAGGACTTGTGGCACATGGCCCGTGTGATCGACCGCGTTGACCAAGAACTGGCAGACTTGCCCCAGTTCGGCGTCGCCGAATTCCACGATTTTCTTGATTGGCAGCGTTGGGGATGTGATCGACTCGACAAGCAGTAGCTCTGGTGGTTGGCGCTTGTTCAATTTCTTGTTTGCTCCTAGTTGCTGGAACGACTGCGCTTGCGTTCTTCTTGTTGTTGTTGCTTGGTGATGGCAAATTAAACACTGAACACCCGAGTGCTGCGTACTCACGTCTCGACTTCCACGAGAACCCTGCGTGGAATTTTTCACCCATCGATGGCATGAAGCGACAGTGCTGCTGCCGTGTCTTTCTCACACCAGGGCGAGTCATCTCCATGTTTTCTTCCACAGGTGGAGATGACAGCGCGCGCGTCTGTGCTGCATCATTCCCATTCGTGTCAACGTCAACGTCCAACCGCCACCACAGCGTCACCCATTCAAGCTGCGACATGTGCAGTGACCGCCACAGTGACTCCGAGCTGATCAGACAACGTAGCCAATCTTCGATTTAAGACACCAGCTGCAACTTCAACGTGCACGTGCTAGTCATGCAACTAACTCACCACCACAAAATGCATGTTGCCGCTGACAATGTACGCATCACCGTCAGCCGTTGGATCGTCAGGACTTGTTGAACCAGCCCCAGCCCGATTGCTTGCCACCTTTGAGTGCCTGTCGGGTAGCAGCAACGCCGTCTTGGCACGCGACGTTGTCCGCTTGCACTCGCAGGCCACCGGCGTATGCCTTCTCGGCATCTTCGTAGCGCTTCATTGCCATCAAGGCTGCACCACGGCGCAGGTAGCCCTTCACCCATGACGGGCATAGATCGATGCATTTGTCCGCGTCGTGCAGTGCCCGAGATGGATCATTGATGGACAAATACGCGGCCGAGCGATTCGAGAACAACGTGTGGTTGCGGTTGTCGAGCTGGATCGCGTGCGAGTAATAGCGCACAGCACCATCGCCGTCTCCCCTAGAGAGTGCTGCATTACCCAAGTCCTTCAGTCGTGTAACTTCTTCAGCGCTGCCTGGGCTGTAGCCGCTGCCGAATCCCGGGGTCGCTCGGAACTGTGCGTTTTTGTCCATTCGGGCATCCGCGACACGTGGTGGCCGGTTGAACTGGTTGTTGTCAATGCTGATCGCGCCTCGGGCATTCAACCGTTCGCCGCTGTCAGAAAAGCTGCCCATACTTCGATCCCCGAGGCTTGGAGCTGCGAATTTGTTTTTCCACTCACTGAACGAATCGTTGCTGCCGCCACCACTGTCGTTGAGACTTTGTCCTCCTCGGAACTTCTCAAAGCTGTCGTTGTTATTGTCTCGGCTGTTGACCCAATCGCGTGCATTGGAGCCAGCTGACTGATCCGTGATACGCAAAGCATCATAGTTGTTCCAGTCACGAGAACGCGAGCCTCCTTCACTTGAGGTTGGCTTCAGCTCTTCACGGGCTTACGTTAGCGCATCCTGACAAAGTGGATCGTTGGGTGCGACGCGGAGGCCGTCTTCGAACGCGCTGATCGCCTCTTCGAGGCGATTGAGCAACTTTAGTGCTGAGCCCTTGCGCACATATGCCTTCACCCAATCAGGTCGCAAGCGCATGGTTTCGTTGGCGTCCTCAAGAGCTCGGTGGCCATTGCCGAGCGAGTAATAGGCTGCAGACCGATTCGAAAAGAACGTCGCGTCCGAACTATCCATCTCAATGGCGGCAGTGTAGCAGCGCAGAGCTTCCTGCGGATCGTCTTCTTCCAGTGCCTTGTTTCCGCGGGCTTTCCATTCCAGAGCCGAGAGCTGTGCATACACCCGTTGGTCAGCCCCATCACTAATAGCACGTCGTGGCTAAACTATCCTACCGTTTCCCGTTCTTTGGCGTGTTTTTCCTGTGTTGGAGGATCGCGATACCACGCGTTGTTGTCGTCCGCAGGAGGACGCTCCTGCGCTGGCGGCTCGCGGAACCAGGCATTGTTGTCGCTTGTACGGGGCTGATCCTGCGCGAAATTCTGCACGAACGCACTCTTTCGGTCGGCGCCATCATTTTGGTTGGCGAACGGCTGCGGTTTCGAGGCGGTAGGACGTCCAAAGTCGCTTCGGTGGCGACCAAATGCATCACGAGCAGCAGTAACTTCGCGCAGAGGATGGGCAGCGACGTCGCTTCGCGATCCAATGCTGTTATCACCGCCGTCAAAGCCTTGTGGTAAGTGAGGTCGATTGAAGTGGTTTGGCGCACCAATGCTTGCATGTTTCAGCAGAATGTCAGGACTCGATGACCGACCAGGAGCCTCACTATGACGATGAGCCAGCTTGGGTTTGTCATTGGCGCTACCTTGCTGCTTTGACAAGAATGCGGAGCCTCTCTTGGCTTCACCTGGCCGTCCTGGAGACGTTGGCGCTTGTCCACCCTGGACAAAAGGAGCACGACTTGATGTGAGCAATGCGCTATTTCACCCACATTGATTGCACTGGACGTACGCGACTTCGCATGATTGCTTCAATGCCGTTTCGACACGCAGCATCGCTAGGAGCCACACGCAGACCTTCGCGGTACGCCATTAACGCCTGGTCGTTCTGCCCCAGCATGCGCAACGCCGCGGCCTTCCGCAGATACGCTTTGACCCACTCGGGCTTGAGGCGGATACACACGCTGGCGTCTTCTAGCGCTTCAGCGGGCTTATCACAGGCGAGATGCGCCGCCGACCTCTTGCTGTATGCCTCGTAGTCGTTTGGATCGATTTCGATAGCCTTGCCGTAGCATGCGAGCGCTCGCTCCAAGTCGCGCGACTTGAGCGAAGCGTCTCCTGTTTGTTTCCATGCGTTTGTCTGCATAATCCAAGTCACATGATCGTCAGTCTAGAACGCTCAAGATACCGTACGCATACGGGAAACTAACCTCCCGTTCCAGCGCCGCGGCAGTTGTCTCAGCCAACCGCTGATCAAATGGACTTGAGTCGTGCTGAGGTTGCTTCTGCAATTGGCACAGAACAACGATGAAAGTCAACCCTCTCCGTCAGATCTTCCACAAAACATCGAAGTACGCACCGCCTTCAGAGCTTGCTCTGCTTCGTTAATGCCGTCCAGACATGCCAAATTATCTGGCGAAATTGTCAACCCCTGCTCGTAGACCGACACCGCATCTTCCAGGCGGCCAAGCGCTTGCAGCGCGGCAGCCTTGCGCACGTACGCTTTGTCCCATTCCGGTTTCAACGCCACGGCCTTTTCTGCATCTTGAAGCGCCTTCTCGTTATGTCCCAGCGCCAGGTGTGCCGCCGACCGCTCTGCGTACAAGCTGTGCGAGTTCGGAGTGAGCTTGAGCGCCTGGGAGAAGTTGACAATGGCGTCTGCAAAGTCGCTGTTGCGCAGCGCAGTCTTGCCAAGCATTTGGAAGATTCCTGCCTGCACGGATTGGTACGAGGTAAACATCCATCATCCAACGCACACGTCCATCGCCATTTGCTCGATCAAAGGTGCCATACCTCGCTCTTCGGCGAACTGCTTGCTGGTGGATTCGGCACAGACTGAGGCTGCGCGTCAGATCCGACGGAGCTGCGGCGGTCGAGCGAATTCTGTCGGCGACTCGCACCGGCGCGTCGCTTGACGTCCTGCAAGCATCTCCACACTCAGCCGACAGCGCGCATTCACCTCAACAGGACACCGTGCCATACCAGTCCCAAATGCATGCCAACTTCGGCGAGATCGGACCACGACGGCGCATTCTTGTTGCCAACTTCGACGTCGCGATTGTCAGATTCATACGCTGCCAGCGCATCACGGAAGCTGCCTCGGGGCTGCTGTTGTCGATAGTCATCTCCGGTCGATCCACGGCGCGGAATTGGCACCTGCACAGCATTGACACACACACACACACATACCCCATGTCACACACACACACGTACATACATCTCCACGTCGACACAGCGTGCCATCCACCGCACCTGCGCGCCATACCCAGCGTTGGACGCTCGGTCACCACGCGCATCTCTCGGTGGCCGATTGTCGAACGCAGGACGATCCTGGCATTGGTATGCGCGGTCCATTGGGCGCCCGAAGTCGCCTGCCATATTGTCCTTCGTACCCCATTCAGTGCGGAACGCTGTCATCCCACCACACACCCCAAATGCCAAGTGTCCCACACGAGTGCGGACGTCAAATCACGAAGGGTAAGCGAGCAGGAAGCCATCGCATCTGTCCAGCTGTACGCACCGTGCTCACTCCTTTGAGGCAGAGGCGCGTGGAAGGCTGAGGATCGCATGGCCATCTGGCGCGACAGCAGCGATCTGAACGCGCAGTGGCTTGTGTGCCACCGGCGACCATCGCCTGCACCCATTGGGCGTGTGCAATAAACCCAATCGCGACGATTGCGATCATGTGACATTTACTCGAGGGTCGGTGCGACATAAAGTGATGCAAATTACTGCCTTGAACGCGAGAAGTTGTGCATGAACGATGACTGACGCACGCAAGTCTGCGAAGCCGCCGCGAAGAACAAGCCGAGCACACGAATCCCCAAAAATCAACTCCTTTTGTCGCTGATGGTGGTGACAGCGCCTAATGGAAAGGACAAGTTGCGATTCACGTGATAATTCGCGTGTGAATATTTAATTAATATGAAGTGCTCTTACCCGATTCCGTTGAGGTAGGTGGTCCAGGGCATGGAGTATTACCTGATCGAACAGTGTCAGCGTTCGGATGAACACGACACGTTCGTTTTTCATCCAGCTAACTTGACATTGCGCTTGGACTTCAGATGAACGACACTGCTAACTCGTGAGCTCGTAGAGCAGCACCAGCAGCCTAACGTCTCCGCAAGCATTGCTGAGCCTCGGCCTTGAGTGCATACCCATCGCTCGAGTTGGGCTTGAAACGAATCAGCATGCTAGCGTCCATCATGGCGCAGTCCCATTGGCTCAGAGCCAGATGAGCGCGTGCTCGTTCCGCTAGGACGACCGTGTTCTTCGGGTTCAGCTCCAGCGCCCGTGTGAAGTGGGCCACAGCTTCTTCTGGTCGACCTTTCGTAAGAGCTCGATGGCCTCTCATTTCGCATTCCATTGCTTCGCTATCACCAGAAGGTGCGCTCGAGCGGCGACGCATGCCTCTATCCGGTCCCGCTTCGCTGATGTGGCGAGCGATGTCGTCCAAACGCGATCGTGGGTTGCAATTGCTCATGGAACGAGAAACGACGGCCTTGCGCTTGTCCGAGGTCTCGAGCTCGCGGAATCGGTCCGAGATGCGCTGCATCTTGTCTTCATGGGCCGTTTCCGCGTTCTTCTGGGGCGGTGCCCACTCCGGACCGATATCTCGCAATGAAACCATTGAATGACGGAAGTTGCTGTCACCGCGGTCGTCCGCGTCATCGACGTTGCCGCTGCTGCTCCGACTGCTGTTACTGAACCGAGCAGAACGAGTCGAGCCACGGCGTCGCACACGCATGATTGCTGCCTCTTCGCCTTCGTCCATTGCAAAGGACGGGTGCAATCCTCGGAGGGAAGAATCATTTTCGCGCTGGTCGTCACGACATCGGTAGGCGCTGTCGCTGCTGTTGCTAGCCCTGTCGGGATTGGTCACAAGCATGTGAACGTATGACTCGGACGAGTTTTGACTTGAATACCGTGGTGCATTCGACCAGCGCTGCCCATTCCCACTGAAGCCGCCATTCAAACTCGATGATGCACCTTCCTGTTCCTCAAGCAGCTGCAGCTCCTCCACAGCCTGGACAAGCGGTAAGCGATCAGCAGGATCAAATGCACAGAGACGCTCAATCAATCGCCACGCGCGGTCGCTGATGTTATCTGGACGCTCTGGAAGCTGACGGTCCACCAGAACCACATGGCGAATGTCGTCGTCACTGGCCGAGCCCCATGGCACATCTCCAGTCACGGCCTCGAGTATGCACATGCCGAAGGAATAGATGTCGGACGCGAAGTTGGGCTTGCGTGCTCGCAGGCACTCAGGGGCCTTCCACCTGATTGCACCAATCTCGTTTGACGACTTCTGCGCGCTCGAGCGTGTGCGCACGAAACTCAAGCCAAAGTCGGCCAAGCGAGCCTCTCCGTCCTTTCCAACTAGAATGTTGTTGCACTTGAGGTCGCCGTGGACGATCTGTCGGCTGTGCACGTAGACCAAGCCGAGCGCAGCCTGTCGGAGCAGCGTCCATTTTCTTGGACTGGTTGGCGCGGTGGTTGACGTACAGGTAGTCTTCAAGGTTGCCGTACACAGCATCTTCGCAAATGATGAATGGCGATCGATCGAGATGGCATGCGCCGTACATCTTGAGCACGTTTGGGTGGTTCAGGCGATACCACAGGTTGATCTCTTCGATGAATTGATCAATCGCGCGCTGGTTGTCCATGCTGTCCTCCACCAGCGTCTTGATCACAACGTTGGAACCGAGCCATCGACCTCGGTACACTTGCCCAAACGAGCCGTGGCCGAACGGCGCGTCATCGCGGATGACACTGTCTGGCGGCTGGAACCACTCAGGTAGCTTGGGCGTCGAGACGCTCGAGCATGCCACGACCTTTTTGAACGTCCCCCGCATGGTCTCAAGCACCTCGGACCCGTGCTCGTGCGCTCGTTTCTGCAGCTCGAACTGCATCAACGTGATCGTCTCGCGCTGCGCTTTCTGGTCACGAGAGATCTGCTGCAAGAGCTGGCGTACTTCGTTCTGGACTTCGTTCTGGGACTGGCGCGCAGCTTCCCACTCTTGACGCCATGACATGGAACGATCCATGTGATCCAGTTGCAGCATGCGCATGAGGCCGTCCACTTCTTCGTTCACTTTGCCTACAACGCGGTGCATCTCGTTGCCCGTGAGCACGCGCATTACCTTGTTCTTCTGCGCGTAGCGCTGTAGCTGTCGAAAGAATTCGTCGATGATGTTGTAGAAGGCCTTGAGTGCTGGGTCCTGCAGTCCGAGTCGACCATTGCGGTACAACGATTCCAAGCGATCCTTAAACGCCACGAGTCGCCGGTGCGTACGCATGCACAGATTGTCGTGCGCATAATTATCGGCACAGCGATCGGCAATGCCTAACAGCACCATCGCAATTGTTCGCGTGCCTGGAAACGGGGCGAAGTCAGCAATAAAGAGCACGGCATCTTGGATCGACATCATGTCCACGGGATGCGTGGAAATTGAAAATGGGTGCAGGGGGAGTGAATAAACTGATGGTGTTGGACCGATCACCAAGTGGAATGCGGGAGAGATGCAGGGCATCTGACCAGCTGTGTTGAAGGTGAAGCCTGGCCGCTGCGTCCTCCACTGCTGTCCTCAACCGTCTGGATCAGCCCCACCTGGGCACTCGGCAACATGTGGTGGACGCCGCTCTCACTGTCTCGGCTGGAGCGACAGCAGTCCGGATGACAGGCTCTGACACGCAACAAGCTCTTGCCTCAAGCGCGCTCACAACTCTGGCCATCATTGCAGATTGAGGCAAAGGCAAAGTGAAATCCATATTACTGTACCGACGCTGTTGGCCAACCGTATCCTTGTGGACACCGGTACGCCTTTTAAGCAAGATCAAAATGACGTGCAGACTGGCTTGCTCCGCTACGTGGCGCACTCTGCACCAGTGCTTGACTCGCACGACTGCCTGGTCCACTCGACATCTGCACAACTTCATGGAGCAAGCTCACCACTGCATGAGCGTTCGGACGCCGAGCTGGGTCACGGTTAAGGCAGCCATCTACGACCGCACGAATGTGACCGCTGACACTCATGTACGCGGCGTTCCGTTCATGTGGCTCAAGTGGGTCCTTCCGTGCTCGAATGATACGCAGCACCTCGAGGTCAGCGCGCGTGGCCCCTAGGCGCTGCACCTTCGACTGGTACGGCGGAATGCCCGACAAGATCTCAGCCATGACAACGCCGAGGGCGAACATCCCACTGGCTTGTTGGCTAGTCGGTGGCAGTGCAGTAAGTAGTTCTGGCGGCGTGTAGGCAAGTTCACCGGTGCCAACAGCATCCACGGGTGGCAATGCCGTGCCTTCCACTTGGCATGAGAACAGGTTGATCTTGCACTCGAGGGCGTCATTTACCAGCACCTTGCGGCTAGTCAAACGTGGAACCACGAGACCTTTGGCGTGAAGGAACCGTAAGCCATCTGCCACATCCAAGCACATGCGAAGCCGCATATTCATATCCAGCGGGGTGTTTGACTCGCGCAGGACTGAGCTCAGTGTTCCTCGCTCCATAAACTCGGCGACGACGCCGAAGTCGGCGCCTCCTCGTGGATTCGTCACACCCTGAAACTTGACAATGTTACGGTGACGTTGAGCACTCATGAGGTTGGCATGTACTTGGGCCTTCTTGAGCTCGCGGTTATCAGTGAGCTCGAGCTTCCATGTGCGATGAACAGCTTTGACATCTTTATACCGGACCACAGCGATGTTGCCGAATGGTTTGGTCTCTATCGTCGTGATTTGATCTGTTGGCACTTCCAGGCCGAGTAGTGATGAACCTGTACTGCCAATATCTCCACCATTGCTGGAGCCCGTTGGTCTTTTGGTTGATGCAGGAATCGAAGCAAGCGTCGGTGTTGAGTGGTCTGCGTACGCTTCGTTTCTCGGTGCATTTGTGGCTTCCCTACGGCGGCGATAACGAAGAACAAAGACCAAGACGATAGCCGCCAAAACAATGACACCGACGATGACACCGACGATGACTCCTGTACTGGAATGCGAAGACTTGGAAGTGGACTTTTTTGGCTGGCTGGGGTCTTGAGGGGGGTTGGTGGATAGTGTGTTGCAGATGACGAGTTGTCCCGCCCCATTAGGATCGCGGCTGCAACCTTCCACGAATTTAACATTTTCAGCATTCCGAAGATTCTTCTGTGGTCGTTGTGTCAACCACCTTCAGTCCACTGTAGACGTGAAAAGTTATCTGGTATGGAATCCAGTTTACATAGCAATGACGGAAGAATCGCCATACATGATGCTTTTCAGGCTTTTCAAGTCTTTCTGATACAGACAATATGGGAGCTGCTGGAACGTTGCACCCGTGAAATCTCTGCATAGACACAGCAGCCCATGTCAGCGTCTTTCAACACTTATATCGTACAGTGGAAACTTACATCTCGATTAGCTCAGCACCACTATCGCCACTACGGTCCCCCCCGCGATAGAAGAGTGAGGAAGCTAGCTCAGCACGAACAATTCGACAATGAAAATTGAATACACGCACCCGAAAGAGAGCTCCGTCAGCGAGGAGGCGATGTTGTTCATCTTGCTAGAGAACAAGAAGTGCAAAGGTCACGGAATCTAACCACGTGGACAGAATCATTAGTTCACGATACTTATGTCCCACAAACGAGCAAGCACATCACGCACAAGTATTGAATAGAAGAGGGCAAATCAATGGTAACATTTGGCGGGTTCTCGAATGTGACGTCAACAAAGGAGCTGGATAATTAACACAGGTCTCAGCGCGAAATGACGATCCTGTGATGCTTTTCATGCAGGCAGGCACCTTACACATTCTTTAAACTGGAGAACTTGTCCAAGTGCAAGTGGAGGTTGGCACAACCTGCAATGTTCCTGCACCGGCACATGTCAGCACCCACCCACATCATCTGAATAATACACATCTTCGCACAAAACGGAGGTCGTCGCTGCCACATCCGAGAGGATACTGTCCAGGGTGAAGCTCGGACACGATATGTTTACTTCGTTCTGCGCAGGCTCCAGACGTGTGCACACAGTGCTCGCATCGCATACACGTTCGGAGCTTGTTAATATCTGCGTCGCAGGACTTTCTTTCGGTCCGTTGGACGGTGAGCCTGCTGAATGATGCCCGGGCTTGACCGCTGATGGTGCTGTGGATGGCTGCGGTGTATTCACATTTTCTTGCTTCGGCTCGCCACTTCCATTTACCGGTGGGAGGGATTCTCCGAGGGCATTCGAGTTCGAACCAGCAGCCAGGTTGTCAGCGGCTCTCATAGCAGCGTCTTCACCTACCACACAACCGTCGAGAGCGGGGCGCTGGTTCCGAACTGATGGCACGCTCTGCCCATTGCGCGCTTGCGCGCGCACGGCCAGCTCGACGGTTGCCAGCAACATAGGAGAGGAAACGGCTCAACAGTCGCCCACACCGGTCCAGCGGAGAACTGACAATAGGATTCTCAAAGTAAATTCGTGGGTTATGTGGATTGTATGAACGCTCGCACATGCACAAGCACATTGCCTCCCTACACTTCCTCAGGTTGTCATATCCAGCTGAATGGTGCGGATGTCGAAGTGTCGGTGCAGGGACGACCAAATCGCAGCAATCTCTGTCGCCGTCGGGCGATCCTCCGGCAAAAATGCCAAGCAACGTTGTGCCACATCCATCACAGCCGTCGGACACGTGTCTGAGAAACTCGGACGAAGCCTGCCGTCCGCCACTTGGCGCATGATCTCGAACGGAACAGCACTCACGTCATGGTACGGCGGCTGATGCGTGTCCAGCTCGGACAGCAGCACGCCAAGCGAATAGATATCAGCACGTGGACTGTAGGCGTGTGCCTTTCCACACAGAACTTCCGGAGCTATCCACAATTCTGTTCCAGTGCCCAAGCTCTGCGTGACACAGGCTGGGTCCAGACCGGCGGCGCTGAAGTCACTGAGCTTGGCTTGCATTGGATAGCACAGCAACACGTTACTGGACCGCAAGTTTCGGTGCGTGAGGCTCGGATCCCGCGTGTGGTGCGCGTAGATCAAAACGTCAACGACATCTTCGACGATTTTGTGCTTGTCTGGACCCCATACTTGAGACACGTCGCTCCGCCGCAGCCACGAGCGCACGTTGCCGTGTTCCATGAACTCATAAAGCGCCTGGAGGTCTTGGTCAGTCTTCCATGCCACTCCGATAAACTGGACGATGTTGGGGTGGTCGAGTTGCGCACTTAGCTTGACGTCGGCGATGAAGGCTTCCATGCGCTGCTGCTGCATACTTGCCTTCAATCGCTTGGACGCCAACATCGTGCTGCCTCGGTACGTGACGAGCCACACGTTAGTAAACTGGCCACTGCCGAGACTGCGAATGTCTTCCACGTCCGTCACGTCGACTCTGTGCGCAGTCAGCACGGGATCATCGTCGCCAAAGCCGTCGTACATTGCTGACTGATACGGCTCAGCCTGTTGGTGCATGTGTGGAGAGAGACTGCCAGCCTCGTAGAATGGGCTGTCTGGATTTGGTACTTGCGTATCCCATGCATGTTTCGCCCGTAGACTCTCCTGACGACGACGACGCCACCAGACAAACGCGATCACACCAACGAGAACAACGACGGCGACCAGGATACCAACGACGATGCCTGCCATTGAGCTCTTCGATTTCTTCTTGGACGACGCGACACCAGCTTCGGTGTTGTCTTGCTTAGCACTTGTAGGTGGCGGGGTTGTCGGAGCTGGAGCCGTGACACATACACGAACGATACCGTCCCACGTGTGCAAGTTTCTTGTCTCATCGCACTTGGTTTTAGCGAAGATCGTCTTGTCCAGATACAAGTTCTCAATCGCTTGCAGAAAGTCGACTTGAGAGGCATTCAATCGCACTTCGCGCAGGCTGGGATTGTCCTTGATGTTCCTGCACAGCACGCAATTCTGTCACGTGAGCACAACGAGTGCGATTGGCGCCACATCGTCTGCGCATACGTACAGAATCGTCAGGTTCTTCATGGAGAAGATAGTATCCGGAATCGTCTCGAGCGAGTTATTCTGCAGCCATCTAACCACCAACCAATGACCAATTATCAGGCCCCCGCAGCTGTCCGAGACATTTTGTGTGGTAGATTGTTGTCAACGTACAATCCAGAAAGTGCTGGAAACGACGATTCCAGAGTCTGAAGATTGCAATCTGCCAATGATCTGTCACACACTCACAATCAGCAGGCTAGTTCCTCCTCGCATGGAAATCAAAATCAACAACTTGCTCCTACAGATTTTGTAGAAATCGGAGTCCCAGGCTTGGAGGTAGTGACGTCAGGTTGTTGGATCTAGCAACACTACAAACTCGTTGCACGCGTGAGCTCTGGTCATGTGAGACAACAACAACGCAGGTCATGGAAGCAGCGGCCTCACGCACAATCTTGTCAGATTGGTGAATTGACTCAAATCCGGTGGCAATTTCGTCAGTAAGGTATTGGAGAGATCCATTGCTTCAAGCGATGTTGGGAGAAACGGCATGAGTCCTTCCGACATGAGCTGTTTCCCCACGTTCACATTCAATAGCCGGACGTTTTGCACATTCGGGTTCTGTGTGACGAATCCCAGTGGCAGCGTGATGTTCACGACATGACCTTTGACGCTTGAGGTTGTCCGTCCACCAGCGATCACCCTACCTCATCAACGGACACAAGCATCAGTGGACAACAACAGCGTCAAGATCCCACGAGCACTCAGCACGTACACCTTCGTCACATCTGACGTGAACTGCAGCACGTCCAGTCGATTGGCGTTGTCGTTGTTCACCATTGGTGCGGATCGTTGCGTGGCGAGGTCGTCCAGTCCGTTAAGCTTGGCCATCCACAACGGATCGCTCTTCTCGCTCCACCTCTCCTGCGGGCTCTGGTACTTTCCAAAGTCGACGAACATGACGAACATGGTCGGGTCGAGTGGACCGAAGCACTTGTACGCGCAACCATTTAATGCCGACGATGTGCACTTGGCAAACAGTTCGCTTCCATTGGCTCGAGAGCATGTTGTGCCACTGTTGATGACACACGGAGCATCGTTGCCGACGCACATACCATTGCACGTCGTGGTCACGGTCAGCGGATCTGCAGAGCACCGTGGGGCAACGAACCACTCTCCCGTTGTGTCCGTGGCCGGCGTCGGTGTGCCGTTGATCGTCGGTGAGGTCACTAGCACTAGCGCCGCCGACAACCAAGGCAAGATGGGCAACCACATTGATGATCTCCAAGTGCACGGACTAGCAAGAGTCAGAGACAGCAAGCAGGCGTATGCGTGTGTTTGTCTGCGCGTGCGCGCACTGGACGTGCTGTGGTAGATCGCCGGAGCTGCGATGGCGCCGTGTGTTCACCCATGAACGGGGAAGCGACACCCACCTAACCAACTCAATATTCGAACAAGTGAGCCAAAATCCAAGGAAGGAACGATGCCGCACCTGCGATACCCGATACTGACCACGAGCGCAGAAGGTTCCTTGCACTTGCTGAGGGGTCGGCGACCTGTGAAAATACATATTGAAGTGCATCGCTTTTTGGACAACAATATGATGCGCAGCCCCAAGAAGGCCGATGGTTGATAATTATGCCATTTCCACATGCATCGACGGTATCTATTGCTACTGCCAGTGCTGCTGCTGCGTGAATTGGTTCTAATGCGGTCGATGCAGTCTTCTTTATCATGGCAACGTCATTGGCACGGCCTGGATTCGTTTCTGGGCAGCAACTTAATACGTGCTTCGATCGGCGATACCGGTTTCCAATATCCCTATACCGGTATGTGACGCAGCTTCATGGGCCATGAATCATTGCGTCCACCGGCAAGCAATGAATGTGTGGAGCACCTGGCGCAGCCAGTGATGTGACTTCGAGCCCAGTTCCAATGCTGGTCCAGACACGCTTGCCTCTCCGGGTTTGGTAAATGGTGGCATAGCATCCCCCCATTCACTGGCTTTGAACGTGCCTTCGTGGAGGACGTCGATGACGCACGCCGGGATGGCGTGCACTTGGTCCGGAATCGACAGGAAAATGAGCTCGACGACCGCGAGGATGGCTTCGCACGCTTCCATCGCGGCTGCAGTGGTGACTTCGGTGACAGCCATGGCCATGGATGGATGAGAACACGCGTGCTTCAGTGCGGTTTGATGCGGGAAATATTCGAATGAACGGCAGTGCGGAGCTCGTCACTCGTCACGCGTGACTCGTCATGCGACCTACGGAGTGCTCAGTCTCGCTATTGCACGCGTGATGCGTCCGGCCGGAGCCAGCCAACCCTGCGGCGCCATGTTTGGCCTCGTCAGTCAGGTGCACAGGTGCGATGCCGTGCGTCGGCCGCGTGAAAACGCGCACCGCGAGCGCGCTCCTTTGGCACAGATGCGCTTGGTGCCGCCACTCCAGCTGCGGCGCCCATAGACGAAGCAGCCTGGGACGGCGGCGCTGCGAGCCCAAGCAGAAACCAATAAGAAGACCAAGCACACTTCACGCACACACACAGACACACACGCACTCACACGCACATGTCAGGCTGTATAATCGCCGAGCATCCTAACCTACACATTCATGGCTTTTGCTGACTATTCGGAGCCAGCCTCTCGGCAAGGTGAGGGGTTGGTTCATGGGAAATAGTGAGTTAGAGAGAGAGAGAGACTGACTGCGATCACCCACGACGCGTTCACCGGCGGTTCTTCTCGTCACGCTCTGGGAACGACGTGGGCGTTGGATTGGTTTCCAGGGACCGCCCGTTCCTCGAGCGACTGTCCACGCGCGACGGCGTTGACTGGTCCACATAGTCGAGTCCGCCTGGTGTCTTCGGCGCGTGCGTGTTCCGTTGCTTTTGGACGACGCAGAAGATAACTAGCACCACAATGGCGATGACAGGCCCCACGACAGCGCCGACAATCCAGGTTGGCGCAGAGCTCTTGGACGAGCCGTCCGGCGATGAGGAGCCGGTCTTTGACTCGCAGACGAGCACGCCTTTGGTAGCGCAGTCGGTGGAAAATTTGTCAGCCAGTGCCGTTGCTGCGAGGTTATCGTGCGCGATCTTGTACTGCGCCGATGTGAGCTTCGTGGTTGACTGAAACTTGAGTCCCCTGTGATCAAGCTATCAGTGGGACGACCACCGTGGCAAAGGCAACAGTGGATTTCCATACGTCACAGTTTCCAAGGTGAACTTGGTCGTGTAGAAACACCGCGGCAGCGCACTGAAGATATTGTCCGTCAAGTCCCTGGGAGACGAGTAGTGATGTGACTTCCCGTTAAAACGACAAACACAGCACTCACAGCGCGTGCAGCAGTACTGTACATGGAAGAAATAGCCGAATTGCCGCCACTACAACAGGAACAACGACAAGGAAGCGATGAGCTAATGGCTCCATCATCCAGCAAGAGCGCCGCAGCGTATGTGTACCTGATGGTGATGCCGAGATCGCGAGCATCTGAAGTGGTGAGTGAACTGCACACGCGAAGAATACACGGATCAGTAAAACGACACATTCTAATCGGAGAGAAAGCCCAGCAGCGTACAATGTGGTGACAGACGCTGGAAGCGACAGCGACACATTCGCATCTTGAAATTGCATGTCTTGCATCGTCCTGACCACGACAGTAGTTCCGACTCAGCCTCACACGCACGAAGGCTGCACCCATCGATATGTGCAACCACTCACAGCGACGTCAGTTGCGAGTACTGCGCGAAAGAGTTCTCAAATTGCTTCGGCCAGCAACCAGTAACCTGACTGAACGAGCAAGTCAGCCATCACCACCACCATTCATCTAGTCGTTCTTTGACATTAACTCACATCGTTGTGGTTCGCGAAGGATCCAATTCGCCGTTCGGCCATTGCGTTTGCTGACTGGCGCCGCATTTGACTTTGACCGACTTTGTGCCACTGCCCGACGAGACCGTGCACGAACAACCTTTGAGGTTCGCACCTCCAGTCGATCCGGTCTGTGATCCCGTGGACGGCGGCGTAGTCGTCGGTGTTGGCGAAGGTGATCTCGAACTCGGCGACGGACTCGGCGTCGGCGTCGGCGTTGGGGTCAACGTACCGTCTTGGGTCGGCGTTGGCGTTGGAGTAGGAGTCTGGGGATCGGGGGTAGGAGTCGTCGACGGTCTGCGGGTATTGGATGACGGCGATGTGGTTGGTGTCGATGATGGCGACGGCGTATTCCCATTATTCCCATTGTTGTTGTTATTCCCGTTGTTGTTGTTGTTGTTGTTGTTGTTGCCATTGTTGTTGTTGTTGGTGTTCCCGTTGTTCCCATTGTTGTTGTTGTTGTTGTTGTTGTTGTTGTTGGTGTTGGTGTTCCCGTTGTTACCATTGGTGTCGGTGTTGGTACTGCCCGCCAGCCTACGCACAGGCATGCCTTCCTGTCCTCGCTCGGCGGTGTCAGTCTCCATCCTGATGCGCGCCATTGGTTGTCGGTCAGCCTCGCCCGCCTGCTCGCTCGCTCTCTCTCTCTCTCTCTCTGTGCGCTTGCGCGTTCTCGCAAGTGGCGCTGCACGAAAAGCATATTGTGAAACGGTTCAGCGCCACTATCGCAGGGGAACCGGACTTCTACATACCCCTCTTTCGCAGGGCTATCCTTGCATCTTCTTGCGACTGTCGCGACAACCCACAACCACGCGCTCCATGCTGATATTACCGATTCCAATACCGGTGCCGGTACGATGGGGTGGGGACAGCTTGTCAACAGAAACAAGAGGACATCACACAATTAATTTCTACGAATGGTTTCCAATATACGGGATGCGTTGCAATGACGGGTGCATCCATCCTTCCGACAGACGGAGGAAAGCGGCGACACCAACAGCGGCGACGACATGGCAGACGAGTGGGCCGTGGACAACGCGACGGACGAAGAGAAGCTGCGCATTGCGCAGCACTACCTCATGTCCAGTCCCCCCGGACAGATCCACGAGGTGCTGCGCGACGTGTCCAAGCTCGTGCCGTCGCACGTGCTCACGGACGCCGCCGTGCGTGGCGCTTATCACACGTACAACCTGCGCCATGCAGTGCCCGCTGCTGTGCCCGATGCTGATTACCAGGTGCTGTGATCGATTGAGTGGCTCTGTGTGTGTGTGCTCTGTGTGTGCTGATGCGGTGGTGTGGGCTGTCCAATAGGTCTTGATTTGCGAGGAAAGCGAGGTGGATCCCGCGCATTACGTCGACCCGATCGGACGCCGCGTGCTGGGTTATGACCATGTCAAGCAGCAAATTGTTGCTGGCGATGTGAGCGACCTGCCAGCGTCGTTCCAGACCCAGTTTGAGAACGAACGGTGCGTGGTGGCTGTGGCGGATGGAGCTGTTGTGTGCGGAGTGGGGCTGATCAGCTCAGTGGTGGTGTGCAGGTCGATGATCGAGAAGGCACTGCAGGCGTACACACAGAGCGAATATATGAGCCAGTATGTGTCTGCGCTGGGTGTGCGCATGTGGGAATGTATGGAGAAAGCTGATTTGGTTTGTGGTGTGTTGTCAATGCAGGGGCGCAGCTGGTGTGTACGGCAAGGGCTCGCAGGTGGTAGCCGTTGTTTGCACCGAGCGAATCAACCTCCGCAACTTCTGGTACGTTGCTGCAACCACCCATCGATAGCAATCTGGTGTTCAAGTGCCTGAACGCATGCATCTGCGATTTTGTAGGAGCGGTCGATGGCATTCGCGTTGGGAAGTTGACGTGGCGGCTCAGCCAATGACTATCAAGGGCAAGGTCGAGCTGCACGTGCATTACTTTGAGAACGGCAACCTGC
Source organism: Lagenidium giganteum (assembly GCA_002286825.1). Classification (NCBI taxonomy): domain Eukaryota; phylum Oomycota; class Peronosporomycetes; order Pythiales; family Pythiaceae; genus Lagenidium; species Lagenidium giganteum. The sequence goes on from NSDO01000001.1 coordinate 725,655, forward strand.
AACTGCAGAACGAGAAGCAGATCGAGGCGCAGCCAATTATTATTCACGCACCGAATGCTTTGGGCGACACGGTTGTGCGCTTGATCAAGGAGGCCGAAGACGACCTGCAGAGCCATCTGGAGGACATGTACATCAACATGTCCCAAGAAACGTTCAAGGAGATGCGACGCGTGATGCCCGTGACCCAGAACAAGATGCAATGGAGTTTGCATGCTCACCGAACGGCAAAGGATCTATCGAAAAAGTAGAGGACCAGCATCCCGGACTTTGTGTGGCGGTCCGTCATGTCCGGAATCATTTTTTTTCCTTGTGTAGTCCGGTCAAGAGGATGCAATCACGTAGTGATGTGGACCATCCATGAATGAATGAATGCCAAACGATTTTTCTTTCTGGGAAATACCGATGCATCCACGCATCGTGTCAGCACTTGAGCCTACGGCTGAACTGCTTCGAGAGCTTCCAGCTGCCCCGCTTCGCCTGATTGAAGGTTTGCCAATTGCCACGATAGCTTCCAGATATGAACGACGCCACTAGCGTCGCCGGCTGCCAAGAAGTTACGCTGCCGAGGATTGAAATCCAGCGTGAACATGGGGCTTGAGGCAGGCTTCCCTGATGAAGATGTTGTCGGGGCGGTGCTGGCACTTGCGTTGGTCGCTGCAGCACTAGCTGTTGCCGGTTCCTTCCCGCTCAACACCACAATCGGGTTGACGCGATCCACTTTGAGGTCGTAGATGTAGATGTTGCCGTCTTCTGCAGCCACACCGAACACCATCGGTCGAGTCTTGGACCACTCGATCGCGTACAGATACGACGATGATGGCGTGACGTCGAACGACATCGATGGCTCTTTCTGCAGATAGCTGTACATCCGAGCCGTGCCATCGGACGAGCACGTCAAGAACAAACTCTTCCGGAATGGCGAGAAGCTCACGTCATAGACGGGTCCACCATGTTGCTCAAAGACAAAGTCCATGGCGCTTGGATACAGCGTGTTCGGGTCCAGCTTGGCTTCGTAGACCATCGCCAGTGTGACCTCTTTCATCTTCTTCTCTGTGGCGTATGCTTCCACCTGCCGACGTGCTGCTTGTAGTCGTTGCTGAGATAGTTTGCCGACCAATCGAGCGGCTGTGGCTGTCCACTTCTTCTCGCCTTTGAAGTCTGCCGATCGCGCTGTGCCCTTGGAAAAGCATCGGATGATGGCGCCACCTTCCGAACCAGCTACAAACGACCGGCTAGTTTTGTCGTTGACACAGAACCCAAGTGCTTTCCCACCAATGACTGGTGATTTGTCCGCTAAGGAACCTTGGCCAGCACGCGCTGTGATAGGAGTCTGGTTGTTTCCGCGTTCGTTGGGTAAATGCAGGACGTAGCCTTCAACCGGGAACGCGAGCTTGTCCTTGAGTCGCCAGAAGAGCACTTTGCCATCGCCGCTGACGCTCGCAACCTGTTATTCCTCAAGTTAGTGGTTCGAATACCTAGACATGGGTGGCAACGTTAGAACGTACGTTGTATTCCGCAGATTGGACGTCGTAGACCCAGGCGACTTTGGTCACGGGTTCTCGGTGGAAGTAGTCGCCGATACTGGACGAGTAGAACCTGTATTCTTCAGGCTCCATGTCCCACACGAACACTTCGCCATTGAACGAACCAGCAGCGACCAACGCTGGGTTCTTCGGGTGATACGATACACACATCAGGCCACTCTGGTGATCACACAACCACAAGAACACGACATCAGCAACACTAAATAGAAAGCGAAGTGACGACGTTGAACCGCATACCGACGTCTCGAGCACCATACTGGGTTTCTGGGGATTGAAATCGGACTGGAACACGTTCCAGATGCACAGCGCCGACCGGTAGTTGCACCAACCCGAGTGATCGAACCGTCCGTAGGAAACAGCGATGTTCGATCCCGTCGCATTCCACGACACGCCGGTGCACGACAGCTTGAGCGACGCAGGGGCAACCACTTCTTTCTTCTTGTCTTTGGCTTTGTCCCCTGCATCCATGGCAAAAACACGCGTGTCAATTTAGTGTCGTTATGAACTTTCATCAGAGCTCGTCCTCCCACCAGCGACAGTCTGTGGCGACTGGAAGAACGTGTCGTAGTCAAAGCTCAGCGCAAACAACTTGGCAATGTTCTTCTCCTCGGATTCTTCCAAATATCGCTCAAATCCTGCATTTGCAGCAGGTGACGTGAGCAAACCTAGTCCAGTGAGATGGAGCCATCACCACCGTTCGCACCTGCAAAATACGAGCTCGTTTGGCTGCTCTTGACCATTTCTCCCAGCACCATCGGTCCCACACGATTGAGAAATGCCACTGCGCGTTGGAACTCTTCCTCGCTCTCCGGTGCGGCGTCCTTGCCCTTGCTCGCAGGCGTCACTTTTGGGTCCGTTTGCGTGGAGATTTCGGCCAGTCCACCCGTGGTTTGAGCCTCGTTATCCTGCGTCGTGATAGCACTGGTCATGGTCATCACGGGCGTCATTGTCTTGGTCTCCTTGCTCTTGAAACGCAGCGATCCAATGCACACATCTTGGAACATGGTGGGCGATGAGCTCACTTGGGAGCAACAGGTGCCGTGTGTCCTTTCAAGTTCAAGATCATAGGCCCACTCAGACATTATTGTCAGAAAATATCGACAATACAGTCCCATAATGGCGGAAAATCCATCAACGACGCATCTTACTGCCTCGAGAAAGGCTGCCAACCCACACGATCACTATTATCACAATGCACGTGAGACTTTGTTTTCTTGCTTGCTCGTTTGCTCATTTGCTGCTGCTGAGAGATGCGATCAAGTGAGGAAACCCAGATTAGGCCCATGCTACGTTTACGTCGCAAGCGGGTGCGTTCATGACGATGAGCTGGTTGATTAGAACTGAGGCGGAACTGATGCGCGCTTTCAACCATCCATGATGGTTCTGGATGGAATAACCGATGCTTCGAGCTGAGCAGCGATCTCAAAGATGACATGATCACCCCACGTTTGCTTGATAGCTATGCCACCAAAATCGAACTTGGTCTTTCCGCCTGCTGTTGTCGGAGGTGTGACACGCAGGTACGTCCGCAGCCTGACCCATGCCTTGTCGATTTCTCCAGGAAGTCGTCCGTCCGAGAATTGGATCACGCGTTCGTCAATCTCGCGCAGAATGAAGATCACGGTACCATCCTTATCTACAACGCGAGACACAACGAACACGCACTTGAACAATTGGTCCCCGGCTGTCACTTCTCGATAGTACAGACGATTGGCGTTGTGGTGATCGTCCAACAATTCAAGGTATGGGCGGAGCGTACACGGAAGAATGCTCGAGTACTGTTTGGCACTGGAGAAAGCAGCCCACGTCCGATCGCTCATGTCTTGCGCGGGGATATCGAAAGCCTTTGACACGCAGAAGCCGACCATCGTCATCTTGTCTGTTTTGTGTCGAACTTCGATTATCTCGTCTTGTTCCCCTTTATTTAGCTCAATTGCTTTGTCCTCTTCACCGGTTGTCTTGTCTTCTCCGTCGGAGAACTCGATCATCCTGCCTTGCCATCCCCTGAAGTGGCCTGTTCTGAAATCACGTGTTTGATGGGCTTCGCGATCGTCGATCTCATCAATCAGCGCGAGGAAATCTTGTGTCGTGAAGTCCGCCCACGCCCTGTACTGCTCGTTTGTCGGACGGTTGAAGAAGAACCTCCGTGCCGCACTGGTTGCCTACGATCTCACTGGTGAGAGTTCAATTCGATTCCGCATTAGGTGCAGCCCACACTCACATCAGCATAGCTGTCAAGATTTTGGTGGATGCGGCATTGCCGCTTGAGCTGCTCGGCAGTGACTTCCATGATGTATTCGTTCTCCAAGCGAAGTCGCTTCGCCTCGTCAATCAACGCCAGCAAACTGAGCTTGTCGGGCCCATTGCCTTGCTGAGTGCCAGCAGCACTGTGCGCTGCCGCCTGCACTATCGTCGTGTATCTCTCCTCGAGGGCATTGCGCTCGTCTCGCATTCGCTGGAGATTGTTCTGCAAATCGCGCAGTCAATAAGAACAGTGTGAGCGCGATGCCGATGGTCACTAATTAACGCTTTACGCACCGCTTTCTTCTCGTATGATTTCTTAACATATTGTCGGTGCCGAATGCGTTTAAAGTCCGCAAGGGCGTTGCGTTCCGATGCTGGGTCCTGCAGCGATTCAGGCATCGCGATGGGCGTGAAGGCGCTTGTGCTCGTGGTCGGGCGGCCATACGGAGAAGGCCGCGTGTGACCGTACTTGGGCGGATGAACGCGCAAGATGGCACCGTGCCCAACCCCATACATGGAGCAGTGCGCCATGCCATCAGTCGGGATACTGCGTGGTTGCATGCAGAATGAGGAATGCCTTGCACGTCCAACCATGTGTTGGACTCATTCGCCGGTCGATCATACGCGGCGAGCAATGCTCGCTGGTTGCTTCTTTCCCGCGATGGACACATCCGCCATCTCGCCGGGGTCTGCGCTGTGTGTTATCTTGGAGAATGTATGGGCGGTGGTGGCGGTCCACAGTGGCTCACATTCGATGCGACTGTGTGGTGATGGTCACCGACAATGAGTGATCTGATGAGAAGGTCGTTGTGGTGGTGAGTCTGATATTGCGCGACTGCATCGCTCCCTCAGGGCGGGGCGTCACTTGCCATCACTTGCCATCGTGACACCTCCGTCGTCGCCAACGTGAATACTAAACCCAACGAAATGAATCATTTCAAATGATCAATGTGGTTGCTGCAATCAGCCATGTTTCCATGAGAGCAATGAGGAGATGAAACTCATTGGCGCCATGGGCGAACAATCACGCAGTTCATCTTGGAGCACTTATTGTCTGGGGCTGCCGTGAGCAACGTGCAATCGTTGCTTGCAGAGATCGTTGGCAAAAAAAAAGCGTGCGCTCAACCGCGTGTCGCGACACAGTTGTCTCCACGTACACCGCGAACGAAAGAATGGAAGCGAATGTGAGGAGCAGAACACACTGCAGCAAAGCGTTATCAACTCGTCACCTTGCGACCTTGCAAGACAGTTCCCTCACACCAACAAGACCAATTAATCTGTCCTCGAAGCGACTGGAATCGAGGATGCTGACCGCTGGCGCACTTTTGTTTGAGAATCCCAGCGATTCGAAGTTGCTGTCGTCGATGTCATGCTGAGGCGACGTTCCGGTTATGGCAGCTGCAACATCTCTGACATCCATTCGAGACACACGCAGAAGGCCACCCCAAAAACCACGGTTGGCACGCTCCACCAGTTTGATGACAGAGACCGAGCTACGTATTGTATGAGCTGTGGCGTGATTTCTATGGTTGCACTGTATATTGATAGCGAGTCGGTTAGATGAGAAACTTGACAACTTGGTGGGCGAGCGTGCGCTCCACGCACACAGCTCTTGCTTTGTTGACGACGATACAAGAACCTCATCTCTAATATCCACGGAAGCGCTCTAGCCGTTCTCGTAATGCCATCAGGTTTTCCTTGGTTCCGTTGGCAGTCGAGTCGGTCGACTGACTGGTCGAGTGATCGGTCGAACTGGTAAAAGTCGATCTCAGGCTTGCACTTCGACTTTCCAGACTGTTGGAGTAGCTGCTCATGCGATATTGGAGCGAGCCACTGCTGTAGCGACTTGTTGATCCGGCACTAGAGTTCTCGAATGCGGATGGACCTGCGTCGTCGAACAGTCGCCTCTGGACGTTGTCTACATCGTCGTCGTTGGATTGAGGAGCTGAGCCGCGGTTTTGGTGGGATTGAGATGCACCAGAGCTGGAGAACGAGTTAGAAGACCCAAATCCAAAGCCACCAGAGCCACTCAAACGCGATGATCCCGCAAAGGACGAACCTAAGGCCGCTGAGGAAGAAGCCTGAGCCTGCACTTGAGTGTTGTAGCCCATGTTGGAGAGCAATTCCCGAACTGGAGAAGTCATCGGCAAATCTTGCAGCGAGGCTTCGAAGCTGCTTCGTCGAGATCGCATCAAACTATCAGCAATGATCTTCAGGGCTTGCTGCATGTTCTCGTTGGCAATCTGGACTGCGAACATGTCGTTGTGTGGCAGTGTCGAGAAGAACGAGTGCATTTGCATCAAGACACCGAAAATGTCAATGCCTTCGAACGGATTCATCACTGCACTGGCTTGTTCCGTCGAGATCTTGAGCAGAAGTCTTCCAATCAGTTGGTCGAGCGAGTCGCGCTTCATCAAGTGGTTGTAGCTGTCGCGATGGTTGTAGTCGCCTACATCATTGCGCACGATGCGCTGCAGCACATTGATGACCGCGGGATAGACCTCGCCTGGCTTGGCGCGCTTCACGGCCAGATCCATCACACCGTACAACGCCTTGAACAGCATGAACATTCCCTTCTTTTCGATCGGAAACGTCGAAATATCGAACGAAGGAGAGCTGACGAGCGATTGAAATTCTTCGAAACGAGGACTTTGCAGCTTCGAGCACAATTCCAGCAGCATTCGCTCCACAACATATCGCTGAACATTGTCGGCCGCGTCTGACTTGAGCAACGAATTCATCGTTGACAATGCCAACGACAGGATAGGGAGATGCAGAGGCTTCTTCTCGTCGCGCGTCGAAAAACTTGCGAACAAACACTCACAGAGCTTGTCCAGGATGTCGTTGATGTTCGCTCGGATCCATTGTCTCTCGCTTTCGTCCGATGGACGACTGCTCAACGCGTACAAGGCCTTGATGGCGTCACGTCCTTCCACATACGCTGGGCTAGCTTCTGACACGATTTCTCTCGATTCCGTTACCAATTGCTCGACTGGGCGAATCAAGAACTCTTCGATTGCGTCGCTCATGTTTTCAACAGGATACTCATTCTCCTTGGCAGGGGATGCCATCACCACATCTTCATCCTCATGCGGCACGCGTGATCCGAAATGACCGTGGTTACCACTACCAAAGCGACGCGCTGACGGCGGTCCCGATGGAGGCATCAACGGAGCCTTTGCTGGTGTCACACTCATCGTCATCGGCTCTGGCAGCGACTCTTGTTGCTGCACTTGCTGAGCGAACACATTCATTGGTTGCTGTGGCTGCTGAGCGAACGCATTCATGTGTTGCTGCTGCGGCTGATTGAACGAAGAGTTCATCATTTGCTGGGACTGTATCGTGCTCTCATCCTGAACACTTCTTGGAGGAAGATGCTTGATACGGGCAGAGATAAGGTCCATGCCTTGCTGGGACGTAACACCGCTACCACGGAAAAACTTGTCGAGGTTTCCATCCGTGCGCTGATAAACGGCAACGAGCGTGGTGATTGCACTTTCGCGGAGTTCCTTCTCATGTGCAACCACGAACTTGCCGATTTCCTTCACGCACTTCTTGCCAACAACCAGGTATCCTCGAGTTTCAACGATGTGTCCAACCGTGTCAATGCATTCGCACCGACTACGAGTGTTCTTGGACGTGTTCATGCACTCAACCAGGTACGGAACGAACTTTTCGGGACTGTACACGTCGATCACGAGTCTCATAATGCTACGGAAGCGCACGCGGAAGCGAGGCTTTGGGTGACCACTTTCTTGTAGCAAGTACGGCAAAAAGATGCCCGCTTCCACGTCGTCCAACTGGTATCCGTTGGCCTTGAGCATCTCGAACAGGCTGAGAAGGACGTCGAGCATTCGCGACAGAGCAGTCACGTTGTTGTCCACAATACGAAGCGTCGACCATTCCAACAGCAGATCCAGCGCCGCAACCAGCTCTTGTGCTTGCTGGACAATCAATGACGGCAATGTATCGATGGCACTCAACATTCCCTTCTCCAGCGACGGCGCAAACAGCATTGCGCTAAACTCTGGAGATAGGAAAGGTCGCCACTCAGCTTCGATCTCGCTCTTCCGCGCGTTCATTTCGGCGACGTTGGTGGAATCGAAGATCCATCGACTGTACTGACCCTTCGCCAGGCGAGCACTCTTGTTGTTGTTCATGCGCAACATCATCACTGGTGATGATTCTTGCGGCACAGCGGGCGCAGCTTCTTGCGTAACTGGAAGTTCGCCACGGAACGAACCCGTCGCGCGCGCCATTCCAATGCGCGAGCCCGTCATCTTTGTTGGCGTTGAGTTTGCCCGGCCCATTCTGGTCAAGCGCGACGGCGGGGCGATGGCACTCGTTGATGCTGGCACTTCCGGCATCACAGGCGCATCAGTAGCAGCTGTCGGTGGGAGTTGAGGAGGGGCAGTAGCTGGTGCTGCTGGCACCGCAGCGCTTGCGGCAGCCATCTCGTGGGCCTTCTGAATGAGCGGCTTGAGAGTTCGCATCTGTGCTGGCTTGACATCTCGGCAACCAACGCTGAGAACATGATCCAAACTCGACGATTTCAGGACTTCGACCAACACCAAAGAAGCTTTGTCACGAGCCTCAGATGATTTGTCCATCATCGATTGAATCGTTGGTACGACCAGACCCGAGAGATCCAAACGATCACAGTTCTTCAGGTGCTCTGCTGCCCACCCAAGCAGCTCTGCACGACCAACTGGATTCAGCAAGCCTTCACTAAGAGGAGACAGCATGCTTTCCATGCACGCCGACGAAGTCTTGTTGTTGTGACGAACCCATCGGTGCAAAGCTTCGACAGCAGCCATCTGCATGTTTTTCTTGTTGTCCGAAACGCCACTGATAAGACTCGCTCCGAGAATTTTGCTCAACTTGGCAACCTCAGGCCCGATACTGGTGGCCACAATACCAATCACTTGCGCAGCTTTAACCTTCAAATTAGCGTTGGAATCAGACAAGCGAGCCTTGAGCGCACGCATCAATTCAGCCACAGGCTTCGTGAACTCGATCGCGCAGGCAGCACCTTCGCAGATACTCTGGACACTATCCATCGCAGCAAGACGCTTTTTCCAGGCAGCTTTATCATCTTCGCACTTCATGTCCGCCATGAGTTCTTTCGTGATTTGATTGCTGATGTCAACGCGGCCAAACAATGCACCACCATCGTTCTTCTTTTTCTTTCCACCATCTTCGTCATCGTCACCTTTGACCTGACGCTTGACACTGGCCATTGCACTGGACGGATCGAATCCGACCTTGGCGAATTCTGCCTCAACCGTCGATGCGAGCGCTGGCTTCCAACTCTCGAGATTCAAAATCGGAAGCAAAGCAGGACCCAGTTGAGAATACATGGTCGCGAGGAGGGCGATCGCACCGGCGCGAACTTTTGGGTTCGAGGATTCCAACGCCTGCGCTCCTTTGCTGAAATCCACAAGGCCGCGAGGGTTGCACACGGTGACACCGAAATCCTTCACACACTCAGCCAAAACGTTGAGGACTTCTGCATGCGCCGTCGGTGCTTTCACGTTGGGCATGTGGTCGAACATGCAGCCGATCACATACGCTGGTGACGTAGCTTCACAGAGTTGCAACATCATTGTTCGGATAGCATCTGCCGCCTTGCGATCGCCGATCTTGTCTACCGCTGCAGGAACCACCATGCACACGACTCCGCGCGGAAACTTTCCAGCCGCATTTTCTGCAAAGGTGCCAACTGCTTCGAATGCGCTTTTAAGCACGTTGATGTTGCTATCCTTAAAATCCTTCACTTGTTTTGCCAGGTATACCGTGAATGCTTCAATCATGTGCGCGCTCATTGCTGGAGAGTTTTCCTTGGCGTACGTCTCGAGATGCTCGATAGCTGTCTTACGCTCCGTCCACTTTGCGCTCGAAAATCCTGAGACCACTTCACTCCACGAGTCCATGTTGAGCTCCGCAAGAATTCCTTCTGCATCAGCAGGCTCGACTGCGACGGCATACTTCGTGAAATCTCCATCACCAGACGCTGCGGCACCTCCACCGCCCGTACCCGATGCCCCTGGCTTCTTGGTAGCAGCAGCCTTCGCAGCAGCTCCTGGGGCACCAGCCTTCGCTGCCAGTCGAGAAGGTGCTCCACGCACGGGTCGCTTTGGGATGCCTCCAGGTCTTGGTGCAGCCGGTGGAGGAGCGGGAGCTGGTGGACCTGAGGTATCCATGTCCTCCGGTTCAGGCTTTCGCACAGACCCTGGTCCTCTGGCTGATGATGTTGACGAGGCGCTGGAAGGGCGAGAACTGACCGAAACTTCACCTCCAAGGCCTTGCTGGATTGCCTTGAACGTGCGCGGGTTCTTGCGCGAAATATCATCCAACATGTTCTGCAGCATCTGCGAGGTCTGAGGGGTGGCGCCGTAAATCTTCGTGAAGCCCTCCACACCAGCCTTGCGAACAGTCGGATCGGAGTCGTCCATTCCACCAGAAAACGCGTTGGCGAATTCCATCACAAGGTTTCGGTCGCCAACGTTCACGGTTTGCTTTTCTACGCATCGCGCCAGGAATCCGAGCGCTTGGACGCGTGCTTGCGGTGACTTGCTCTTGGACGGATCCATCGCCAGCTTCAGATCCTCCCACATCATGTCAATGGACATCGAGTGCATCAGAAACAGATCGATGGTGTTGTTGACGTTGTTCAGAATCAGCGACTTCTTGTCGGATAACCTGCGGATAAGCTCAGGAAACATCAACCGAGCGTACGGCGTGAAGCTTTTGCGCAACCCATCGGACAAAGCACCGAGCACTTCGATGGCTTTGGCGTTGATGTTCACATTTGCATCGTTGCATAGGATCTTGAGGGTGTTCACAAGTTCGCCATAGTCGCCGTTTGCAAGCTTCGGGACAGGACCGATCAACTCCAGCACAATCTTGAGAGCTTCGACTTTCTCGCTCCATTTTGGAGATCCCAACTTGGCTCGGAATTCGGTCTTCGGCAGCTTTTCCAGCAAATTGACTGTTTCAGCAAATTCGCGCGGATCGAATGCCGCCGGCGCCGCCTGCGTTGGTCCAGTGCCTGTTGCAGCTCCACTAGCACGACCAGTAGCTGGTCCAGCTGGTCGCTTTGCACCGCGGACAAACTTCGTCGGTGTGGCCTGGCCTGGTGTCACATCCTTCGTCAATGTTTCGTACTCAGTCTGCTGAGCCTGGCGGAGGTTGGTCACAATGTCTTGGACTAGTCCTGGTCCTGCCCATCGGTGGATTTCCGCCAGCGTGTTCAACGCCACAGGACGCACACCGTTCACCGTCGATTCACACAGCGTTGGCAATGCCGCTTTCAACGCTTGCAGTGGCACAACCCGTGGTCCAAACGCCTTCAAGCACTCAAACATGTTGGTTGCACAGGCCGGTGGCACTTTCGGCTTCTTGTTCTTGGTGCCTGCGATCAGAGCTTCAAACGTGTCTTCTGCCGCGCCGGCTTCCACAAACGCCATCACCAGCTCATCGCAGAGCTTGACAATGCCTGGTCGACTAGCAAAGCCCTTGTCCACGACGCGCTTCATCACGCCGGGCACGATCTGCTTCTGGAACGGCTCCACGCGCTGTGTGTAGGCCAGCACGGCCTGGATACCAGCTTCCATGGCGCTGGCGTTGACGTCTTCGCACATCTTGTTGAAGAAATCGAGGAACGGCGCGACAGTGTCCGTGCGGACACCAGGCTGCTCGCACCAGGCCTTGACCTCCTCGAATCCTTCCTTGCGGATCTTCCAGTTCTTGTCACCAAGCTTGGCCAGCACTGCTTCAACCGGTGGAACGTCGCCGCTGCTGCCACCAGCATCGCCGCCACCAGCCATTTCCATCGGAGCTTCGACAACAACGGGCGCTGCTGCTGCTGCAGGAGGTGGTCGAGCGAACCGAGCTGGCGGAGCCATCGCGGGCACCGACACAGACACCTCCATCGCCATCGGCTGTGGCTGCGACACAGGCGCAGGTGGTGGCGCAGTAAACGCAGGCATCACTGGTGCTGGCGGCGGTGCTGTGTCTTCCATCTCATAGTCCACGACTTCCACTTCCATCGGCTCGGCCTGTGCTGTCTGTGGTGGCGGCCGCTGCTGCGGTGGTGGCGGTGGTGGCGCCATGGCCACGTTCCGGGCCGCAGGCACCGGCGGACTGTTGGTCACCATGGTCTTCCGCGCTGCTGGCAATGGCGGGGAGTTGGTCATGCGGCCCATGGCGGGCGCTGGTGGCGGGGATGCCGTGTCGCCACCGGCGCCGCCGCCGCCGCCGCCGCCTTCTTCGTCTGCGTAGTTGATCGTCGACTTGATGGAGCGCGTGAGGCTGAGCAGCTCGCTCAGGTCCTCACCGGCGCACATGCGGCACCGGCAGCTCATGTTGCGCAGGCATTTCTCTTCCATTATGGGCTGTGTCGAAGCGGCCACGTCGCGACAGCAGCGTCGTCGTCGTCGTCGTCCTCCTCCTCCTCCTCTGCTGCTGCTGCTGCTTCTTCGCGTGGGCGCCGCGGCTCTTCTTGTGCTGAGTGTGGATCACGCTTTCAAAAATTCAAACCTATCGGTGGCGGCGGTTCGTAACAGGATATTAAATATACCGGCTGGGACGGACGTGATAAGAACGTGTCAACAGAGAGTTTTCGAAACAGAAAAATTTGGTTGCAAAATTCACTATTCAGTTATCATCTTAAGCGGGTATCAAAATTTAGGTTTAACCTTTCGAATTCCTCAGTTCAGTTCGAGAGACTGAGTGGGAACGTGGAATGCGCGCTGAGCATGGGTATGTCAACAGTCTTCCGCCGTCATGCATTGCAATCTCAATATCGCCGTGACGTTTACTTCAGGCACACCCTTCGACGACGATGACGACTTGCTACTGTTGTTGGTTGCAGTCGAAGAGGATGCCAGCCAGCGGCGATCGATGGCGCGGAAACAGCGCCGGCGCTTCACGACGTTCATGACAATCGCCGATTCGAGCTGCTGGCACTCTCTTTTCCGATTTTCGGAGGATGAAATAGACCTCGTGGGCCGTCTCCTTCAAATTCCTGCCGAATTGCCAACCCGCATTGGATACGACATTTCCGGAAAGGATGCCTTTTGCATGTTCTTGCGTCGTCTGGCTTATCCTAATCGATTGGCGGATTTGGAACGCTTGTTCGGTCGAAGTCAGGCAGTGCTTTCCGTCATCACATGCTGTAATGACACACATTTACGACCGCTGGCATCGTCTACTTCGGCTTGACTGTTATCGACTCACAGAGGAGAACTGCCTACAGTTTGCATCAGCTATCCAGCGCAAAGGTGCACCCCTAAATTGCTGCATCGGATTATTTGACGGAACGGTACGCGGCATATGCCGACCATCCCGGCAACAGCAATTCTCATACAACGGCCACATCAGAGGAAGCACGCGCTAAAATACCAGTCCGTGATAACACCGGACAGTATCGTGCGTCATCTACATGGGCCAGTACCTGGAACGAGACACGATGCCTTCTTGCTAGCCACTAGCACGTTAAGTGACGAAATGCGCGCACTCCCGACAAGTGGATCTACCCGATATATATTTTACGGTGATCCAGCATACTCACGAAATGACTGTATCATCTCCCCGTTCCAAGGTTCAACTCTCAACGACGATCAGCTAACGTTCAATAAACGCATGAGCAAGGTGCGAGTGAGCGTGGAGTGGGTTTTTGGAGACGTCGTGCAGCATTTCGTCAGTGTGATCCTGACCAGCCAATTCTTTGGCATACCACCACCATCAGTAGAAGAATACTTATATATATATATATATATATATATATATATATATATATATATATATATATGAAGATGCGTAGAGTGTTACTGTTGCCCGTTGCGACTATTGCTTTTCATTGTCTGTATCAACTCCATGACCAGCTTGGTCTGATTCTGATAGGCCTCCACCAGTGCTTTGCGTTCAGCTTGCTCCATCTCTAGCTTGCGTTCTTCGAGATCCAGCTTTCGTTTTTTTGTCGCAGCTTCTCTTGCTGGAATTCTCGATCGGCAGCGGCATCGCGTGTGGTGAAGCACTCCTGTTTTCCCCAGACGTGTCATTCAAGCTTCTGTGAGGTCAATTGTGTATCACCGGGAAGATTAAGTTTCGAGTCGAGTGGCAAAGTTTCAAGTGCTTGGAGGTCGATTGTGTAACAAGCTTTGGTGGGGTTCACACTGTCGAAGGTGAGGTCGATTGTGTAACGGGTGGCCAAGTCAAGTCATCGGAGTCGATTGTGTAGCGAGTTCATTGCAGTTGTATGATGCAATGATTGGTAATTTTAGGTTGCATTGGTATCAGCAGGGATTAGGAACGAGTAGGTAGTATCTTAGGGACTTTGGATCTTTTGTTGAGGGGCGGATATGTGAAAGGTYGCGTCCSCTCGAGGTCACTAGCAGCGCAAGCGACAGTGATCTCATAACTTCTCAATCTACCAGCTACTGCAGAAGACATCGGTGCAAGCAACATCCGATTCCTGTCTGAGGAGTTCCAGGCCACGTTGAGGCCAGTAAGTACGACAGGGAGGTCGATTGTGTAACACAGCAATTGGCTCGGATAACCATTAAGTACGAAGGAAGGTCGATTGTGTAACATAGCAATTGGCTCGAAAATTCCAACATTGAAGGGAGATCACTTCTAACAACCAGCAAAGAGCGAGAGCGTCGTCGACAACTACTCAACAGTGAACTGTGTGAAAGTCCACTGCTGTGTGCGAAGCTTTCGGGACTCCGATTGAAAGAACTGAGGAAGACACAGAAGACGAGAACGAAAAGACAAGTTGAATTGTTGTTCGTGGGTGTCCAAGAGTCGATCGCATACGCCAACGCGATTTTTGAGGCACTCCACGACAACGTGCATTGTCAGTCAAATATCCCAATATTTGGTTTGTTGGTGTTTGGCGAGCGCGCGACGGTGATGTGAACTCGGTCGATGTGTCCGTGAGCGACTCAGCACTGGTAGTACGAATTGTCTGCATGGCGCTCGCCATGATATCCGCAGACGCGGCTTCCCGATCGTCGACGTACTTGCGCGTGCGTTCACGTCGCTCGGCTTTCTCATCTAAAAAGTCATCAAGCTGATAGCGTGTCAGCACGCGCACAGCATCAGGGCGTAGCAGCAACAGTGATGACGTACCAGCGCATTAACGTCGGTCAACAATCGCGCGCGTTCTTGGTAGTCTTCTTCCGAGCCTGACGAACGAAGCGAAAAAGGCTCGCCGCGACGAAACGCGTCCATTATGTTGTCGAATCGCCGCTTACACGCACCGTGGTCCAAATCGTGTACCAGGTCGGTGCCGCTGGCCTTTATGGTAGCGCTCGTGGTTCGTGCGACTCCCGCCCATGCGTCTGTGACTTTGCCATGCCCCGCTGCCCAAGGCGAATGGCTGAGAACATCTTTCAGGAGAACAATGTCATGGGCAGGCCGAAACCGAAAAGCTTTCTTGCGGGCGCGGGTGGGCTGTGGATGCGAGCTCACATCGTCGACTTGAGTGCTGTACTCGCACGCTGCGTCTTCGCTCCCACTCATGCCTTTCCTTACTCTCTTCCACAGTGAGTGAGCGCTCACTGTCGGTTTCACTTTGACTTTTGAACTTATAAAAATCAAATTTGCTCACTGCAAAATTTCAATACTAAATTGAGGATCTCGAAAACTCTCTAGTGTTGCACAGCTCCTGATTTGTTGGATTTGTTTCGTTTTGTGAGCTTGTTTCACAAATGCCTGCTGTTGTGCTGAGGAGCGGTTACAGCGTATTTTATGATATGTTGGTGAGGTCGAGTGCACTAGTGACGCGAAACGCTTCACGTGGTCTTAAAGCCAGCAACTTTGATAAAAAAACAAGTTATTCGAGTGGCAAAAAAATCATGTCGTGAATCATGTCGTGGGCATTATTCGTTGTCCAGCCATTGTATCTACAATGTATAATCGTCCCAAAGCAATTTCAAACTAGTAGTAGCTATAGCCACCTCCGTAGCAACCACCATATCCACCACCAAAGCCACCACCATAGCCTCCATAGCCGTTCGATAATCGTACGTCTCGTTGAACTCCATCATCCAGATCATACCACGATTTTGAAAATACAGCACGACAATGCGGACGTGGTGCGGAGTGAAAATGGGATGTGTTGAGAGTCCAGGAGCACGATGGATGTTTATCACAGCAAG
>NSDO01000001.1:767582-859847 GCA_002286825.1 Lagenidium giganteum
GGCAAGGACTACTATGGCAAGGACTACTATGGCAAAGGAGACTACTACGGTGATGACCACTACGGCAAAGGCTATGGAGGTTATGGTGGCTATGGTGGTTACGGTGGCTATGGGGGCTACGGCGGTGGCTACGGTGGCTATGGGGGCTACGGAGGCTACGGATACTACTAGGTGGGAGTGTCGGTGGCATTCCAATGGCGAGAAAGGCTGTACCCAGTAGGAAAAAGCGTGAAACAATGAATTCTGCATGATGTCAACCACACTGGTATTCCGCTTTATGTGTAGTATCCCGTGCAAACTCAAGCGTTGCCACATTGAAACTGTAACATACGCAAGGCAATAGCATGCTAGCTCTCACTAGCATCCATCGTGTTGCGCCGCGCAATCTTGATACTCCACAGCACATCAAAATTACCATTATTCTCTGTTTCCCATTTCATACTCATCTTCGTATTCTCAAAATAGTTTTGAAAAGTGCATTTGATCTGTATCGAGTTGAAAGGGTCGAACACGACGACAGCAACAAATACCTATTCACCGTTTATGCACCACGTCACCGATCTTGATGATCAGCTCACATACGAGGCAACCTCTTGCAACCAGCCAGCATGTTTGTACCACGCGATTGTTAGACTCTTCAAACTCTCTTCAAACCTCACTTTACATTTGCTGTGGCCGCACACAAGTGAATCAACACAATCCCAGACACACCTCACCATGAAGATGATCAAGATCGCGTGTCTATCTGTCACATGCGCGGGCGCCGTGCTTGCCGGCGGCTACAGTGGCTATGATGACAAGATGTGCGCTACTACGGCAAGGGCATGTACGGCTATAGCGACAAGTAGGGCTACGGCAAGGACCACTACGGCAAGGGCAATTACTATGGCAAGGGCTGCTACGGTAAAGGGGAATACTACGGCGGCGGCCACTACGGCAATGGCTACGGAGGCTATGGTGGTTACGGCGGCTATGGTGGCTATGGAGACTTGAAATGCAAGTTTCTCCCGGATGATAAGGTGCAGCACAAAATATATGATAGGAAACCGGCTTGTGTCGTAAAAATGACATGAAGCTGCACAATGAGAAAGTTGAGTTAGCGTGCTACTGGAGGTGAAGAATGCTTGAATGAAATCGATTCCTAAAGACTGGCATCCGTTCTTTTCATTAACGCAGTCTACTCATTCCTCATTTGGAAGTGTTTTTAGAATTTAGAAAAATTCATTCAGGAGGTGTGTACGTGTGCACCCGATTCAATCATATCAGATCACCCGTGCGTCGCGGCGGCAGTCTCTTCTTCCTGATTCACAAGTGTATCGCCGCGTTAATGTGAACCTGCAGTTTCTTGGGGAGCGTGCTTCTTTTTCTAGAGACAAGCCGGATTCTCACCGCAGCGAAGAGCGCGGTGATGTCGGTTGCTCATGCAAGGTTGATGGACGTTCGTTACCGCACTGTCGTCACGAAATATAGCACACTCTTGATAATGGAAGTCACAATACTTAGTATCCAACGGCACATCGACATGCAAGTGGGTTGCTACAACGCTACAGAATCTTCATGCCATGGGTAGACGATGTCGAGCGTGTGCTGTGACCAGAGAGTAGCAAGCGATGTTTCGTGGTCAGCGACTGTCTTGCTTCTTCGCCGCTAGAAGCCGACGATGCCGAGGCGTCAGAGGAGCACGTCGACAGAGGGCCATGGGACCCGCAAGCCCACAGACTGTCGTTGTTTGTCACGTGCTGCTGCGCGATCTCGAATGCGTCGAGCTGCTTGGCGCGCACCACACACGCCACGCAAAACGCAAAATACTTCTGCTTGAAGCCATGCGCCGTGACGTGGACCGTGATCTTGTGTTGGACCTTGCAGCGCGTGCAGACGGGCTTTTTGCAGATCATGCAGCCTCCATTTTCCTTGATCTTACTGCCAACGCGCGTGTGGCAGCCACCACACTCGTCCGTTTCGTTGTAGCTACATCATCAGAAAACGAAAAAATCGTTAGCGTCAAAGGAAATGAACGGAAACGTAGTTATCTCCACTGACCTGTTCTTGTTGTGACGCGCTTGGGTGAACATCCACGCGAGTTTCTTGGCATACGACGCTTGAACCGTGTTGCCAGCACTGGCCAACGACATGGACGCGCCTGCAACCAGCGCGAACTCGGGCATGTCGCCCATTGGGGCAATGAATCCCTTCTGGAAGATGTCGATTCGGTCGTCGTCGAGTTGGCGCATGAGGTAGCACAGTGACATCTTGAGACGCACCAACTTGAGCTCAGGCAGCGGACGGATCTGTGGGATGTCCACCGAATGCATGAGGTAGTAGCCAATGCGTTCACCTCGGCTCGTGGTTGTCAAGCCCATCGACATCAGCAGCGAAATATCACGACGCTTGACGAACGGACAGTGAAATCCCTCAGACGTATACCACACGAGTCCGCAGAATCTGTACGGGTCCTCAGGAGTTGGCCCTTGAAACTTCTGAAGCACCTGGACGTCGTCGATAGCATCGTTCAAGTACGACGTGCGCATGCGCATGCCTTCTGTCGAATCCGCAAACGCGCCGTACATGGCGTCGTCGAGTGTGCCTACCACGTCTCCAACCGTGAGCATCACGGGTGTCGAAGCCTTGGACACGATGGCATCGAACTCTCCGCCAACAGTGCGCAGTTGCTGGAACTGCTCACGCTGTTGCTGGCGCTGCTTGTACACGCAGACGCGTTCCTTGCGTCGCACTGTCTTCCAGACACGGCGGTCCACCTTGCGGTCATTCACGTACAAGTAGTCCTCATAGTCGTCCAGAGTCTCGCGCACGACAGCCTCAGCAAGGGCCTCGAACTCGAGAGCTTCAGCGGGACCAAACCGCAACTCCGAGAATGTGTTCGGTGGCAACTGGAACGATGTCTTGAGCATGTTCACGGCCAGTGATGATTGTTCGTCACCTAGCGAGTCTCTGGCGGCTCAGGCTGGCCCAGGGGTGCCAGAATGAGAACTGACGGTGCGCTGGTCGTCTTCGCCGAAGGCGATGGCGTGCGAACGAGTGGCGCAGCTGTGTGATGGCCACGCACACTGTCGCTGCAAAAGACAGTCAGTCGGTTGGCTTGGGCTCGCATGATTCTTCGCCTGAACGACCGCCGTGGGCCACCGTGCATGCCACGGCAGTCCATTCTTCCACCCAAACCGCCAGATCCAGTCTGGATGAGCACCACAACGCCAAGGCATTGGCGCTTGCATTGCTGCATTGCGTCCCGACTGCAAGCAGAAGACGAAGAGCAGCCACGCGGGCTAGGACACCTGCTCGTATGGCTTGTTTCTGACTGCTAGCGAGGAAGGAAACGAGCCAAGGTAGGATGTGTGGACACACGGGACAGGCTGGATCGTCCGGGACCGTGGTTTGTTTATGGCTCATTGGTTCTCCAGTTCGCATTGCGCGCCAAGGGCGCCATCGCTGGGCTTGGACTGGTCACTCGTGGCATGTGCTGACTGACGGTCATGACTCGACGTGGTCGCACATGGCGCCTGGCACCTTACGTGGCGCAATGATTCGACTTCCATCGTGCCGATGAGCCTCGGCAAAGCACAGCTCCGCAAAGCACGGATGGCAGTGCCATCTCGGCACACGCAGACGTCTCTGCCATTGGTGCGCATCCTCCAAGCGCCTCGTTGTCTCGGTGTCTTGTGCGCGCACACACACATCTTGATGGACATGGTCATCAACACTGCGATCGGCCGGAGCATCACTTGCTCCTCGCTCTTCGCAGACACAGAGTGCTGCGCATCGCCAGTCTGCCGCCACCACATTTTGCTCACGTGCGTGCTTGCGCTCTCGCGGAATCGCTCGCTCACTCACTCATGCTGCCACTGTCATGCATGCGTGGTCTGTCTGACGTTGCATCGACGAGCTCATCGTCCTCGAACAAACTCATTTCGCACATGTATCATCCGCTGCTGATGGCCCATCCATGAGCGCGAGATTTGACGTGGGAGTAGCACCCAGTGCCCTTTCCGGGTGCGCAGGTCGCAGTCTCGACAGTGCTGCGGGAAAGATCGTACCTGGAAGTGGCAGCAGGTGCTGCAACTGGCACCCCACTCATCCATTATTGACGAGTCGTCATTTTTGCTTGATGATGAGGATGATGAGGATGATGATGATGCTGGCGAATATTTGGCAAGCGCTTCGGCGCATTCATGCGTCTTTCCACCAGTACATTCTCATTGAATTTTGCGTTTGTTTATCAGTGGAAGAACAGTAGACATAGGAAACGTCCCTGAGATCAACGAATCACAACTCCTGCGCAATGAGTTTTGATGGAGACTTAATGGTGCGCACAAAATCATGCCGTTACCGAATCAGAGGCAGCGTAGCACCTGCGCCCGGGCAAGTGTGTTCGTTTGGTTGTGTTGGTGCGGCTGGACCAGCAGATCCCGCAGCACACGCTCAAGCCCACAAATTTGCGACCCAGCAGCACTCGTAGATTTGCCACCTCCCAGTCACATCTTCCAGACTGCTTTTCCGCACATCTAACAGGTTCAGATGAGCTCAGGTGCCACTCGTACTCGCGGTTTTCGCCACCAGCGTCACGTTGAAGCGCTTCACTCGGAGAGCAAGCACTTCACGACCAAGAACTTGGCAGAAGCGAAGGTCAACACTGGAGTCACGTTGGCATATGCCATTCACGAGTTTCCCGGTGACGACGGGTGCGATGGCGTCGAGCGCGTTGTGATGATCATGGGCTGCATGCACATCAAAGAATGCTGGACCATCAACGTCGAGATGATGATGCAGCAGTGGGCAGCAGAACGTGCTGAGGAGGATCCGACAAAGCCACGCAAGACGCTGCAGGTGCTTACGTTCGACAACCGTGGCATTGGCGACAGCGAGTACCCGTATGGTATCTACACAACGAGCTTGATGGCGCAGGACGCGCTTGGTCTCATGGATTACTTGGGCTGGCAGCAAGCACACATTGTTGGCCAGAGCTTGGGCGGTATGATCTCGCTCGAACTCGCGCACATGGCGCCCAAGCGCGTGCGCTCGCTGTCATTGATCGTCACGACGCGCGGTCGCTACATGCCCTCGATCTCCAACTCGTGGCTGCTCATGAAGACGGTGTTGCATTACGACATTGGTGTTATGTCGGCTCACATGACTAAGTTGCTGTACCCGGAGCCGTTCTTGGACACTCCGCTGGATGACGATACCGACAAGAAGGCTTGGGACGTCCTCTTCCCGTTCCACCGCGACCAGCGCTTGACCCGCAAGATCCCAACTCCGCACGGCTCGTTCGGTCAAATCTCGGCTGTGGCATCGCATTGGGTCTCGGATGAGCGTCTGCAGGAAATCGCAGACCACGGCTTCCCTATCTTGATCGTTGGTGCTTCCCAAGACAAGGTGATTCCACCGCAAGAGACCCTGCGATTGCAAGAACGGCTACGCGGCGACCACGTCAAGACCGTCATCTTTGATGACGCTGGTCACAACGTCTACATCCAGTACGCCGACGAAGTGACGGAGTTCATGCTCGATACACTCCAGCGCGCGATGTAATCTAATGAGTGTTCTGTGTGGGTTTTGTAACGAAACAAATATGTTTCTTTTTTTCTAATTGCTTGTTTTGTACAACTTGTTGTGTGTTTGTTTTGTGACGGAAATTTGTGCTTGTGTCAGCTTTCACCAAACACAGAGTTGAATGGCATGAATTTCTGTGATGCGTGAGCAACGAGCTGACCGAATGGACCACATCGGCGAAAAGGTCCTCCAGTGCAGAACGATCCTTGCCGTGATCAACTTGACCAGATTGACACGAGATTTCAGCAGCCTTCACACGCATGGCTCAGCGCTTAAACAGCCGTGGCAATTGCGGTCGTCACTACCAGTGTCTTGAGCGTAACATTGACGTACTGTGACAGGTATGGTGCGGTGATCTCAATTGGACCAAACACTTGATCGAACAGGATTGCAGCTAGTTTATCCTCTTGCTTCAAGACGCTGGTCAACGTCTGTACGAATCTGGTGCTGTGGTTCGACAGTATCAGGCAGTTGGCGCCGGCAAAGGAACACGAGTGCGCGACCAAGCGCAGAGAGAGCAGGACAGGCGCATTATTTGTGAGTTGACACTACGAAACGTTGACCAATTCTTGTTAGTTGCCTTGAGCCGCTCAAGTTGAGCGAAGTGGTCATATTCGTGGGCGACGAACGACGCATCAATGTTCATTGGCTTGATAGGATGAATATTTGCCTGGCGGATCCCCTCAGAAAGTCAAGGTTGGTGAACGAGATCATACGAGGTTCTGATCATCGACGGCATGCAATAGATTGCACCAAGACGCGAGGTCATTGCGCATGGCCGGCGAAGGTGAGTGACAAGACAAAACCCCAACTGACCTGCTGCGTCCGATTGCGTTGGAGTGTCGCTCCCGCAGCCGCAAATGTATCAGTACATCATCGCGTCATGAACACCGAGGTCATTCAAAGCCACTTGACTTGGGACGATGCCCACTCGGATGGAGACCGTCCACAGCTATCATCGGTATCTAACATCATCAAGCTTGTTTTGCTTCGTCGCTCGTGGTTAAGATAAATGCCGCGAGGATGAAATCACATCGCTTGAGCCTGTCGATGTGCGTGGTGCAATCGAGCGGCATCATCACGACATACGAGCAAACTCAACACCAAGCCCGACATGACGCAGTGATGAGCTTCGCAAATCATGGTTAGCGCCGCGATCGACAGATAGCATCAATCTTGACGTACTTCTGCGAATCACGACGCAATAAGCGACAGAATAGCAACTCCGAATACAAACACTGGATACGATGCCTTCATTCTAGTTGATCGGTTTGAGGGACGCGAATGACTGGAGTGCCCAACATTCGGAGTATGGTTGTGGGGAACAACAGAGTGGGGACACGCGTGTTGTCCAGGGGTGACGGGGCGGGCCTTACCAGCGATTTGATATCTGCCAACGCTTGCACAATCGAGATGGTGGTTAAGGTCTGGCAGCCAAGGACAGCCATGGAAAAGCAACAGCAATTCTGATTCGATCTACGCGGTCCACGTTTCAGAACCGGAGGTGGCACCACCCATGAGGAGGAAATGTGGCAGCATAACAACCGTTGGAAGAAGCGACGTCAT
The DNA here is from genome assembly GCA_002286825.1 of Lagenidium giganteum. Classification (NCBI taxonomy): domain Eukaryota; phylum Oomycota; class Peronosporomycetes; order Pythiales; family Pythiaceae; genus Lagenidium; species Lagenidium giganteum. The sequence continues at coordinate 774,714 of NSDO01000001.1, forward strand.
CAAGGCATCCAGTACGATATCGATAGCCAAGCACAAGAGGCGGATTGTCAGTAAGAGCATGTGTTGGCGGTGTTTTGCTATCAGATGCAACAGAGGCGTCGATCAGCAATCAACTACCAATAACGACACCGCACATTGATTGATCCACTCTCGCTAGACGTACTTGCATATCCAGAAACACATGTACGACTGTGACGCCACTTCAAATACATGTAGCTCTCGGGGGATAGACGCGATTTCGAAATACCGGCCATGTACTCTCGCAGTGCGCGATGAAGTCATCAAAACTTGCACCAACGGTACCATCTGCTCTTGATTTCTGTCGCTGTGAGCGCAACCTCGACAACGTTATCAAAAGCCCACCGACCATACCTCTCGACAGACAGGGATTCATCCAGTCCAGAGTACGACGAAGGTCGCGGCACAAACAAGAGGGCTTACGTTCTGTTTCATATTCCGTATTCCTGCTGTGCGTCGACTATTGTTGCCTACTTGCAATACAACTTGAACTGACCTGCCGAGTTCCAGTCAGCGTCGCTGACATGTACAAACAGTGCGTCTGGATACGATCCATACACACAGTTCGAGCAGCGAGCGAGATAGAGCCCTGAATCCGACTTAAATGTCACCACTCCTGGATGCACTTCCGACATGTCCCACTGCGCCCACGGCGCATCCAGTGGGTCTTCCACGTGCACAAAAGCAGAATCTGGGTAGGAGCCGTAGTAGTAGCAGTTGTTGCAACGTGCAAGGTACCTGTAAGAGTCCACGTTTTGCAATGCGACCTTGCCGTTGGCCAGCCGCATTAGCCGCCACTGAGCGCTTGGGTTGTTCTCTGGGCTATACGCGTTAATCATCGCTGAATTGGGGGATGCTTGGCCGTTTGTGCAACTCACACAGTTTGCAACCACCTTGCCTGTGTCCGCTTGGAGCGCGACAATGTTTGAAGTGCAGCCTCGTCGGATCTCAGGAGTTAGCGCGGCTAATGTCGGAGCTGGAGTTGATGGAGGCTTTTCTTGTGGCGTTGGGACGGGTCGCGTCGACGTCCAGTTCGTTCCGTTCGATGTGGCTGCAGCTGGCCAGCGGGCGTTGCCGATGTTCCGCGCCGACACTTCGACGCGTGCTTGGTAGTGGTTGCTTCTGGCAAGCAGCACTGTGTCCGTTGGCGCCCAACAAGTGCTGTCACTGGAACTCACCAGTTCCATCGATTGATTCAGGCTTTTCAGTGTTGCTTGGACGTACTGATGTTGAGTGGCATAGCATTGACCATTGGCGACCACAGCCAACACACCTGCGATCGATAACGGTGCGTCATCCTCATAACGCACTTTGGTCACGAATGGCTGGTCGTGGAAGTGCTCGGCGAAGACCGAGTCGAGGTCTTTGAGCGACGTCATTCCGTAACAAACAGTCTGCTTGCGATTGAAGCAGCCAGTTGAGCTGCAAGTTGTCCGTGTGGGTTCCATCTGCACGGTGCTTGCGTTTCTGCAAAAGTCATCGTTGTAGGAGATGACGGTCGTGTAGGAGTTGATCTGCGACTGAACGCTCGCCAGCAGAAGCGGGAGCACGCTGATCAGCAAGGGGCGCATTGCCTAGAAGGTGGTGTTGAGTTGATGCCAAAAAGTTGAATGCGCGTGCAGCAAAACCCTGCGATTGAATCTGTGAACGAGGGTGAAGACTGCGCTGGTCGAATCGTCCTCACTTCCATCCGTGGGAAAATTAACCCATCTGCTAGCACAGCAAGGCGGATGGCTTCGTTGCTGATCCCATTGCCATGCGTTCTGACCCGTGCGGTGCGAGTGTGCACCAACTGGCCAGCAGGACCCTCACAGAGGACAATCGAGCAACTCCACGCCACGTGCATTGTCGAAGACGGGGAACGAAAGAAAAGTGACTTGGGAAGGCGCAATCTGCGCGTGCCTCGTTCATCTAGCATGCGACTGTTGTCGACCGCGATCGCCGCTTCGGCGAGCGTAGTCAGCCTCGCGCCCGAGCGGAACGTGCTACCGGCTCCCTGATCCGGATCGCTAATAATCACTCGTGGGTTCCTCTTTGTGTTACTGCTTTTGCCGCTGTGACTGAAAGACAGGCCCGCAAGTTGCGAGCCTGCCTTGTAAAGGTTACGGGTCGCAACTTTCACTTGATCGAGTTCCTCAGTGGTCAGTACAGTCAATTGCGCTTGGTTTTCCGACAGTTGGGCAAGCTAGGGAAATCTGGACGTGAAAGCAAGAAATTGTATTTGGCTTTTTCATTGATGTTGCAGGTGCGAAAAATATGAAAAAGCAGTTCATGCACGCAGAAGCTAAGCTATCGATGCAGACCAACGCAGAGCAGCCCCCATGGTATCCCCATGATCAGCTCACTCCTGCTCGTTGCCCGGCCCCGTTTATTCGGTCTTCGAGTCCTTGATGACCTGCTTGAAGGAGAATGGGTGGAATTTGTGGCCATCGGCCTTGTAGAACTTGTTCTGGAACTCGACCCAGTGGAGACGCAGCGCGTGCAAGAAGCACTCGAGCACATCCATGCTCAAGATGACGCCGAAAGTGACCGCGGCGAACACGGCAAAGCCAATGAAAATGGCAATGAACGAGTCGCTGTTGATCGACGACAGCATTGCCTTCTCCCAGAACACCGTCGACAATTCTAGAGCACACAAAAAGCTTATGTCAGACAGCGGTCAACGAAAGGCATATAAAATCACAAACATACCGGAGTGAGCTAGACTCAAGGCCCAGAGACGCAAGTACGAGGCAGTGTTGGAAACCATGCCCAGCACGAATTCAATCGTTTCAATGGCCTGGTGAATGACGACCTCGCCGAACTCGTGCTCTTCTTCGTGGCCACCGCCGTGGCCGTGGCTGCCGTGGCCAGCGGCCACCAAGTTCTCCGATTCATCCTCGTAGTCCACGTGGTGCGTGGTGGCTGGTGCCTTGTGTGGAGTCGTGAACTTGATGTACAGAGGCTTGAGCAACAGCATGGCAGGGATCGACAAGAAGGCAAGCAGCAACAGCGTCTGCTGCGTCTTCAGCTGACCATCGTACATTGGGTCTTCAACGGCCGTAGGGTTCAGGGCGATGTTGATGAGCGTGTTCACGAGAGCTGGAGGACGACAGCCACCGTGCTTGCCATCAAAGTTGTATGGGCAGACCTCGTGCTTCATGCGCTCCGTCCAGTTGATGGCCCACTTCATCACAATCAAGATGATCATGTAGAAGAAAAGCGCACCGGCGAAGATGATCTGTGGAATGAACTCAAAGAACAGCACCGAGTACTCGCGGAAGTACACGGCGTTGGCGCCCTTCAAAAAGATACCGAAGATCATCTGAATGATGCCAAGAATGACCGACAACTTCATCTTGAACGAGTTGAAGAACAGCAGTTCGTTCTCCGACGTCTTCCAAATTGGATCCAAGCCAAACGCGTACACGTTCGAGCCCGATTCGACGTCCGTGGCGTTCACATACGAGATCTTGTTGTTGATCTTGTACATCGCTTCGCACTTGCCTTCGCCGTGGCCTTCCAAGCAGTCTGGATAAGTGAACTTGGAGCCGAACAAGTTGAGCGCCAACGAGAAGAAATCGTTGTAGATCAAACCAGCGTAGATGGCGAACGCGCCCATCATCGTGATCATGTAGCGACCACCGTAGATCGACGTCAACATCTCGCCCATGTTGCCCTTCTCCAGTCGCTTCTCCGTCATGATCATGTACAGACCGAACAAGAGAATGCAGAAGCCGTGACCGATATCACCGTACATGACGCCGAACAGGAACGGGAACGTGACGGCCGTGAACACGGCAGGGTTGATCTCGCGATAACGAGGGCAGCCGTACGTGTCGACGAAGTTCTGGAAAGCATCGGTGAACTTGTTGGTCTCGAAGTACGTCGGTGGCACAGGCCATGGCTTGGGCATGCGATCCACCAGCGATGGCATCGACTTGTCGTCGCCGTTGTGGGCGCGCGTCACTTCACGGCGGACGCTGTCAAGGGCGGCCTTAATGACCCAGCCTTCACCACGAAGCATGCCGCTCACATCCGAACGGAACATGTTGAGCGAGTGGTACGTCGCCTTCTCCTGGAGCACCGACCATTTCCACGACTCAAGGTTCTCGGCCAAGTCGCGGCACAACAGCACGCAGCTCTCACGGTTGCGACGCAAAATGTGGCTGCTCTGGTTGAGTTCAGCGTTGTTCGACTGGATGAGGTTAGCGATCGCGGAGCGGTCATCCATTGGTGGCAGCGAGTAAAGACGCGCGTGGAAGGCATCGCAGATCTTGCGCAGCTTGGTTTCAATAAACTGCGACTGGAAGAAGATCACGAAGGCGTGCTTCTCGACCGGCGCGCTCGTGCTTGGGTCGATCAATGGCTCTTCGACAGGCGAGAAACGCGAGAAGCAGTTGCCACGCGTCGTACGGAACACCATGCGCTCAAACTTGAGGCGTTCATCGGCTGGCACGACACCCGTGATGTTGCGGAAACGCAGCACCGACTCGTCACCACCGCCAAGCTGTGGCGCCAAGTTCGACGACGAGCTGAAGCTCATGTTGGAGCGCGAGGACGTGCGCGAGCTGCGGCGGTTCGTCACTTCTGGGACTGCGTAAACATCATCGAACATTCAAGTCAGCGCAAAGTTGTGCCTCGCCATCGTAGACAGGGGGGGCAACGTACGTTCAATCTCGAAGAATTCGCCGGCGCGCGAGATGATTTCCTGGAGTTCCTTGCGCTCGTTGTACTCGCGCGTCAGCTTCTCGTGCATGCTGTTCAGCTGGAGCAGTTCCTGCTCCTTGTCTTCCAAAATGCGTTCCAGCGTATCCAGCGCACGCGCGGCCGTGTCCTGCGAGCCATAGCGGATATCGGCCGAGCTTGCCAGGAACGAGTCAATCGACCCGGCCGACTTGGGCTTGATCGCGAACTTGCCCAGCTCCGCTTCAAAGTAGCGCAGCTTGCGCTCCATTTCGTCGCAGCGCTTGACGTAGCTGACGTAGCGGCGCTGGAACGGCGTGAGTTCCGGGTTCAAGTCGGTGAACTGCATGACGCCGAGGTCGCCCAGCTTCTGAACGCAGTCGTGCGCCGCATCTTCGTTCACAATGAGCGAGATGTACTCCATCTCTTCCGAGCGGAGCCACCTCATGGTTGCTGGAGCAGAAGACGACGACGATCAATCGACGAGGAAGGTGACGGGCGGGGCGGGCGACAGAGGTCGGCTGCTGCGGCGAGTTCTTCTCCGGCTGCGCACTGGGGGGCGACACCGGATCAAGCCAAGACGCGCGACGAAGGACGGGACCTTCGCTCGGGTTTTATTTAGTGCACGCTCAGGGCGTTTCTGGCCCGCTTTGGCCAAGGAACGAGGGCGAGCTGGGGCTGCTTTGCGAGTGCGTCGCGAGCGTCGTGGGCTGCCGCGGCGCGTGGAAGCAGAGGAGGGGGGGGAGGACGGAGGTCGGCGGGGAGACGGGGTGTCACGCCCACAGATACCAACGCTCTGATGCTTTGATTCGGGTTTTTTATAGACTGGCTCGGGCGCCCGGAAGCGTGGAATCGGACTTAAGCGGAGCACAGGTTCGAACCTCCCTGTACAAGAACCGCCGGATGCATAGAACTCGAGGAGCGGGCTGTAAAGACATGACCCGGGTCATCAGCACGCGCATAAAGACGCACACGGCGGAGGGCGGTGGCGTGTGTGCGTTGCATGGAAGACGCGGGCGAAGCGCAATGCATGTTGGTGACGACAAGGCATGGCACCAAGCACCAAGTCGCGCGCGACCGACATTGGTGGTCAGTATGAGGCGGGATTCATCATGTCGCTGAAGGAGATGACCTGTGCCAGCTGCTGTGGCATGTGGTGGCTTGGATTGTCTGGTGTGAGATCTGGAGGCCGAATGCATGGACTAAATTGGCGCTGGATAAGATCATGCCATGCGTTTGGCTTTGCGTGAACACAGCGGAAAAGAGGTGCCGTGGTCTCGGTGGTGGCCGTGGTGGCCGCATTTAGTCTGAGGTGTGGACATCTTGATGACACATGTTTCGCACAATCAATCGCGAGATCGAAGCAGCAACATGTGTGGAGACAAATCCTTAATTAACATTGCCGCGGTGAGCGCTTGCTGTTGCTGTGTGATCACATTCTTCTGCGAGCTTGTTGCTTACTTCGCCTTGGAGGCCTTCTTCTCCAGTTGCCTGGTCATAAATCCGCAAACATGATTCAGTAACGTAGTCGCGTGCGCTCCGCACAATTCCTTCTGCTTACAGTTGCTGGTATTCCTTGCGCAATCGGCTCTGTGCGCTCAGGTCTTCAATGCGCTCCAGGGCCTTCGAGTCTGCCCACAGGTATCCAACGCCGCCACCGAGAACGATGCCGCCAACGATGGTCGCCAACTGCATACGGCGGTTAAATGGACCAAATGCTGTTCATCCATACAGACATATTAACAAAACAATCGGGATAAGCCACAACATTCATCACAGAGCGTGCACGAATTCGTGCATGCCACATGCCACGACACTATCAGTCACTTACACGTGATGCCAGCGGTCACAACGCCACCAACACCAGCACCGAAGCCTGCATAGCGCTCAATCTCCTCGCGACGACGATCAAACCAGAGCTTCTCCTCCAGCGTCAGGCGCGTTGGCAGCGGCTTCTTCGGTGCCGTGGCCGTGGTGGTGTCGTCTGCGGTGCTCATGATCGTTGTCGAGTGGCGAACAATGTGATGCGCACATTCTGTTAGCACGAAGTTATTCAATTTACCCCCTGCATTAGTACCAATGCATCCTCTTTGGTACATAAAATATATTCTTTGCCGTCAACTCACAATGTTAACACGCACCGGGCAATGGAAGCCATTCTCAAGTTTTGCATTTTGATTAGCGACGAGAACACACTCAGACTCATGACTCATGACGACTCCTCCGATACCATACTCAGATACTCGAGAGAGAGGCTATTTGGTAAAGGGATGCTTGACACGCTCGAGTGCGGTCTCTTCTTCAAAATGCGCTCTGGACGCGGACTGGTGTGTTCAATAGAACGAGCTGCTTTCTTGCCAACGACTGTTGGTGGAGGTGGCGGTGGAAGTGTGGCTTGAGAGTGAGATGGAGAACGTTGATTTTGTGACACATTTTCCCGATCCTTGGGTACTCGTTTTGTCCTGCGCTCCATTGATACGGGTTGACGACGACTCATGCTCGCCATCGCCTTGACAGCCTCCATTTCTCGATTATGCGCTGCTTTGAGTTCCACTTTCAGCCGCTCGTTATCTGCACTCAACGAGTTCACTTTGGCTTCGAGGCGCAATTGGTGGCGATCAAACGACTGGTATTGCTGAGTCAGTTGATCGCGCTGGGTTTCGGCTGCCGCGACTTTATGCGTTGCAACGAGCAACTCGTTGCGAAGACGCTCCAGCACTTGATCCTGCGAATTCAGTCTCGCGTGCAAATTCGCTGCTTGGCGTCGCACCAGCGTCAACTGCGTATTTTCCTGTTGAAGCTGCTGCACCTGCCGCTCCAGCTCCCCGTACGTCCGCCGTTCTTTGTTGGCACTTTCTTGGAGCTACCGCGCCATGATTGTCCTTGTCAGTGCGCTGTCACGTTGACCATAACAGTGTTTCGCTCTTACTTTGTTAATGTCTTCGACAAGGTTAACAATCACACGATGGACGAGGTCTGGCGGCAGCGAGTCGATCAGCGCAGCTATTGCACAGTCCAACGTCAGCAGCTGCACCACAGCAACACTATAGAATACACCTACCGTGTGCTTCGGGCAGCTGTAGGACTTTGTCGATCAAAATCACTTGAATGTTCTGAATTATAAACCGTAGGCACCTACCGCAGTAATGTTAGTCCATCAAACCGCATCCACCACCGCCAAAGCCATCATAACACAAGCAGGCTTACATGTCTACAAGCGACTGCACTTTCTTGGGTTTTGGCGTCTTTTTCTTCTCTTCCTTTGCTTCTTCATTTTCGTGGACGGAAGGCTCAGGAGGTGCAAGAAGTGCGCGGCAACGCGGCACATGGATCAAGATCGACGCCGAGCCAAACCCGCGTTGGCAGTGCGGGCATAACTGCATCCTTCTTGTGGGTGCAAACGCCGCCAGTTCACCTGGTCCGCGCAGTGCGTCGAGCGCCGCCGCATTGTCATCCATCATGTCGCTGAGGACGCCAACAACCGAAATGTGTCGTTTGGTTCGCCATTTCATTCCAGATCATTCGCCCGGCACCCGTTCATTGGCCATAATGATCCTTCTATCAGCCAACCACGAGTGAGAACGAGCTTCTGAAGCACACCATTGGTCATAAACTCGCACGTTGTGGAGTTTTGGCAGGAACGGAATGACGGATTCAATCCAACATTCTGTTTTTTTTCAACAGATTGAGATGAATGCATGTTTTTCAACGACCAATCGAGTGAGAGCATTTTAGAATGGTCGATTCGTTCAATCGCGCCTGAAAACCACCTCCCACAACATGTGCTCACCATGATTGCTCACGAAGAAGTGCCGCTGGAAAGCGGTTGCCGCACGTTGTGCGGATGAGTGTTTGGCCGCATGCAGCCTTTCATCAGCTTACGAACTTCGGCGTGATGCATCAACTCTGAAATACTCTTCGCGGTGGTTGGGCGTCTAAAAGTAAAGGGTTCTCGACGCTACGAAGATACCTAATTATCTACCTGTGGTGATCATCTGGAGACAGTGAGCGTCTCGTGCAGCCTTTCTTCATCTGAATCCAGGATAAGCAGAGTCGCAAGGGGCGTGCCGTTGGATTAAATGACATTTAGCGAGCGAAGTCACCGTCGGACATCCTCTATGCATAATTGACTGAAGGAGACATACCTGTGGACTTCTGCAATAGCTGATGCGAGACGGGTGGCGGGTGCACCCATCGCGCCGCGGCAGAACCATTCCTTCCTCTAGCGATGAATCAGATCATCTGGAGATGCCAGCACCGCTCATGAATGATGCTTTGCCTTGCCGTGCCTCGCGCATGCTAGATCAACTCGAATTGCGTCTGAGCCTTGCATAAATCTTTTCTTGAGCGGTGAGCTCGTTCCACCAACATTATCATCATACTTCAGGTGTGTTTCCAGCGGGTAGTCCGTCCAATCATAAGAGATACTCCCTGTGTTGTTCTCCTTCACTCCACGTGAAGGGAAGTGATGTCGTGCATCTCCATGTGATTTGACCGTCGCACAGATTACTGGTCCGTTGTTCTTGGCCACAGTGTGTGTCAATCGATTTCTGGCTGGCTGAAACTTCAATTTGTCGATGCAGCTGTTAGAGGTCATCCAAGTCGACGTCGCGAATAAATACTTCACATTGTGGCTGTGACATCCCCGGTTCGAATCCGGGCATCTCGGTTTCCACCGCATTTCGGCTTCCTTTTCACTCTGAAATTGCCCACAACACCATCAACTGCAAGGATCCCAGAGATGATAGGACTTGGGACGGGAAATTCTTACCCAGCAGCGTAATTCTAGCTTATCTCTCTTTAATGAACCGAGTACCAGATCTCTTGTTCTTGCAATGGCAGTCCAGAGCAATGTGGCCATTATTGTCAGGCTCGATTATGCTGCCCACCATGTGTCACTGTGCAAGCCAAATCGCCAATGTGCCAGTCCCAATGATTGGCTCTCCAGTCCTTCTCGTCGACACCAATCGTGCAAAGCGACATTTGTTGTCTGCTTCCAACACTTCTGTATCCACCAGCTGTTCGAGACCATCAGTGTCGGTGCGGTGCCCTGATGATGGTGACATCCTCATCCTCATTTCACAACTTGCCCACAACACCATCAACTGCAAGGATCCCAAAGATGATGCCCACAAATAACACCTTCCTCTTCCTCGACCACGACGCCGAGCTCACCATCAACAAGAAAGATCTCCTCATAGTCCAAGATGGCAAGATCAAGGTCGCTGAACCCGCCCAACCCACACTTCAGCCCCAATACGACTCGAACGGCGAAATCATCCGCACCACGGGCACGTGGACCAAGGAAGAGCACGAGCGCTTCCTCAAGGCCATGGAAATGTACCCCAAGGGACCATGGAAGGCCATTGCTGGTGTTGTCGGCACGCGCACTGTGCGTCAGACACAGACGCACGCGCAGAAGTATCGCGAGAAGATTGCACGTCGTATGCGCGGGCTACGCAACCGCAATGGCACGCTCCAGCAGCCACCGATCGCGCCGCAGTCGTCGTCATTCCAGCCCCTGTCGACGTACTCTGTGTCGTCGCATCGAGTGGCACCGATACCTCAGGCAGCAAGGATGCACCACGAGCCCGAGTGTTTGCCATCGATGAGTTATGCAGCGCTATCACAGCATTCCACGCAGGTGGCGTCCCCGACGACCCCGGGAAGGCGAAGTACCCACGGACATGACATCACGTATGACCACGGTGGTCGTACGTGTGCGTGTTCGTATGGTCACTGCTACTCAACAACACCATTGGTGACTTCCACAAGCCCTGACTCGGTCGCCGTTCCGCTGCCGTCAGTGCCCATGACAGCATCAATGCGCCAGAGTACCAATTCGACCCACACACCAACACCCAACTTTGACGAGTTCATGGATTTCTTCGTCCGTATGTATTCACACAATCCAGAGCAGTTGGCTCCGCGCCGGGAGTTTTACTGAGCTCTCAGCAATTGCCACATGCAACTCCCACCTAAATATAATATTCATAATATTTGCCACTAGCATTGCTGTCAACGTTTCTGTCGACGCTAATGTCAATGACGCGCTGATGCTGGCATTCAAATATTGTGCGTTGAAGTTACGACCTCGAAGTTGAGGCTTCAACATCGGCGTGCTGCATACATGGATGTGTGCTTATTGGTCCGGCGCCAGCTTGGTGCAAACCTAGTGCCACTTTCGCCACCTAAACGCTGTGCAAGCAAGCCAAATGGACTGGACGATACCAGGTCTGGTCATGAGCACGAAACTGTCTACCTTCAAGTTCGTAGAACGCTCCAAGAACCGAGGGAGGCCACAGCTGGATGGGTGTCGTTGGCACCGTGTTGTCCATCCTCATGTTGAAGATTGGAGATTCGAATCCTCCTGTTGCCTCGACAATGACGTCTTCTCCTGGGTGTCATCCACCAGCAACATCGAGATCCTCCAGGCACCACTTGTTGACGAGTGTTTCACATCCAGTTCGGCGCCGCCCTTTGCCTCACCAATTCAGCGGTTGTGGATGCACCGTATTTTCAAACCCAGAGCTCGGATGGGTCGGATAGTTTCTGGAGAATGTCAGTGATCACGTGATGGTTCTTGAAGTGACATGTTCGCATCCAACCAACTTCGCCACGTGTATCGCATGTGATGTCCAACACTGTCCGGCACTCCATCCAGTGAGATCGTCTTGATGGAGAGCCATTTCCGTGTCAAATGCACATGTTGAATCGTTTTGAGCTCAAACGCTATTTTCATCCAGCCAATCACAGTGCACATAAACTATTTATCGCTTTTCATTGGCTGATAATACTCACAGTTGATATCGTGGCGCGATAGTCTCATTTGCGCCACAGAAATGGTGGGCTCGGCCACGATGGGTGCGATGGATGCGATCCGCGCGCTGCAACAGGAAGGTAACGCGCGCTACCGAGAAGGCAGATATGAGGACGCACGAGCAGCGTACCACCAAGCAATCAGCCTTGCGAAGCAGCAGCAAGAGCAGCACAACGATGACCAAAGCGCCGTGACCACGACACAACTGTTGTCTCAACTGCATTCGAATTGCGCGCAAACACACAAACAAGAACGCAGCTTTGCGTCCGCTCTCGAAGGTGCGGAAAGGAATTGCAATACGGCGGTCGCATAGCGGCAGCGATCGCAAAGTGATGGATTTGTGCGTGTACTCACGTATCCGGTGTTACCAGCTGCAGTGAAGGCGCTGGAAGTGGATCCAGCAAACGAGAAGGCCAGCATCCGTCGATTGATTGCTCTCGAAAATCTGGAGAAGTTCGAGACAGCATTCCAGCTCGTTGAAGCTGTTTTGGACGCTCGTGACTCACGAGAACGTTCCCCGGCGCTCTATGAGTATGCCATCCCAGCGCGCAGACGCCTGCGAAAGAACTTGCAACAAGACAAGGCAGCAGCACAGAAAGAGGTATCGGAGATCGGCAAGATGGTCAGCGTCAACCAGCAGCTCCGCATTAACTTTGGGTGCGTATGCTTGCTGGAACTTTGCCCTGTGATCGTGCTTGCTGGTGGTTGCTCTTGCTGATGATTGCTGCTTGCAGCTGTTTGACGCCGTCGCAAGTGCCGCTGGGAGCGTTCTTTGAGATCAAGGTGAATCTTGGAAATGAGTTCGGCCTGTTTCGGCGCGATTATGTCCCCGAAGGCGAGCAGATCCATCTCCAGTGCACGCTGCGCGGTGACAAAGCCCAATTATTCCGCTTGCGGTTCCGGGACGCCGCCACGGGTCTTGAATTCCCACCGGAAGCGCAGTCAACAGCGAAGCTGACCATCAATGACAGGGGCAAAGTGGCTGTCCGCATTGCAATCGAAGCTGCATCCGACCAGGCTCAACCGCCTGTCACCAACGTGTCACTGGCAGTGACAGCACACCCATCCTCGCAGGATCGCTGGTCTCTCTTGCCTGTCTTGTCGCTCCCGTTCTCGATCGTCGCTCCGCACGAACAACTGCTGGACGGTGACACAGGCACCCTTGGCGTTCACTGCTGTCGGAGTGTCGTTGTCGCTGGCTTTCCACGAGAGATAGTGCTGGCTGAATCTCCTGGTTCGCTCGGAATCGGTGGCAAGCTGTGGGACTCCAGCCTCATTCTCACGCAATACCTATCGCTTCACCCGGACTTGATGGTCGACAAGACCGTGGTGGAGCTGGGAAGCGGGCTGGGTCTGGTGGGGATCTGCTGCGCCATGCTTGGTGCTCGCGTGACGCTGACAGACATTGAGGTAAAATTTGCTGGATTCTTGAGTCCTCACCCAGTTCTCACCTGTGGTGCTTGCTTCGGACATACAGGAAGTCGTGCCGCTACTGCGTTATAACATCAGCTTGAACTATCCCGGCCCCGTCTCGGACAATGCTGGTCCTCGCGCCGTGTCGCACCTCTGGGGGTCAGCAACGCATGGCTTGCGGACGCGGCCGGATTTGATCGTCTTGTCCGATGTAGTGTACGATCCAGAAGGCTACCAACCGTTGGTCACATCGCTACGTGCTCTGGCTGGATCGGAAACGCTGATCCTCATGGCACACCGATCGCGCAACCCCATGGAGCACCAGTTCTTTCAGCTGCTTGACACCGCCTTCACGGCGGTCCAAGTGGATTGGGCTAGCCTCTTTGAGTCGCATGGCTCCAGCACCGGCGTCCAGCACGACAGCGTGTTACGGGACGTCAAGATTTTCCGCATTACATTGCGTGAGACTTCGCCGGTCAGCATGGCGGCGACGTAGAAGCCATGCCACCCACTATCGGCGTCGGCTCCCACAAGCTTCACGCCACCACCTCGGTGTCACACCGCCCAGTGCGGCGCACATGCGATTCCTCGTCATTACCTCGATAATACAACATGCCGGATGGTGCTCACCTTGTTGGCGTCCACATGGTCGCTCTCACGCAAGGTGCGTTTTTTTTTCGGTCCAGTATCACGGCGCGTCAGCGCATTGCGCGATGGCACGCACTGGAACGGGCGGCCAGCTGGCGGTGATGGTGTCAGTTTGAGCGGGAGACCAACGCTGGACTCGTTTGCTGGTCGCGCCACCCAAGGTCAGGCGGCATCACATCCTTGACAGCGGTGACGTCGGCTGCTTGTGGCTTGATTGTCGTGCCAGCTGCGCCGAGATTCTCTGGGAACGCAGGTGCCTCAGCCAGCCGCACCCACACACACCAATACCAGCCGGTCGGCCCTCGCCTCCTCATCCAGCTGCTTGAATTACAATCGCTACCGTCCCCTGCCCCACGGCGACGCGATCAAGGCAATGCAAGTCCACTGGCAATGGCGAACGAAGCAATCGTTGACTTGCTCAACAATGCCATTGCATCCACCACCACAACCATGACCACCGTGTGCTCCCAGTCAACCCATTCGTTAACAGCATGAAGCCAGCGCCGACAACCGCGCCCCTCCACGGTGATTGCAGCCATCAACGTCACCTTCCTGACATGAACGTCAGGGAGCCGATCTCACTTCTCCCCGCATCAACCGCCCAGGCACTTCACACAGACACACAACCGCCGTTGGCGCCGACCGAGTTTGTTCGGTTTCATCGCCGCATTTCGCGGCGCCTTTGGTGGCCTTTCTGTGCATCTCTGGCCCGCTGCTGTCCCGTAACTCACCACATTTGCGTCCACCACCGCGGTTGGTGGACGCAAATGTGGGCGGACAAGCAGCCAACAATGTATCAAGTGCGCTGATTGGCGGAAAATGCCTAGCGCGACCAGAATTTCCACCACTCGGAGGCGGCCTGCTCTCAGCTTCACGTGTTTGCTCGCAGGAGCAGGTGGCGGGCTGACGACAGGCTTGGGCCAACGGCTGGTGGCCGGTGCTTGGTCAGCACCGCCTGGCCACGCGTATCCCAGCGCTTACTTCTCCCCAGCTGGGCTGTGGGCCGTGGTGGCCCGCACACACGGCCAGGTGTGTGTGAATGGCATACATGTGGCGCATGCGAAAACCAACATCGAGTGCGAGCTTTGGCCAGCACGCTTCAAGCAGTGGCGCTGGCCCAGGCCATGCACGCCCAGAGCGCGCTTGTGAAAGGGCCATTAGTGCCGGCGCTGTTGCCACCGCAAGTGAGAAAACGGACAGGCGTTGCCCCGCACAGAGACGATTGATTTCGTTGCATTCGCTGGCTTTGGTTCGCTTGCTTCGTGCTCGTTCGATGCTTGCAGTGCACTGCCTTGGCGCTGGGGCTCGTCTTCGTTCGTTGCCACGACAGCCAGTCCGCAATTTGCCCACTCTCCGACCGACGGCGCGAGTGCAGGGCAGTGGTGTTTGTGTTGTTGGGTGCAAGCTGTTTGCGCACCCCTTGGTTCTCGTGAGCTCTTGCTGCTGACCTGACCTGCTGACCTCAGCACTGAGCCACCGACACGCTGAGCGCATTCCCGTTCTTTTCTGTTGGCGCACACCCACCCAACCAAACAAGACATTCATTCATCAACTCGCTCGTACCGGTCCGATCATTCATCCACCGTCACCCACACGCGGGACAACTCAGCTCATCTCAGTTAATTCTTGCAGCGATGATGCCCATGAACGACACGTTTCACGTCCTCGAGCACGATGTCGAGTTGACGATCGACAAGAAGGACTTGCTCATCGTCCAGGATGGCAAGATCAAGGTCGCTGAGCCTGTCGACTCGAAGCCTCAACAGCAATACGACTCGAACGGTGAAGCGATCAAGGCAACCGGTACATGGACCAAAGAAGAGCATGAACGCTTTCTCAAGGCCATGGAAATGTATCCCAAGGGTCCATGGAAAGCCATCGCTGGCGTGGTCAGCACCCGCACTGTCCGCCAGACACAGACGCATGCACGAAAGTATCGCGAGAAAATTGCACGTCGCATGCGTGGGCTTCGCAACCGCAATGGCACCCTCCAGCAACCACCGACAATGCCCCATTCGTCGTCGTTCCAGCATCCATCAACGTACTATGTGTCGTCGCATCGAGTGGCGCCCATGGGCCAAGCATCGATCATGCGCAATCAGCATGGCCACTTGCCATCGATGAGCCATGCAACGCTGTCACCTCATTCCACACAGACGCCGTCTCCAACAGCGCCCGGAGGGTCGATGCTGGCATTGCTGAACGACGCGAGCTGTGACACTGCGTACGACAACCAAGTGTTCAAGACGGAACCAAGCATGTACATGGGCGGTCACTGCTACCCAGCGCAGCAGCCACTGACGTCCACGAGCCCAAACTCGGTCGCTATGTCGCTGTCGTCCTCGTCCATGACAACAGCAATGTACCAAAGCACAAGCACGACTCACGCACCGACACCCGATTTCAATGAGTCGATGGACTTCTTCATGCATATGTATTCACACAACCCGGAGCAACTGGCTCCTCGCCGAGAGTATTATTGAGAAGCCGGCAGCTGCAAAGCTCCTCACTCGCCCATTTAACTTATTAATCTCACTGCCTGCCATGCTCGTACATGATTTCGCCTTGTTAGCTTTGTGCTCGTTTGGAATGGCTGCGTTGGGTGGCGTAGCGTCCTGGAGAGGCACTAGTTGCGTGCATCGCCACTACTCGTTCGTGGTTGCGGTGATAGATTCGTCACGGGTGCTCTCTCGCCACGAGCCAGCAAGCTTTCACCAGTCACCAGTTCATCATCCGTCACGCACACGCGAATGAGACTATTATATTATGGTTACAGGCTCCCACCCAATGCCTGATCTTGCAGCTTTGCATTGCTACGAGCCTCCCAGGCTGGGATGCTGGGATGCAATTCCGCGGAAATCGAAGCAAAGAGAAAGCCCTCGTTCATGCGTGCACAGATGCACTTCATCGCTCACCATGGGACAGTTCATGATGCGTGATCCCACCGATGAACAGGGACTGCAAATTCCAAAGAGAAATCCAACAGAGATGAGGCCTTCGCACTCGCAATGACCGACAAGTGCGTGATCCAGCGTCCGAGACCAGACCTCCGACGAATTTCTGGTTTTGAGTGAAAAATCGTGTTGTTTATAGTGTTGCACATGCTGGGAACTCACGAACACAGGTCACCACAACATGGAGAACACCGACTGGGTGTCCCCGTGTCGCGTCGATGACGTCGAATCCACTTGCTCTCGTTCACAAGTGATGGGTGGGCATGGTCTTCTGGGATACCACGGCGGGCGGCGCTGTCGCCTGCGCCTGTCAATAGGTTGCGGCGTGCAATGGCAAGCGATGCTCTTCGCACTCTTGGCCGATGCTGGCATGGAGAGACTGGTGATGTTTGGAGGAGGCCTCCCAGTCGCTTGGGCAGCGATGCACCGATCCACCATCCTCGACGAACGCCTCGTTCACATCCCACGCAGTGCAGCGCTCAATAAGCGGCGCAAGCCAGTCGAAGATTCCTTCATACGCGCGCATTGTCGTGAACGCCGCTGCCTGGTGGTGGTGGTGACTTGGGGACTGGGAATCGCCCCATGCGATCACCTGCTCCCAATGCATCGCCTGAGTTCAGTTCGAATGAAATTCCACCAATCAAAACCGTTGCCGCCGTGGGTTTCGACCAATCATGTGGAGTCATGCGGTTCGACATGGCTTCAAGCAGTCAACCTGGCTTCTTCGGCACACATCCGCGACAACTGAGTTGCCCGCACTCACGGCCTGGATTTCCCCTCCTGGTTGTGTGGTGAATGAATGAATGCCAACATCAAGCGAATGCGTGCACCGTTTTGTCGTTAAGGTTTGCACGGACGGAGCAGACGAAGTATATCGAAGCTGCGGCGAGGTCGAAGGCTTTCGCGGGTGAGTATTCGATGATGATGGTCTGAGTCCAACGCGAGTTGGACTGCTTTGAGACAACGCTTGTTCACATGGTTTAAAGACCTCACTGTGATCCAGTCATTCTCGCCTAGAAGTACTAGACTTATCAGTTAAGTGAAGTCATTATATGACTGAATACACAGCGGTAATATGCGATAATATTTTTCGCTGTTCATTCAGTCATATACTGACTTATCGCCGATAAATGATCGTACTGTATTATTCTCGGCGATAATGCAGTAGATTCGAAGGAATCAGTAGAATACTAACCGCTATACTAGTTGGTACCAGGACGGCAATGCCGTCATCATGTTCGACGGCACGAAGCAATCGTCTCTGGACGTGCGTATTGACAGCCGAGCTCCCTTTTGACGCGTTGACACGGCCTTTGTGAACGTGACAGCTCGTTCTTGCTTGCGTGTCTCCCAGTTACAGACACTCAGGGCCACCAACAGAGGCCCTCACACACGTCGTTGATTGCTGCGCCGACGCCAACAAGATCTGTGACACAGGCGGTGCTCTTCAACGTGACGCGTTGGAACGGAGAGCGCCAGCAAACGCACAAAGCTTTTGACCTCAAGATTCATCTGTTCCTTGCTTTGACTGGTGGACATCACGGAGAAGCGCAGTCAATCACGGCGACAGCTGGATGGACGGCGCCAGCCAACTCCCACTTCTTGATTGCTCGCGCTTCGTGCGTATTCATCACACCTACGGCCAGAACACGCTCAAACGCTGCACACAACTGTGCGATACGCATCTCAACCGCCGCGTCGATGTGTGCGAGGTCGCGGCGACCTTGCACTTTCGAGCACTGAAGTGGCCACAAATGCCGCGTCCACTTCCCACCTACTAGGCGTTAGTTCCGTCTACAGTACCTCTGTTTCGCCATCGGCATGGAGCTCCGGTTCTGTGCCGAGGGGCTCAATCGCTGGAGGCGCCATCGGCGAGGCCGTGGTTGGCGACGACTGGGCTGTTGCTGCTGCATGCCCAATGGCAGCTGCCACACTGACGTACGTGAGAAGCTGGTCTTCGATGTGACCGAATGCGAAGTCTGTGATGGGCGTGATGGCGTAGCCTGCCGTGAAGTTCGCATATTTGCCGTAACACTTGCGGACGAGCGGGAACCGATCTTTGTCCACGACGCCGACGACGTCGTAGCGTCCCAGGTGGTGGCCGGTCTTATACTGTTGCACGTGCGTCCACGTCTTGGTGTGATTCGTCGCGGTGAGCTTCTGGATGTTGCGATGGAGGAAGATGATAGAGCCGTTGGGATCGTGCTGCACCATGGTCTGGCCGCAGAAAAGGTCGGGCTCATGGACACGAGGGCTGGAAAAAGCCATGACTCCAGCCGACCCAGCAGGCCGCTCGATCATGTGGAACGCACTGTTGGTTCGCATCCAGGCGAAGCGGAACAAGTCTTTATCACCCCATGTGAGGCTCATGACCTGGGGCGTGTGTGGCTCTGTCAATCCATAATGCAACAAGGCGTGGAGGGCTCGAACATGGCGCCTTCGGTTGATCAAGACCTGGCCACTTTCTTGCTCAAACATGTCGACAAAAGGTATGCCGAAGAATTCCCAGACAAAGCTACGGCTGGTCATGCCGAAGATGGTGCGATTGGGGCGCCAAAAGTCCGGCCAGAACACCGCGCCGGTCTCGATGTACTGTGACGTTGAGAAGAGATATGTAGGGTCTCTCACGGCGAAGTTGTCCGCGTCGAGAAGCAGCACGTGGTCGAACGCGCTGTAGAAGACTGCGTAGATCTTGGTGTAGAATTTCGTGGCGCGTGGGTCCTTGACAGAACGGAGGAACACGCCGTAATGTGCTGTTAGCTCGGTGAGCACTGGGTTCGATGCGTTGGTTTCTTTATTGACATACCACATCTCCACAGGCAGATTCGACCTGAGATCCTCACGCAACCACCGGATAGACGCGTACGCACTCAACAATAGCTCGTCGTACACAACTATGGCAATCCCGCGCGTGAAGTCCACTTGGCCTGGTGCCTCGGTCTCGGTGTTAGTCTCTGTGTTGTCTTGATCATCCATTTGCGCTCCTTCAATAGCGTCGTGCACAGGCAATCCGTTTTCCTCAAGCAGCTCTTGTTGGCACCGGTCGAACGACAATGGCACCTTGGGTTTGTACTCGAGCGCCATCAGGTTGTACTCGATCAACTTGACGAATTGGTCGCACGAGAACGATGGCTGAGCTCGGCGCGAGTAGCAGTGCATGGGCAGCACATGGCGGATCTCACCTGTAGTCTTGTGCTTGATCTCGCAGTAGCCCGACGCGGTGTGGCGGATCTTGCGCGAGCACGAGCGACTAATGCGTGGTATTGGGGGACCATCAGGCGAGCACTGGCCGGTTCGACGCCACCCCACGCACTCATAGTTGCGCAACTCACTGATCGTTTTGATCTTGACCCACACGCCTGAACGTTCTGCGAAACTCCCAATCGTTGAGATCTTGGCTGAGTCTTCACCAGCGGATGCGGTCGGCGACGGATTGGGCACTATCGAATCTGGGTTGTCTGGCGCAGTCGTAGGCGGCTGGATCGTACTGCTGTTTCCAGTGAAGGCATCCGATGAAGTGCGCATCGACGATGACTCGGCTGGGATGTTCACGCGAAGGCTCAGTCGTTGCAGGCGTAGCGCGTTTGAAGGTGCTGGGGTCACTGTTGTTGTTGTTGCATCCACTAGGTCATGCAGACAGCCTAGAAAGCGTAGGCAAAGCACTAGGATGGCTCCGAACAAGATTTCCTTCTTGTTGCGGTTCAGCTTGGCAACTAACGCTGGGAAAAGCGAAGGGAGGAGCTTGTTGGTATTGTGATAGGTGTTGGAGATTCGGGAGATAACCTTCTTGTCGTCATCTGCACCGCCTAATGGTTGCGAGACTGCAAGTGCCACGATGCGCTTCGACATGCCACTACTGTCGTGTGAAATACCCATGCCTTCGACGTAGCTGCGGAAATTTGACTCACGCGAGATGTCGTGTTGATGCCGAGCTTGGCTTCTTGAACCGAAGTGCGGCGAAGCTCACTTCGCCGCTGGAAGCTATTTCAGCAGCGACACCTCCAGGGTATTCTTGCTGCAGCTCCCCGTCGCACGAAAATGAACCGTCAACTGGTTCAACCAAGCACCAGGGAAGCTGCTGCATCGGCACAATCACGAACCCAGTGAGCGCATGATCGAATTCGTCGTTTGTCGGCAAATTGGAAAGTGTATTGAGTCGGCATTAAGTCTGAACACTACTCGTTACGCTGTCCATTCGTTGGTTGTCCTCGATTGTTCTTCTTCTAGAAGCTTGGCTGAGTTCATATGGTTGCGACAGAGATGCATGGCTACGTGCAAGAGATTGGCCACAGCATGAGGCAAGCGCATTCCAACACTCCCACTCGCTTGCTACGTGCTTGGTGTAAGCTGGTCGCGAAGGTACGTGAAGCGTTTGGATCCGAGACTCTTCGTCAAAAGATCCGCCAACTGGTGCTTTGTGTCGATGTACTTGATCGCGATCTCCTTCTCGTTCACTTCTCCCGAACATAGTGATAACGTATGTCGATGTGTTTGGTTCGAGGTTGATACCCGGCGTTCTTTGCGAGAGCGATGGCGCCCGGATTATCCTCCATGATTGATGTCGGTACATCGCATTTGATTCCAAGGTCTTGCAACAGAGTGCGCGCCCACATGACTTCTTGCGTGCATAAGCTTAGTGCCATATACTCTGCTTCTGCTGAGCTCAAGGCCACGGACTTCTGGTACTTGGACTTAAACACCACTGGTCCGCCACCCATAGTCATCACGACGCCTGATACGGAACGACGATCATCGATGTTGCTTCCCCAGTCTGCATCGCTGTATGCAACAAGCTTGTGTGGTTCGCCGCTCCCACTGAATCGGATACCGTGGTTGATCGTTGTTTTGAGGTAACGCAGAACGCGAATCGCCGCCTTCCAATGCTTCTTGCCGGGATCCTCGAGGAAACGACTGAGGTGTGTCACTGCATATGCAACGTCAGGGCGTGTGCACATTGCAATGTACAGTAGCGACCCAATCAGCGCTCGATATGGTTTGCTTCTCATTTCAGTTCGTTCGTCCGGTGATGTAGGGCAGTCCTTGCGCGATAATTTCAAACTCGTGTCACATGGGTTGTCTGTCGGTTTTGCATCCTCTTGATTGAATCGCGCGATCATGTTGCGAATGTACTGTGCTTGGTTCACAGTCAATACCTTCTTGTCCATATCGTGCTTGATCTCCATGCCCAAGATGAATCTGGCTGTTCCAATGTCCTTGATACTGAAATGACGCTTGATCTCATTCTTGATGGCGACGATGTCAGTTTGGTCTTTTGCAGCAATCAACATGTCATCCACATAGAGGCAAATGTAGATGAAACCAACTCGAGCTTGTTTGATGTAGACGCATTGATCCGCTGCGCTAGCTTTGAACCCAATTTGAACAAGAAACTTGTGGATCATCTTGTTCCAGGCGTGAGCTGCCTGTTTGAGGCCGTAGAGTGACTTATTGAGCTTGCACACGACGTCTCCGTCCGCTGCAACTCCCTTTGGAACATCCATGATCACAACCTCTCCCAAGAACGCGTTGAGAAAAGCTGTGTCGAAGTCGATCTGTTCCAAGAAGTATCCATCTTCACACACGACGACAAGTATGATCCGGATGGAATTGATATTGGCAACAGGGGCGTACGTGTCGAAGAAATCAATCCCAAACTTCTGCTTGAATCCCAACCCCACGATGYGTGCTTTGTGTCGAACTATTTCTCCTTTCGCGTTTTGCTTCAGCGCAAACACCCATTTGTTGCCAATCACTTTCATTCCTGGCTGACGCTTGACCAGTGTCCATGTTCCGTTTCGGATGTGAGCGTCAATCTCAGTCTTGACTGCCTCCACCCATTTGTCCTTCTCGGGGCAGTTCATTGCTTCTTCAAACGTTGTTGGAACCTTCGCAGCAAAAGCAACGTGCGCTGGTAATGCAATCTGGCAGTTGGCGTCGTTGAGTCGAGGTCGCTTCGGATCTGGCTCATCATCGCTGTCATCATCGCTATCAGCATTTCCATTCTCGATGAGACCGTATCGACTGCGACCATGGTTACTGGCTTCCTGGTGCGCGTCATTGTCAAGCAGCAATCGTCGTGCAGGCTCAATGCTGCGATGATCCCCCTCCAGACGAATGACTGGTTGGCCAACAATTTGACGGCGTACAATAGGTTGGCGAAACACGATCGCATCCGAGTTCAGTGTTGAGGGTACGATTGAGTTGTTCGCTACAGGTACGATCTCGTTGTTCATTGTTGGCGGTTCGACTGTTGAACCTGTTGGCGCATGATTTCCATTCATCATGTCATCGTCACCGTCATCCATCGGTTCGTCAGGATGTTCCATCTCGACAACCAAATCGCTGTGATCATTGTTGCCACTGGGGATTGCATCTTCATCCATGTCTTTAACCACTGTCGAGATTGGACCCCCTTGTCGAACGTCTCGTGCCCTCCCAGTTTCCGTGTCGTAGATGCAATCCACTTCTCGTTCGTCGAGTGCAACGCTGCGGGTAATGACCACCTTCTTCGTATTGAGGTCTAGAACTCTGTACGCCTTTGCACCTTCTGCATACCCCAGGAACATACACTGGAAACTCTTCGCATCAAGTTTGCTTCGTTTTGATTTGTCAATGTGCGCATACCCGAGTGATCCAAACACACGTAGCTGTTCCAACCGTGGCTTGTGGCCGAAGCAAATCTCGAACGGGGTTTTCGACTGGTCACGGGTGTTGGTCATTCGATTCACGAGAAACACAGCTGTATTTACTGCTTCTGCCCACCAGATGTGTGATACAGCCTTGTACTGCATCATGCTTCGCGCCATTTCCATCACAGTACGATTCATGCGTTCGACGACACCATTCTGCTGTGGGGTATATGGTGCTGTCACTTGGTGCACAATACCATGCTTGGAGCAGATGTCATTCACTTTCTTGTTCACAAACTCGCTGCCATTGTCTGTGCGAATGCATTTCAGTGGACGCCCCCATTGGCGTTCTACTAACGYGCGGTACTYCTCAAACTTGGATGCAACCTCGCTCTTGGCCTTCAGGAAGCATTGAGTGACATACCGCGAGTAGTCATCAACAAACAGCAAGACGTAGCGTGCACCACCATTCGATGTGGTTCTCATCGGTCCCATAACGTCCGCGTGCACCAGTTCCAATACTTGCCGCGTTTTCACTCGATTTGCATTGCTGGGAAACTTCGTGACACATTGTTTTCCTTTCATGCATCCACCACATAGTCCATCATCCTTGGCTGYCACTGCTGGCAATCCCTCGGTTGCGCGCGCGGTCGTCTTGTAGTTTTCAATTGGTTTGTGGCCAAGCCGTGCATGCCACAGCTCCCACTTGCTCTGCGCTTCGTTGTGCTCAATGAAGTTGGCACTCTCTGCAGTCGTTGCTTCCATCTTGTACGTATTACCAACCCGTGGTAATAATAGCAGCATGTCGTTGCCCCTGATGATCTTGCAGTCCGTCTCAGAAAACTCCACCTTGAACCCCTTTTCAGTGAGCTTGGAGATCGACACCAGGCGACGGTCAAGGTTCGGAACATGCAATGTCTTCGCGAACGTCACTGTCTTCCCGTTGCACAACACCTTCACGTCACCAATCCCAATTGCTTGCATGCTGGCACCATCCGCAATTGTTACCTCAATCGGCATTCTCAGCGTGCTGTATGTTGAAAACTCGCTCCGTGTCGGCGACATGTGTGACGATGCACCACTGTCCAACAGCCATCCAGAACGATCGCCACCGCCAGCCATGAATGTCATTTCATCCTGACGTTCTGGGCATTCACTTTTCTTGTGACCGGTGCGGTTGCAATTGTAGCAGGTGCCTTGAAACCCGCCGCGATGCTTGCTCCTACTTCCTCCTCTCGGCTTTTGTTGCTGTGGTTGATCGTGTGGTTGCTGAAAATTCGGTGGTTGTGGTTTGTGGCGCCGCTGCCTGGTCTTTGCGCGAAGTGCCTTCTCGGTTTCCTCCTCTTGCTGCAACTTTTCATGCGCTTTCAACAGCTTCTCCTTCACCTCGATGAGACTGATGTTTGGCATGTTCTCAATGATTGAGACAATCACTTGATATTCCGATGGCAAGCTTCCCAACAATATGACGAGCTGACGTTGATCGTCGATGATCTCGCCTGCAGCTTCCATCGATATGACCAACTCATCAAACCGATCCAGGTGTGACACCATCGATGCACCATCTGGCATTCGGAATTCATGCAGTCGCCTTGTCAACTCGATCCTGTTGTGGACGTTGGCTCGGTTATAGTAATCACGTAGCGTATCCCACGCTTCCTTGGCGGTTCTGGTTTTACGAATCTTCGACTGATGCTCGACTTCGACCCCTTGAGCGATGATAGCAAATGCTTTCATATCGCTGGCTTTCCAATCTTCAGTCATTTCGTTCTCATGCTTCAGAACCTCAATATGCGCAATGAGTCCCTTGCGGGCCAACGTCATTCGCATATTGAACTCCCAGTGGAAGTAATTTCCATTCCCGAGGAGGTCTTCTGGACGTTTCATTCTTGCTCGTTGCTGTCTTCTACGCGTGGAGCKTTGGGCTCAYAACCTGATCGAATTCGTCGTTTGTCGGCAAATTGGAAAGTGTATTGAGTCGGCATTAAGTCTGAACACTACTCGTTACGCTGTCCATTCGTTGGTTGTCCTCGATTGTTCTTCTTCTAGAAGCTTGGCTGAGTTCATATGGTTGCGACAGAGATGCATGGCTACGTGCAAGAGATTGGCCACAGCATGAGGCAAGCGCATTCCAACAGCGCACTTGCACGCTGCAGTGGTTCAAGTCACAGCGCTAAACATTTATTGATTGCATCCACACAACACAGCATGCTTCTGTACGAAGCCTGCATCATCTTCGGGTTACCAACAACACGGCAGAATACACCGCGCTCCGAGATGGTTTTCAGGCAGCCATTCTGCACAAGGTCCAGCTGCTCCATGTCATCGGCGGCAGAATCTTATTATCCGGCTTTTCCAGTCACTACGGGCATGCCGAGATACTCCTGCTTTTCGACGAGGTGGCCGCCATATATTGGTATCACCACCTAAGACAGTTCAACAAGATGGCGGATGCGGCCGCGAATTGGGCCATGGACAATCGGCTAACCACAACGGCCACACATCCAGCTGATGCACTCCATCGTAAGATTTCCAGCCTGCTACGCTCCGACGTGGCGCACTGGCAAGCGGCAGCGGGCACTGTTCCGGCGTAGTGGCTGGCCGCAAGGACACCGCTACCGTGGCCTCCTTGTGGTCCAGGCCCCCCATAGGTATTAGGTCACAATTGACGTATATACGTTTGATGTAGCCTAATTGTTGGACCTGCAGTGTTTCCGTCTAGAAGACTCTGCGCTGCGTCAACTCCAGACACCCAAACGCTACATGGATAAACCCTGAACCGACATAAAAGTGGACCTTGTAGGACAATGAAGAAATCTTCGGTGAATGTCCGAGACAAGCAAGACGAGATATCAGTTCAGTAGTGGCCAGTGCCAGTGCGTGCACCTGTCGATATCCACATGACATAACGCTTCGCAAACACCAGTGGGTCGCACTGGCCCATCACTTCGACGTCTGTGTCAGTGCGCTCGTTTTACGGTCTCGCTCGACAGGTAGAGAAGAAGTGTCAAAGAGTAGCTGCTGACGTCAGACGATATCCCTGATGGAATACCGTGTGCGATATCAATCTCAATCACACGTAAAGTCCTGTCGACCGTACAGGTTGCGCAAATGCAAAGATAGATGGATTGATAGATAGGGAGATTCCCCTCTCATGGCGTTTTCCTGGTTCTTGTCGCCGTTGATTGGCGACATTGTTCTCGGTTGGATAACCGCCAGATGATAAGTGAATGGCGTTAGAACAGGCTATGGCAATCAGGGATAAAAAATCAATCGGCCAGTCAATAGTTTAAATCAATCACGTCGGAATATATAACTGGGAGGGAACGCAATAAACGACGTGAGTTTCAATACATAGAGAAGGCAGCTCACTCCCGCTTTCACCGTCAAGCACCCAAGCCTCATTTACAATGTCCTCGCACTCGCCTGAGCCAACACCACGTGAGCTGTGCAAAGCGCTCTACAAGGTCGATGGAGAACGACTCCAGTGTGTGGTGAACGACTCCAGTGTGTCATATGGCTACACAAAATTTGTCATTTAATGCCATGGACCATCTCAAGCGTGATCATCCAGATGACTACTTGGACGAGTACGTGGTGCGTGCTCCTCGTCAAGACACGCTAGAGAATTACGTCAAAGTGACCATTAGCGACGAAGCGATGAATGCATACAAGTGGCTCAGTTGGGTCGTGATGGCCCAGCATGAGCTCAACTTTTGTGAACAAACGCGCACGCGGAAGTACTACAGCCTGGCTCCAACGAACGCTGTAACGCTCAATAGCAACACGGAAGCGGTGAAGCGTGCTGTTCAGAAGCGAATCGCCGAGAGTTTGGCTGGCACGCTATTGGGCTACTCATCGATGGGTGGACTGAAGCGTCGACGCATTACGCTGGGTTATTGCGGTTACCCTGTCGCTCACGGACAGCTCACAAAATGACAAGTTCCTTCTTTGCTTTTCTCCGTTTGAAGATGAGAGTGACATGAGTGCTGGGTCATTCATAGACCTCCTTGATCACGACGTGATGGACGTGTACTGCCTTGACGCAAGTCAACTTTGTTTTTACGTCTGCGACCATGCGTCCGTGAACAAGTCATTGGCAGAAAAGACTACGGTTCCTATGATTGGCTGTGCCAGCCACCGTCTCCAACTTGCCGTGCAAGTCATCTCATCGCCACACGAGCAATTCCTCTTAAAAGTGAAGGCCTTGATGGTGAAACTGAATGGCACGAAGAATCGACACAAGTTGCGCGTGATGGGGGCTCTCATGCCCATTTTACGTAATGCGACTCGCTGGAGCAGCACTTTTTTCAATGGTGGAACGCTACATTCTTATCAGCGAATATTTGGATCGCTCCGATCCGATGCTTGTGTGGGTATTGCTGACGCCACACAAAGAGCAGAAGCTGCGTACCCTATTCAACTCGTTGCATAATCTTGAGAGCGTGAATAAGAGGCTGCAAGGTGGCGGTGATTGCGCCGGCCAGGAAGAGCTTTCTCTCCTGCAAGTGCGTCGGCTGTTCGACGGTGTCATACAAATATGCGCTGCTACGAGTAAGTATCTATCACCAACGGCGAAGGCCGTTGTCAAGTACCCGCTATTTGAGTCGGGTTGTGAAGGTACTTAGCAACGATGAGAGGCATCTTCGGCCCCAGGAAGCTGAGGCTATCTCACTTGCCAACCGTGCGATCCCAAGCTCTCATTTGCTGATCGTCTGTTTTTGGATGTGAATGGCACTTCGCGCTCCAGCTACTGTAGTAAAGCGCCCAGGAAGATTCTCTGCCCAACGCGAGGGGAGCTAAAAGATGGCCGCGGCGCGCGGTTGAGAGACGTTGGTGGCTCGTTCCCAAGGGACTCCGACCAAGTCGCACGGGACAACTCCATATGTCTCCAAAAGTCAAGCCTCCCGTCGATATTCCCCAAGATATTTCCAGATGATAAGTACCTCTGGTAGGTTTACCACGTCAGCTGTAGATATATGAAGTATTACTAGCAGGTACGGGTAGGATTGCCTTGTGGGGGTATCGGTTGTTGCAGATCGCATGATGCGTGATCAGGTCGCATGATGTGTGATCAGATGATGGGCCAGAGGACAGAAGTCATGGTCTATGTCGGTAGAACGTCCAACCCGGGAAGCTCCATGGAACATTGGACCATGATACCGTAGAAAAGCCATTCCACCACTTCTGGAAAGCCCACGACTTGGCGAGTCCAGAAGTCAGTCTATCAATCAGTATCAAGTTTGCCTTCTTCATCACAAGTGTCTTTTGTGTGGAACCACGTGTCATCTATCGAGATTCAAACAGTGCGGACTTATAGTGGCGTGTGGAAGTGATTGCATTGGTGTGAGGTGTGCAAGTGTGTGTGTATAGGTCTAGATCGATAGGGGATCTGTGCCATGAGTGCTTACAACTTACTCCTTCAAGTGCGGTTGCTTGCTTTGCTCATCAACTCCCCGCACACCTCGTGTCGTCCCGCATATCAGCTGTGCGGGACGACACGTGGACACGAAGCCGAAAGTTTGAAGCGTAGCGTCGGTTGGTGCGCGAGACGCAAATGCAAGGCGATAGCCTTCGTGCTTGGAGCGCAGGTGCGACATCAGGTTGGTGTAACCCGTTTGGTCCTGCTGCTTGTGAATCGTTCCACATTCAATACAACGGTAGCGCCCGCTGGAAGCCTTGGAGAAGAAGTAGGTGCAGTAATCCTTGTTCGATGCCATGATGGATGTTTGGAGAGTGAGCTTCAAACTGTTGCAGGGCTCAATCAAGGCGGGCTCAATCAAGAACCACCGACAGCCACTCGATGTGAGCTACTGCGTACATATACATGTTTATTATCAATAGGTGTCACAATTGCATATTGTATTGTCAGCGCGGGCCTTCCGCAATCTGTCATTCCGTAAAAACAATACCATAATTGCGGAATTTCAATTACTTTTTCCGACCCCTGCCTGATAGGAAGGTGTCCCACACAGAGGTTTTTGGCTGTTGTGGTTGACTATATTGGCTTATTTGAACACATCTGGATTGCCACGGGCATCCCTGACTTCGCTGAAGCCTGGCGTACTCAGTTCATAAGGAACTTTGGATCATCGGGGGCTCCCAAGTTCGTGGAAAGCGGCAGATTACGAAAGATTGTGCTGTATTTTTGGGGTTAGTCCTGTAAAAGTATCCTTGACTACCCGCTATCTCGCTACAGTGCGCCCATTCGATTAGTCTTGTGGATGTGGATCTCTGATTTCGGAGACCCACTTCACCACACTACATCAACTTGAACTGGATACCAGCAACATCTAATGAGGTGGAGAGGTTGTTTTCGTGTGCGGGACGTGTGCTCAGGGATAGCCAGAGTGCCATGCATCCAACAACGCTGGAAACATGCTGTGCCTCGAATCCAATCGCGGTGTCTGGGACGCTGAGTTTGTATCTCTGGCAATAAGAAATCCAACATGCGACGAAGAGTGAGCGAAGTGTAGGCAATTAAAAATTTGCACGATATTGATTGACTTGTCTGGCATGCCTCAATGCAATATTTATCATATTTTTTATCCTTGATGGCAATGTACTTTGCACGCACTTGCTGCTCATCGCGGTACGTTCGATGATCAATTTCATGACAACAGGTATTCACACGACAATGAACTTGCCTGCTGAAACAGTCCGTGACATGCATTCCAACAGTCATCACCATGGATGGCGGTGGTACCGGTATCTTACCGGTAACCGGTGACGTCATCACGGATGATGACTGACGATGATGTGTGATGTGTGATGTGTGTGATCATGGATGATGACTGATGAGGTGTGACGTGCGACATCCAGGCCGAATCTTCGGACCTGGGTTGGGTTACCTCTTTGGCCAATCAGAGGATGCCATGATGGATGACTGCGCACACTCATCAGGTGTCGCATGCTGTCGCACGATGGCGAACCCCATCCGCACTCACACGCCAACCATGTGGGTCACAGACCTGTGGCTCACGGACGTTGGACACCGATGTTCTCTCCCTCCGCCAACTCGAGTTCTCCCTAAATTCTCAATTCATTCGGTCATTTGCCATCAAGTACACAAGTGGCCCTCCTTCACGTTATCAGCACTGGGCCTCTCCGCTGCGCCAAGCTCCGCTAAGCCTCCAGCCTCTGTGCCAAGCTCTTGCTGCCCCGGTGACTCGCTGCCTCGATCACCGCCTCGCTTCCTCGCTTCCTCGCGTCGTCAAGTCCTCGCTCCATCGCCGTCTCCAGTCAGCGCAAAGCTCTCGTCGCGCTTGCTCGTCCTCGCCGCGCCGTCCAAATCCTTGCCCAGCTCCTCGCTCGCCGGCTCGCTCCATCGTCGCATCAACGCGTCGGCTCCAGCATCGCTGGCGACTACCCCGATCCGTGGGCACAAGATGTCTCGAACGACGCGCTTAGAATTGGGGATGAAAAGAGGGCCGAACAGCGCGCACAGACGGCAGCCGCTCGCAAGGTGACATAGCGACACGAGATACCGCATATCGAGGATGCTCGTGCCGCAAAACAGCGCCGTGTCGATGCTACGGATCCACCATCGACCACCAAGATATGCACTGCGGCCTCGAGCAACGTTGAAGACGACGATGCGGAAGCCCGATCACTTCCACCAGTATGTACCGTCTGCGGTGAGCACGACGGTGTCGGCAGGGGATGCTCGGAGTGCTCAGCACCTATGCACCACTATTGTGCGCATGAAGTTTGCAAACGCCTAAAACTTGTCCGAGATGGTGTTCCAGTCCTCGAATTTGACGGCGACCAGTGTTATTGCAGCACTGCCTGCTATCGACGGAAGACAGGTGAGAGAAATGTTGAAGATTTGGACCAGCCAAATCCTAGCTGCACTGAACGCGTCAACGAGGAGAATCTTGTTGGTCATTCAGTGGCATTCTCTCCGGCAGAGGAACCATGGATGGATTCGTCGACGAAGTCGGGGAAGTCGAAGAAAGCATACCGGATGGTTGGGTCGACATACCTGGTTGGTCGGGTGACTCGCAAGCTGAAACGAGACTAATTCGAGATCCGGTGGGCAAACACAAGTTTCCAGTCCGCCGAGCACGTCCACACGATTCCTCGCCACAAAGCTACTCGCTGGTATCGACAATCTGGCAACAATGATAGGCAATGCCATGCACAGCGAGACCTGGGACGCACTGTGCAAGGTGTAAACCAAGGAAGCATTTGACAACGTTGATAATCACAGATGACTTCCAGGCTGTCGATGAACGAATGCTGCGTTACCGAACGCTCGAGCCTCAAGTTTACACAATGGACGATGTCGAAGAAATTCCATCGCTGGACTTCTCCACTAACGCCACACTAAATGCTCCAGATGACCTATACGAGCATCCATCACCACAACAGGATGATCCGGTGGCCTGCAAAGTTGGAAATCAAAGTGATCAAACGCGCACGAGGTTAAAGCCTTCATCTCGACATCTCTTCGAGCTTTCTGCTACCGCCAGTTTTCTTGCTTATCACCCGATTCCATTCTGGAAAAAGGTAGTGGAGGAGACAAACATGAAGTGTGAAGAGCTCCAGGTGTCGCAAGTGTCTCTCGACGACGTGATGAAGTTTTTAGGCATCATGTTCTACATGCCTCTTTCGAAGAAGGGCTCGTACAAGAACTATTGGGGTGAACAGCCGGAGGAGACGATTTTCGGAAAGGAAATATGCGGGCGACGGATCGAGGACGTTATGTCCTTGCGTCGATTCCAGTGAGGTGTTGTAGGTCTCACGGAAACGAGATCTACCTCGCGACAAAGCAATGCAGGACAGGCTACGTCCAAAACACTCGGGAATCGTAAGTAGTATAAACTAATACGAATCAATCACGTAAAATCTACGTAGTACGTCCACCCCACTCAGTTCTTTCGTGCTGAGTACGCGGAGCTTCGGGTCAGGCCACAATGCCACACTCGCAAATCACTCTTATATCACCAATACCAATACCAATTCAACACCTCGGGCCACAAATCTCCCGGGTGGACACATGATTCAATGAGTAACAGAAAGTACTGCACACACACTTACCTGGCGGGCGCGCACAGTTCGCAGCCTTGACCACGGTGGTAGCTTGTACCGCAAGGGGCCAAAGAATTCCCACTTGAGCAGAAGAAAAAAGATTCTGTACTGACTGTTTACCATTGATATCGGGTAGAGTGTCCCTTGGGCTCTCCAACGCCACCGGTTGCACCATGGTGCGGTGCCTGTGGGCCGAGATCTTTGCCGAAAGATCGCTTCTGCAATCTAACCTTCCTCGCAAATATCTCAACCCTGCGACAATATCCTCGAATCTAAGCAGGAGGCCATGTGCCATATGTCCGCTTGGCAGTGCCGTGGTTTTGACAACTTGGGAAAAGTGTATGGCTTGAAACGAGCACTGCTTTACCTTAACAAAGTGAGTGCGGCAATGATACTGTCTCGGGCTGTTCTGAGGTGGTCAAGTGTGATCATGAAATCGAAGCTTGGTGGTTGGCGAAGTAAATCGAATGCAGATACTCGAACGAATAATATACACGGATTGTTAACACTATTCATGGACAGTCCTATGACGCTGACAGCCTACAAGAATGGCGTAATTTCACTCAGCAGCTGAGTCAATTTGTCGGTAATCGTCAGGTAGACGGACTTCACTACTTGCTTTTTCGATCCTGCTCTTGATCTTACTGCGATATGCCCCTCTGAACGCTTCATGAAATACATCCGGAAAGACGCGCTCTTGGATGGCTTGCCATCTCACTCGCTTTCTCTTTGTATCAACTAGACAGAACTTCGGCTGACACAGCTGACCACAGTTCCAAGTAATTCGATGTCTTTGTCTGTGAGGCGGCG
Organism: Lagenidium giganteum; assembly: GCA_002286825.1. NCBI lineage: Eukaryota > Oomycota > Peronosporomycetes > Pythiales > Pythiaceae > Lagenidium > Lagenidium giganteum. The sequence continues at coordinate 807,704 of NSDO01000001.1, forward strand.
TTTGCTCATCCGACGGCTTTGTTTGCGTACGATGGGCGCTTGCGTCGGCTTGAACGAGCTTCGTCCATGCCCATCGAAAGCAGGAATTTTATCGGAATCATCGACGCTGGTTGTCGGACGCCGACGGCTGCCGCGTGCTTTGAAGTCTTTGCGCTTGAGCTTCGTGCGATATGCCCCTTTGAGCGCATCAAGAGACACATCTGGAAAGACTCTCGCTTGGATGGCTTGCCATCTTACTCGCTTTCGCTTCGCATCAACAAGACGGAGTCACCACCGTGCTGAGCAATTCGATGTCTTCGTCTGTAAGGCGGCGGTTGTGTTATCGTTTGATGTTGCCGATTTGTTCTGACGAATTCAGGCCATGCATTATGACTTCGATACCTTCTCGCATTGGACAAGACACGAAATTGCATCCTTGTCACCATTCGCTGCATCAAGCAGGGTACTTCAGTGAACGCTGTGTTGCCTTGGCCAAGCGCAAGCTCACCTCGTTCATGATTCTGATCTTCTGAGGGCTGCTGAGATCCAGTTTTGGGATAAAACCGACGCAAGTCGGCGTGCACCGCCTCATGAATTCCTTTACTGCCCGCGATCATCTCGACGCTTGTCAAACTCGTATCGAGCACATTTTTGCCAAGGGGGGCAGATCTCATTGACCAATCAGGCTCCCCGTGCGAGAGTGACGGCCCTGGATCAGAGTGATGTTCAAACGGTAGTCGTTCGAGGAAGCCCAATATCTGGCACAACACCCGACGTGCATTGAGAGAGCCGCGACTTTCGCTGCATGCCACGAACGGGGGTAAAGTACCTGAAAAATGTATGGTGGTGATCAGACGGCGGAAGAGGAATCAACTCGTTATTTACGCCTAAATGTCGCTGAACCCTCTGATAGGGACAGGGTTGTCACCGAAAGTGCTATCTGGTGTAGTGTTCTCGTCAAAACACTGGCAGATCCGTTCGAGTTTACTCTCATCGATCTCAGCTGGATTGATCCGTGCGGTTCCCACGCTTACCACATCGAAGTGACTCCGCTTAAAATATAGTGCGGCGCCTGGGCCGGTATGATGGTGGATTGTGACGTGGAGGACAGAGTACGAGGCACCATATGTCGACGTCGCGGATAGGTCAGCGTCAACCTTCCTTGGAATCCTTGCGTATCGGCTCCAGATTCCCCTGGTCATGTTTAGGTCGTCCACAACGATGAGCTCCACACCATGTCTGACAGCGCTCTCAACTTCTTCGCAGCACATTTTCTCTGGTACGGGCGCATCGCATAGTTCTCGGTATGGGTCTGCCGAGCGCACAACTGCTCGCAACTGACGGCGATGAGCAAGATAAGCCAGCTCGTGCGAGAAGGTTGTCTTTCCAGCACCATACAAACCACGGACAATCACAAACGCGTGGCGACGGTGAAGTCAGGTTCGAGATCGATGTGATTTTTGTTGATGACACGAACTTGCGCTTGCACCATATGTCCTCGTACGGCCACAACTGTGGCGGGTATCAGCGCGACAACGAGGTCTTTGTTGTTGAGTTTGAATGCGACACCTTCGACCAAGCTCTCACATTTCGGGATCGCTTTGGCAAAGACATCGTTAACGCCGCCATCAAGACAATGTTTGACGGCTTCTCCCGTAGTCGGGTGGGCAATGGGTACAGCGTCGGCAGTCATAGGGCGGCACCAGCTCTTATTGTGGACAATCTGGTCCGAGATAAACAATTTTATGCGACTCCCTTTGGTCAGGTCTTGCAGAGAGACTGCTAGCGGCATCCGTCCGTCGTGAACGAGAATGCTGCGACGTCCTTCATCAAATACTATGGCTGTGTTTGTGTGTTTGCATTGGTGTTTCCATTTGTTTCTCGCACTTGATTTCAAGAAGATCAGCCACCATTCCGCAACTTGTTCAAAAAAATTCATTGGTCGTGGGCTCAAGGGCTGAATGCTTGTTCGAGCTCACAGTACGATTTGCTCAGGATGCGGAAGAGCACCCCACGGAAGAACATCGCACCAAATGGAGGGATTGTGCACTGCCCAGAAGCCTGCGATGAGGTGAAATGACCCGCATCAAGTGGCCGGCTGCGTGTGCTAATGTGTAAGGTGATTGCAGGGAACTGTTTGGCCACAAGATATCCTCGACATCGATGAGAAGACCTGGGACAGCAATACGTTTTGCCTTCGCCACCAAGATTTGGTGGAAGTCAAGGCCTTCCTCAATCTAATGCCGTTCTCATCTCACAACCAAGCTGATCCTGGTGTTGCCGGATGGTGGCTTCGTCGGTCACTCAGTCGTTTACAGGTACGGCGTCTTTTATTCGTATTTTGTTTGATTCAAGTCAGCTCGTTGTGCCTTTGACAAGATTCCGTTCGAGCACCTTGGGTACGCCAGAACTAAGCTGATCAATCAGAGAGATAGTTTGGACAGATTCTGCGGCGAGCATATTGAACGTCACTCCATGATGAGAGAAGATCCTACCATCCCAGAATCGATCAAGCGTGATCACATTCGTGAGGGACACACTTTGGAGGATCGGTATCGCGATATTATCATGCTCATCTTCAAACTGGATTACATTTCGGACACCATCGTGCGACGACCGCCACGCGAAGTTGCCAGTGATGTGTTGAAGCGTTTCCGTTCCCGTTGTGGTTCTCGTCCGTATTGACCCGTGCCCGAAGAATGAGCCGCCTTCTGGCTCAAGCAGGCGACAACAAGAACGAGCAAGAAGCTTCGATGACGAGACATCTAAATGTCGATAATACCAGTCAATGACACGTATGACTGCAGCACTTGTTTGGTTTGCGTGCTTCGCAGCATACCATGCGCACGGTCAGCCACGATGTCGGCGTTCGCGTCGGGCTCGATTACAGCATCTGACAAGGGCTGAGGTGGCACATCACGCATCGATGCATCTGGAGCTACTGAGGCGACGGCAACGGTCCCAGCCGTTGCGATCGGCGTGTTGACACCAACAGCACTTCCCGAGGCATCTGTTTCTCTCTGTTTCCGAACACCACATAGTGTCCGCGAGCACTTCTGCGCTAAACAGCATTTGGGCACTCATACCCTGTCGTGGGAAGTCATTTTCCGCCACGACGGAAAATGACATCGTGGCAGCTGCATTGAGGTCGTTGTGACCCTGATTTCATGACTTAAAACAGTGAAATAGGCATCCGTGAGCAGCAGATACACGCAAGCACATATGCAGTACGCAAGAACAACATGCAGGTTCGGTCACCACGGCATCCATTGATTCTGCACCTGCATCTATATCCATGTCGTCATGCGGCGATGCCAGCGGCGCCGCCACTGCGCTGCTGGTCATCGCCATTCCCTTCCACGAGGACGAGCCGTATAATTCGAAAGTTTTCTTCCCAACCACCCGAATTTGATTCTTTCTCCCATGTTCAAATCGTGGCATGACATGCATGTTTGTTACATACTACATACCACATGTTTATAACTACGTTACATGGGCAGCAGTATCGCGGAATTTTAAATGCATCGTACGACGTAGGTTACGCTGACAACCCAACCCCAACGGCCTCTTCCCGAACGGCAAACGCGCACGATGGCTGTGCGAGCTCCGTACTGCTGCGTCCCGCGTTCGCTTCTGAACATGAAGCCCCTCGCATTCTCTCACCGCCAGATTGTTGTCCTCTGGTCGCTCATTGTCGTCTTATGCATCTCCAGCATCGCCTTCCTTCTGATGCTCGCCGTGACGTACTTCAACTTTGACGATCCCTTGGGCTTACTCAACTATCTCACCGTCATCTTCATGTACTCAGCGACCACAACGTTCCTGGAAACGAACCATAGCTTCATTGGTGCTGGCTACGTGCTATTGTCGTTGCCATTCGCGTACGGTGTCTTTCGCATGCTCTTCTCGCTCGTTCGAAAACGCAAGATCGCTGGTAAACCAGTGCCTAAAAATCAAATCGCCAACGAAGACAAGGTAGCTGTGTCGAAGTGCCAGTTCATGTTCGGATGGCTTGATGACATCGCTATCAATGGCAAACGTGTCACCGAGACCATCGAAGTCGCTCTCCAGACCTACCAAGCCTATCACAATAGTAAGTACATCGCGAATGCGCTCGTCAATCAGCTCTACGCGGTCTGTATCTTCATCAACTGTTGGTCCACATCACTCATCTACTACGTTTGGGAGCACCGTCGTGGTGATGCAATCATGGCTCGATTTTTTATTGTACTTGCCGACGTCGTCTTGGATTTTTTTGGGGAGTGGTGCTACAAGGGTTGCTGATGTGGCCGTACTTCGCGGTTGTCCGTCATAACGCCGGCGCAGATGCACTGCTTGTTGTTCCAGAGACTCCTGACCGTGAGCTACGTCAGATCTTGGTGGTATCGCCGACAAACTTCCTGTTAAGTGGGTTTTCGTTTGTTACGATGGCCGCCGTAATGTACCAGATATGTGCCTTGCTCACCGAGGCGCACGAGACTACTTCCTCCAGAATTGTCCAAGATACCAAGATCGTCCCCACGGTTGGCACGGGACCTGGACCAGACCTTCGAGACAGTGAGACTTTCGCCGACGTATCTAGTGCGTCTCCTACTCGCTCACGACTGCACAAATGGCACAAAATCTTCATGATGCTATGGGGAGCCGCCATTTTAATCCTCTCCACATTTGCATTAGGCACCTTCTGGGGCCAGGATGCCACGAAAGCGCACTGCCTTGATCGCTTGTACCCATGGTTCACGAATCGCGTATCCTGCGTAGGGCGTGCCCTCAATTGCACTGAGCTCGGCGTTCAAGGAAACAAAACGGACATCACGTCCATTCTCGAAACCATCAATCCCTATTTGCTTGGTAATCTCGCCTTCCTCGACTGTGCCGGTCTCGAAATTCCCACTTCGATTCACAGCTTCATTGGCATCCAGACCATTTCGATCCGACAGAGTGTACTCATTGAGTGGAATGAAGAAGCAAGTATCACTGATAAGACGTTCCCCGAACTTCAAACTGTTCACTTTGTTGACGCCCTTCTGGACTGCAAACCGCTGCATGATGACTCATCGGTTCCCTTCGTCGTTCGAGTGGCTACGATTCCAGTCCACAGACGTCGAATCATTCATTCACGAAGTTACTGACGCGTGGTGGTCAACGCACTATCTCACTTGCATTGACTGTGGCTTGCGGACGCTCCCACAAGCACTCGACAACATGAATGAATTGATGTTTTTGGAGCTGAAGAAGAATCACTTAACGGTCAGTACGCTTGAGAATTTGCCACACAAGCCAGCACTGAGGTACTTAATACTGTCGTGGAATCCGCTCACGACTTTGCCGGACGGAGTGTGGCAGCTGCTGGATCAGTTGTTCTATCTTGACATTCAGGGCACGAACCTCTCAGCGGTCACTGTGGAGAACGCGAAGTACGCAAGCCCGTTCGTGGCGATATTTGCGTTTGCGACGCCGATGTGCACTGATACTAGCAGTCGTGACAAACGGATACTGCAGGTGACGTGTTCCGAGCAGCGCAAACCAATTTGAGGAACTAGCTGATGAATCCGCGAACACTAAGTACTCTCGATCCAGCTGTCAACTGAGCTCGCACTGCGTACGTGGCCAACAACATGCACGAAGACGCCGCCACGCTGTCCAAGAACACGCTGCGAGCGATCACCGCACCAGACACCGACAGTATCTTGATGAACAAAGCGTCGACAGTCGTCGCTGGGTTCAAGGCTGGAGATCAGACCACCATGGGCTCGCGCATGATGGACTTGAGATGCCGTAGTATCATGAACGTTCATGCTGAGTAAATTAATATACTCCATTGCGATCCACTTTTTCTTGCCTAGCGAGGGATTTCTGACATGTCAAACCAGCATCAGCGGGAAAGCTTCCAACAGCGCTGCCAGTGGACAACAGATAGTCCATCTCTGTATTTGTGCAGCTTGTGCTTGCTGCTTGTGGTCGCCGACATGAATGTGCCGTCGAGATCTCGTATAGCGTTTCCTTGGTGGCTTCGTATGAAGCTTAGCAGCTACTTGGCGCCACGAATTGTTCATCAAAACAGCGTGCGACAGTCGCGTACTTTAAAAATGATGGGCCGAATGTACGATTGATCTCAAAGTTTTCATTAATGTGGACCGTTGACAGCGTTCCGAAGCGGCACGAACGTTGCGAAGCTAGGACTCAAAAGTGCCATCATGTGGAATTATAAACTTCAGCTATATCAAAAGATTGCTACTATCGGATGTATCGCACTGGCAAGAGCCAGCGAACTTCGTTCCCGCGTAGCGGCCGGCCTCAGGGTAAGGCAGCAGCCACGTCATGTGGCAGACAGCCACCGTATAAAGAACTTCGGCCGTTGCCTCGACTTCTCGACTTCACACGCACCGAGATGAGTTCTTGCAATGCAAGCAATGATCCCTACGAGCCCATTTCCATCCAAAGCAGACGTGCACTAAGAACCAACATTTGACGATGGCAACAATCGTAATTTGCTACGATTATACTCGTTTCTGACAACCAGGTGTAATACGTCTCCCTCCGCGCCCGACGTTCTGATCTATCTCAGACGTGTACATACACAACGCGAAGTTTAAACTCAGACCAAAAAACATTTATTGATTGCATCCACACAACACAGCATGCTTCTGTACGAAGCCTACGTCATCTTCGGGTTCACGAGAATCGAGCTGCCTGGAACAATGACGTCCGCAACCTTGGCACCGCCACTCATCGTCACTTGGTCGTGTGAGCTTGGTGACAGCTGACTGCGGGTGATTGACACCTGGTTGTCGCTCATGACAAAGTTCTTGTTGACGACGCCCGATGGCTGGCGCAGAATGTCCTTGGTGCCGATGAAGGCGACATTGCCCTGTGGCAGCTGCGCCTGCATCGCCTGCTCGTATGCCTCGGTCTTGCGGTCCATGACGGCGTTGACCAAGTCCATCATGCGCGAGCCCATGGTGGTCTGATCTCCAGCCTTGAACCCAGCGACGACTGTCGACGCTTTGTTCATCAAGATACTGTCGGTGTCTGGTGCGGTGATCGCTCGCAGCGTGTTCTTGGACAGCGTGGCGGCGTCTTCGTGCATGTTGTTGGCCACGTACGCTTCGACCTTGCGTGCGAGCGCCAATCGATCGTTCTGCGAGAAGAGGATGTTGCTCTTGGTGATGAACACGTTGTTGTCGGTGGCGACAGTGTTCTTGTTCAAGAGCGCCGTGGGGCTGTGGAGCAGCGACTTGGTGCCAATCATGAAGTTGTTGGTTGGTGCGTCCATGCGGTGGGTTGGTGCACCCAAGACATTGATTCTGTCGCTGGTGGTGGAAGGTGCCATGACAGGAGACGACATGGCGGACTGGTCAGGAGAAGCGACGACGTTGACATCGGCGGCTGTGGCGGTGGCGACGAGTGCGGCGACGAACACGACGGTGTGAAACATGGTGATCGTTGGTGAGCGACGGAGTGTGTGGCTGGACGGAACTTGCCGAGTGCTTTGGCTTGGGGAACGGATAGAATGGTGAGTCCATTTATCGGATAAATCAAGGAAAGGCGGTGGTTGCTGGCGAAGCAAAAGTAGAGAATTTCTGACTCTTGCTGTGGCCATTCTTGCGAACATCGGCCGACAGCGCTTGTAAGGGCAAGTGATCTGGCAGCACTGTCTCCTTGTCGTGGTTGACAAGGTCAATCGAGATCCCAAGCCTAGCTTCTTGTCGCACACAAATCTGAAGGGGATCACAACACGAACCTTACATTTTCATTCCCCAGCCACTTGAGCAGGCGTTTGCAAATATATCGCTGTGAGCCCACGCGCAGCACTCGCATGGTTATCGAGACTGATGCTTGCCTCTTGACCCTGCCCACAGGATGTAGCGGACAAGATCGGACCTCATGCACCAAGGACAGCTCACCTTCTGCATCCCGCCAGAGAAGCTATGCGAGATGGATCTTAAGCTAGCGCGCTGTGGTTATTGAGACTCATCGACGTGATTGCCACTGAACCCCAGTGACCATCATCTTAAAGTTGAGGTATCTCCGGTGTCTGAGCTGCTGGGACCATGGTTTCAAACGGAGAGATGCCTCAAGTCATGCCAAAAGCAAAGATGCAGATGAGTCGGATAGCAACGTGTGTGTCGAAGTCTGCCGATGGCAGATCAGCTGCGCCAATGGATCTCATTGTCGAATGCTCGCGCATCCGCTTTCGAACACGTCTTGTAAATCAAGTGGTCAAGGAGAGCTCGCATCTGCATGTTCGCAACGTTTGCTTCGTCATCTATGGCGCCATCGTCTTCACTCTGGCAAACCAGCACGTCCACACAAGGCAAATCAGTGACTGCACAATGACGATGGGGCAGTGGCTAGCGATTTACTTCCCATGTGCGATAATGGAGACCAATAGCGGGCGCTACGGCGTCAGGAGTGAGCTTGCAACGATCTTGGACGACCTCAACCATCAGGCGCTGGCAGTTCTCGTGCTATCTCACTGCCGAGCGGTCGATGGGCCACTAGCAGTCCAAGGCTTTTAGAATGTCGTGTGGTTCGAAATCTTCAACTCGACCGTGGAAAGGTGGGATCACGATGCAGCCTTCACACATACACGAGCTGCTACACGAGTCGACTGATGATTTATTTACACCAGTTTCACCCACGTTTTCCCACGGGCGCTAATCGCCACCGCATTTCCTAAAAAGTGGAATTCCATCGCGTCTCTACCTGCACAGTCGCTGAGTGACAAGAAATATGTCGTTCTGTCGCTGGCAGACACCGCCTGCCCGACGCTGGTGTTGATGGACCTGTGATGCAGCCACCGATCTTGAGCGAGGTCCGCGGCTATGTGCGTTTAGGAGCAGCCAAGATGGGCGACGCAAGGCCAAGTGTGCTCTCGCGGAATCATTTTTGCGGCTGGGTCACCCGTTTGCGAGAGTGGTAACAGCATGAGACGTTCTTCTCTTGCAGCCAACAGGCTCAATCCAGCCAGGTGACCTCGGATATCAATTCCCACTGGCAGCGTGTATAACCGTAGTCTTGCGTTTTGGTTCAGGTGCAGATCCTTCTACAATCTAAAACGTACGATGAATCTTTCCCCTCTGCCGTTGGTATTCTTTACTAGAGAATCTCTGCGATCTCAATACGTGCCATCGGAAACATTCAGGCGAGGATCGATACTGGTCTTCGTCGTCATATTGATCCATCACTTTGATATGTATGCGACAGCGCTCATGCAGACAGTCTCACTCGTTTGATTCACCAGGAAAGCCGCCAAGTAGTTGCTGATTTCAGTCGATGCCGTCAATGGGATGCCGTTTGAGATCTCGATCACACAGGATATCATGTCAATGACAACGGCCAGTACCAGCTGCAGAGAGAGGGAGAGCACTGTGATCTGTGGTCCCTGTGCTGAGCTGTCGCCGTCGTCGCTGCTGCTGCTGATTGACAAGGTCAACAGGGGCAGAGAGTATTTTGGATGGCCACCCAAGAACGAATGAATCGCGATAGCACACGCGATGGCGATGTATTCAGCATGCATTTCCTGCCATCACAAGCGTGCATCAAAGTGTTAGTTCGGTGAGTTGCGAGTGGAGTTCCTTCGCCGGAGAGCAAATGGACTTACTGCCAAAATTTCTGCTGCCTGGAACAGCAGCCGACGGTCAGCCCATCCTTGCACGATGTTCCGATCAGCAGGATTTGAGACGCTGCCTTGGTCTCTTCGCATTACGCGCACAGATTTGTGGTGGTGGCGCAGTTCCCATCGCACCAACACCGTCCTCACAATGCCTACAATGATTTCCAAGACGCCCAACGAACCCAACACTATCCAAGGCTGCGTACTGCTGCTATTGCCTTGCGACCTGATTAGCACGACTCGCAGCTGCGTGCTGATCAAAACAGTTGGCGTCATCACGGCGATGTAGACTGTGTGCACTTGCACACTGGGTCGCTTCGACACTTCACGCTTTGCCAGTTCCTGCAATGCCAGCTTCACAAGCAGGCTGGCGACGGAGAAAACGGTTGAATTGGCGGTGGCGCGCTCGGTTGTTGCACAATGCATATACGCGATCGACATCCAGATTGCGATAAAATGTCCCCGGTGGCGAGCCAACTGCTTGAGAAATCGCTTCCAAGATGACCCACGGTTGATGTAGCCTAGTTGTTGGCCCTGCAGTGTTTCCGTCTGAAAGACTCTGCGCTGCGTCAACTCGAGACACACAAACGCTACATGGATGAACCCTGAACCGACGTAAAAGTGGACTTTGTAGACGGTGATCGCTGTGGCAGATAGTGTGCCCATGACATACGTGCTGACGATCGTGATGACGCCACAGATCAACCACTGGAGTCGCATGCGGTGGAGCAACAGTCGGAAGCACCACAACGGTGTGGCCGTGCCTCCGGGCTTGCTAACGAACGTCAACTTGGACATTGCCATGCCGTTGACGAGGATAATCGTGAGCGTGATGAATAGATATGCGGAGATGGCGACACCTGCAGCGAAAGATGCCAATGACTGACTGACGGGTGGTACGAAGCTCAGTACGTTGCCTCGGGACAGGACATAGCTAGCCAACGCAGCTACGAACACACACACCAATGAGTTGCGCAGCACCACCCGTAGTACGCGAGCAGCCTCCCATACAGAATGGGCTTTCGACGTTTGTGTTAGTGTTGCTGATGGAACTGACAAAGGCAAGATCGGTGCCGCCCGAATGGCCCATCTGTGGCGTTGTTCTTCACGGAGAAATTCTCGCTTGAACTTGCTGAATGTGGTGGTGCGCTCCCAGCACTGACCCTGGTCTTCTTTGCTCATGGGCACAGATCCAAACCGACTCCGCACCAGAATCTTGCTACCACTTCGCGCGAGGAACGCGTAGGTCTCGTAGCTGATATGGTGCTCGCGAAGACGATCTTCAGTTTTGCATCACCAATTTTAGCACCAAGAAGAGCCTACATTTAGCGAAAGCGCGTACTGTTGCACCATGCTGCACAAGCAGCGATGCGATCATCCCTCGGCATTTTTTGCGCGAACACTGCTCACTTTTCGTATTTCTTGTTCTGATTTTGCAAAATTTCTCGAGTTCTGGGGTTCACCTTCTCATAGCGTGGTGGTCTCCAATGCAGACAGCAGTCTCAACTCCAGCAAAACCAAACCAAAGCAATGCCAACGACAAAACATTTATTGATTGCATCCACACAACACAGCATGCTTCTGTACGAAGCCTACGTCATCTTCGGGTTCACGAGAATCGAGCTGCCTGGAACAATGACGTCCGCAACCTTGGCACCGCCACTCATCGTCACTTGGTCGTGTGAGCTTGGTGACAGCTGACTGCGGGTGATTGACACCTGGTTGTCGCTCATGACAAAGTTCTTGTTGACGACGCCCGATGGCTGGCGCAGAATGTCCTTGGTGCCGATGAAGGCGACATTGCCCTGTGGCAGCTGCGCCTGCATCGCCTGCTCGTATGCCTCGGTCTTGCGGTCCATGACGGCGTTGACCAAGTCCATCATGCGCGAGCCCATGGTGGTCTGATCTCCAGCCTTGAACCCAGCGACGACTGTCGACGCTTTGTTCATCAAGATACTGTCGGTGTCTGGTGCGGTGATCGCTCGCAGCGTGTTCTTGGACAGCGTGGCGGCGTCTTCGTGCATGTTGTTGGCCACGTACGCTTCGACCTTGCGTGCGAGCGCCAATCGATCGTTCTGCGAGAAGAGGATGTTGCTCTTGGTGATGAACACGTTGTTGTCGGTGGCGACAGTGTTCTTGTTCAAGAGCGCCGTGGGGCTGTGGAGCAGCGACTTGGTGCCAATCATGAAGTTGTTGGTTGGTGCGTCCATGCGGTGGGTTGGTGCACCCAAGACATTGATTCTGTCGCTGGTGGTGGAAGGTGCCATGACAGGAGACGACATGGCGGACTGGTCAGGAGAAGCGACGACGTTGACATCGGCGGCTGTGGCGGTGGCGACGAGTGCGGCGACGAACACGACGGTGTGAAACATGGTGATCGTTGGTGAGCGACGGAGTGTGTGGCTGGACGGAACTTGCCGAGTGCTTTGGCTTGGGGAACGGATAGAATGGTGAGTCCATTTATCGGATAAATCAAGGAAAGGCGGTGGTTGCTGGCGAAGCAAAAGTAGAGAATTTCTGACACTTTCCGTGCCACAATGACGTCGCACGAGCCATTGTCGCCATCATCGCTTTGGCGGTTACTGCAATGCCAGCTTGTACTAACGACGTCTGGCCTGCCACTTCGTAGGCTTTGTCAGAGCATGAGATCAGCAATTATCTCATCACCGGAGAAACAGCTAATGTAGGAACTGAAGTTCAAGATAGCTTGACAAGCAGGTTGGCGACGATAAAATGGCCCCGGTGGTGAGCCAACCGCTTGAGAAATCGCTTCCAAGATGACCCACGGTTGATGTAGCCTAGTTGTTAGCCCTGCAGTGTTTCCGTCTGAAAAACTCGGCACTGCGTCAACTCGAGACACACAATCGCTACATGAATGAACCCGCACCCGTTGCGCCTGGTCCAGGGTTGCCTCTGCTACCACCGTCAAAAATAAGACGGTGGTCGCAGTACCTGTGCTTGGCAGTGGGGGTTGTTCATGTTGCAGCTTCCTATAGATGGCAGGCCTCACGTGGTGTGATATCCATGGCGTACTGGTGTGCGCTTCTTGTTCCCAGCTTGCCTTCGCTGGCCATTTTGGGGGTGTTTGGAGTCCATCTGGTCGGAAGATCTTGTTCAGCTGTGTCGTCTGGACTATTGCGGTGATCTCGTGCACCCAAATGTGTTCAAGTTCGGTTAGGATCGTATCAGCGTCATCGGCGTGGTTGTCGTCCAGCGTCGTCAGTAAGGTTGAGGGGACGCCTGGCAGTGTCCATTGCATCGCATCGTCAATGCAGTCGGGAATGCAGCTCCATTGGCCAGCTTCTTGTCATCGTCGTGCTAGTGCGTCCCAGGTTTGTGGGGGTGTGGGGTACTCAAAAAAGGTATGCTCCCAGTTGATCTTCATTCCTGCAGCTCGGATACGGGCATGCATTGATAACTTGGTTCGGGTCCCAACTCGATATGCGTCCGCGTTTGAGGTTTAGTCACAACCATCGTGTGCATCGCCATGACGGTGCTCCCAAACGTAGTAGATGAGTGATGTGGACCAACAGTTGATGAAGATACAGACCGCGTAGAGCTGATTGACGAGCGCATTCGCGATGTACTTACTATTGTGATAGGCTTGGTAGGTCTGGAGAGCGACTTCGATGGTCTCGGTGACACGTTTGCCATTGATAGCGATGTCATCAAGCCATCCGAACATGAACTGGCACTTCGACACAGCTACCTTGTCTTCGTTGGCGATTTGATTTTTAGGCACTGGTTTACCAGCGATCTTGCGTTTTCGAACGAGCGAGAAGAGCATGCGACCCACTGGTGGTTGCAAAGCTGTATGTCATGTGTATATCGATAGGTGCGCGCACTGGCACTGACCTGAGGCAAGTGGTCTCTACTGAACTGATATCTCGTGTTGCTTGTCTCGGACATTCATTCACCGAGGATTTCTCCGTGATAGTGCAATTCTGTCCGACATCGAAGATCAGTACTGCTACTTTGGTCTGGACGTCACCAATAACCAGATGGAGGCGGAGGCGCTCCACCAGGGGCTCCAAGCACTACTCGATCTGGGCCTTACGGAAGCACACGTGGTGGGAGATAGTCTCATGATCCTCTCACAGTATGACCAGTTCCGTCTACCGAAACACAAGCAGCTCGAGCGCATGTACTGGACCACCCGGAAATTGATCAGCCGGTTGCTGGACGCACCACTTCAGAGCCTTCACAAAATGGCTGACGCTGCAGTCAAACATGCGTTGGACGGCAAATACAACAGTGCTGGCCCTCCCACGGACCAACACACCGACATCACCCAACACCTGGCCAACGACGTAGACGCCTTGGTTAGTAATACTACATATCAAGACGCGGCTGACTGGACGCTCTACTGGGAGCCCAGTCAGTGCTGCGCAACTCTCGCTGGAGTAGCCAGTGAGGGACTGGGTATATGCGCTAGGTAATAACCGACGCAATACACCTCACCTTCATCATCATGATCGTCCCCACGGTTGGCACGGGACCTGGACCAGACCTTCGAGACAGTGAGACTTTCGCCGACGTATCTAGTGCGTCTCCTACTCGCTCACGACTGCACCAAAGGCACCTTATGTTCAAATGCTCCGGGGAACGGGCGTTCTCATTCTCTCCATTCTTGCATCAGGCACCTTCTGGGGCCTGGATGCCACGAAGGCGCACTGCCTTGACCGCTTGTACTCATGGTTCACGAATCGCGTATCCTGCGTTGGACGTGCCGTCATTGCACTGACGTTGGCGTTCAAGGAAACAAAACGGACATCACGTCCATTCTCGAAACCATCAATCCCTATTTGCTTGGTAATCTCGCCTTCCTCGACTGTGCCGGTCTCGAAATTCCCACTTCGATTCACAGCTTCATTGGCATCCAGACCATTTCGATCCGACAGAGTGTACTCATTGAGTGGAATGAAGAAGCAAGTATCACTGATAAGACGTTCCCCGAACTTCAAACTGTTCACTTTGTTGACGCCCTTCTGGACTGCAAACCGCTGCATGATGACTCATCGGTTCCCTTCGCGGTTCGAGTGGCTAAGATTTCACGCAGGTAACGTGCAGTGAGCAGCGCAACCCATCTTGAGAAACCATCTGAGCAATCATCGCAGCGTTCAAAATGTGACGATGCAATTGTATTGCGCTTTTTTAGGGCGTTGAGATCGCATTGAATTTTAAACTTGAATGCGCTAGATGGTTACGACCGACCATGAAAATGGCGTGACCAGTCGCTGGAGTAGCAGTATAATAGACGTGTCTTGGCTTTCTCTTCTGTATGAGATACTCGTTGTTGGTAAATGGACGCGTGGTATGGATATGTTGCTGACGGTTATGATGACACTTGATGGTGCTTTCGTCGTATGACTTCGTGAAGCTCGGCAGGTCATGGCCTCAGAGCGTTCATCATTTTGAAATGTACGCGACTGCACTCATGCACACGCCTGCACTGGTTTGATGAACAAGCAGTGGCGTTAAATAGCTGCTCTCTTCTGTCGATGCCACTAACGGAACGCCATACGATATCTCAACGATGCAAGATATCAAGTCGACAAGCATAGCTAGCGCGAGCTGCGCAAACAGTGAGAGCAAAGTGATCTGGGGCACATTTCCAGCACTCTCAGGGTCATCTCGGCTGATGGTGGTCGATAATGTTATGCGTGGCAGTGAATATCTGGGATGACCACCCAAGAAAGAGTGAATGGCAATGGAACATGCGATGGCGATATACTCAGCATGCATTTCCTAAAGATCAAGACAGTGAATCATGTCAGAGTTGGTGACCGAGTTCACAAGAGTAGCCATGCACTTCTGAGAAACCTTACCGCCAATATTTCTGCTGCCTGGAACAGCAGCCGGCGGTCCGTCCAACGTTTCAAAGTACCACGGACTGCCGGAAGTGTGCCGCTGCCTTGACTTCTCGACTTCAGTCGCACAGATTGGTGCCGGCGCAGTTCCCAGCGTACTACTGCAGTTCTTGTGACGCGTACAATGATTTCCAGGAGTCCTAACGAACCAAGGATCATCCAACTTGTGCTACCTTGCGATCGGATCAGCACGACACGTAGTTGCGTGCTGATAAGAAATGTTGGGGCCATAACTACGATGTAAATAGTATTGGCATGCACGCTGGGTCGCTTCAGCACTTCACGCTTCGCCATTTCTTGCAAGGCTAACTTAATAAGCAGACTGACCGCGGAGAACACCGTCGAGTTGGTGGTGGCAAGCTCCGTGGTTGCACAGTGGAGGTACCCGACAGACATCCAGACTGCGATGTAAAATCCTGGATGACGCGCTTGGTGTTTGAGAAATCGTTTCCAGAACGATGCGCTGTTGACGTAGCCAATCTGTTGACCCAGCAAAGTTTCTGCCTGGAAGATATGGCGCCGGGTCAACTCGAGACACACAAACCCTGCATGGATGAAAGTTGCTCCGATGTATAGGTGCACTTTATAGGTTGTGAGTGCCACCATAGAAACCATACCGATGACATACGTGGCTGTAATCGGAATGAAGCCACACGCAAACCACAGGAAGCACATACGACGAAGCAACAGTCGGAAGCACCACCACGTCGTCGCTTTACCTCCTTGTTTGGTTACGAATGCGAACTTGGTCAATTCCAAGCTGTGGACAAAGATGATGCTGAAAGTGATCAACAAGTGCGTGGAGATCTCGACGCCGGCAGTGAACGATGAGATGGATTGCGCTATGGGCGGTTCGAAGCTGAGTATGTTGCCTCTCGACAAGACGAAGCTGACCAACGTGGCCACGAAGCCACACACCAACGCGTTGCGCAGAACCACCACCAGTACACCTGCGGCCTGCCAAACTGAGTGGGCTAGCCGTAGCCTCCCTGGGATCACTGGTCGTACCGGTACCAGTGAGGCAGGTGTGACCCGAATGACACGCCTAAGTGGGGCTCGTGATGCATGGGGCAACACGCGTGTCAGAGTAGTTGCCTTGACTCCGATGCCACCATTGTTCCTGGCCATCAACGCTCACCACTCGCTGGCACTTCGATGAGCGATTTGCTGATCAGGCGTCTAGAGGGCTGATCACGGCAGTGGCCGACAGCGCGCGTGGTCAGACACGAGGAGATCAGAGCAGATTTAGCGCAAGGACCGATCCGCATTTACGGATAGGTAGGGGCTCCCGATAGGTGCGTTTAAGGTTCGATGACGTAGGTCGCCTGAAGACAAGAGTCGGACGACGTCCTGCACTGCACGTATGTGTTTGCGGGTCCACCATTTCGAAGTTGATACAGATTTTCTCGTGTGCGCGCAAGAGCTTGCAGGTTTCTTGAATCAACGATGGAGCCAACACATATCATACAATGCAAACAGCACATCCACTACTCCCTATGTGCTTAATACCACTTGCTTTTGTGCTTTAGACCATATCAGCTCAGCTCGCACTTGCATGCTTGTGAGTATTGTTCGTGTCATCACTGCAACGCGAGCGCGGACGTTTGGTCACTTCAGCACGTCGTACTTGGCGAGTGCGTGCGACTCTGGCTTCACGACCATGCTCCGTGGTGGCACTTTGAATGATAGCGACGGACATCCAGATTGCGACAAACAAACCAGGATGTCACACTTCACTTTATTAAGTTGTTGCGTTTTGTCTCGAAAAGTTTGCTCTGCGTGAGGTCGACACACACAACCAATGCGTAGATGCATGCTCCGCCGACGTACACGCTCGCTTTGAAGGGCATGATAGCCGCGGTTGAAACCGAGCCGATGACGTGCGCACGTACAGGTGATTGGGATGAACCCGCACACGACTCACTGATACATTCGCGCAAACGGAGCACTTGCCAATTTCCCACCAAAAGCGACCCTCCAATCCACGCTAGAGATTGGAAGAGTCCACCCCTTGTAGGGCTTCAAGTCGAGTAGACAGCGCTTGCTTGCGATGCGCTCACGATATCCGATAGCGGCGAGGCAAGGTTCTCAAGCGATGCCACAAGAAGGAGATTAGCACTACTCTACGATGTCTGTGTGATGTCAACAAAGTTTTGTGAGCGCACGTGCATGAGCGACCGACGAAAACAAAGCCCCTGCGCGAGCGGCGAACGAAAACAAAGTCCCGTTAGCGTACCAGTGCGAGCGATCAAAGTAAACAGAAAAGATATGTGAGCGCGTCGACGGAAGTGATCACCAGACGCTCCGGCAATATCGAAAACTTAAATTCGTGAGCGCGTTAATGTGAGCAAACGTTGCAGTGTTCTTGCATCAGCAACGAGCCCAACGATAGCAACAGAGCGAGTGGTTTGGTCAATGACAACGATAGCAATGCTGATGAGAAAGAATCCAGACATGTCGATCCCGACATCCAAAGACGAAATGCATTGCACGAGAGGTGGCAAGAGACTCATCGCGTGGCCACTCTACAACACAAAGCTAGTCGAAGTGGTCAAGGATGCACCCAACAACGCGTTGGGCAGCCCCACTGATAGACGCCGACAGCCTCACACACCGCGCGGCTTGGGACCGATTTCAAAGCGGGTGCGGAGGTGAGGGGGACGAGAACGGTGCTACGCTCCCACAGCATTGGGAGTGGTCGCACTCGACAGATACCGAACGCTCAAGTTGGTCCGGTCGTCACCTGCCCCAACGGTTCCCGCCAACACCAACACGTACGCACGCAGTTGTTCCGACGCGAAACACAGCGTGGTCGTGCCACCTCCGCCGCACTCTTCACCACCGCAGGGTGCGCTTGCTGCTTGAGAAAGATTTTCCAGAAGGGAGCGCGGTTAATATGAACGCACTGTTGGCCCTGCAAGGATTCTGTCAGGAAGATGCTCCGCTGTGTCAAGCCTGTTAATAACATCCACGTTACACCGTTCATGGACAGTGCACCTGGACTCGCATCTTTCGAGACAGTTCTGGAACATTCTCGTAGCTTCTAGAGTACTGTTGATTGCATGTGCCCCTCAGTTCTAACTCTCAGACATTGATCACTTTCCATTCTGCGTTCTGATCATCAAGTCCAAGTATTCGAGTCACCACATCCGTTTCAGGTAATGAGCCCAACCATGCTCGGCCCCAACGACGTGCTGAACGACGACAACTATTTTTTGTGGGAGTTCAACGCTCGTATGATACTCGCACGGAAGGACTTGCTTCATCAAGTCGAGGTCAAACCAGAGAATGCACTCCAGTACGAGAGTATGGAATGGAAGGTGGCCGACATGAAAGCGTTAGCTGTTCTCGTGAAGATGCTATCTCCGACGTATCAAATGATAGTGCGAAATGCAAGATCGGCGAAGGAGGCGTGGGATATATTGCAAACATTCTTCGTCACGAAGAATCTGCATAACCGAGTTCAGCTGCGAAAGCAACTGCATGGTTCCGTGATGGCAGTTGGTGAAGACCAAGATGACGAGCATGTATTTGCTGTCTGTGACTCGGAGGCGTCTGGTATGGCGTGGTTGCCGGATAGTGGCGCAAGTGTCCACATGACGTTTGATCTTGAAGATTTCATCGAGTATCGTACTCTGGTTGACATCTTGGAAGTCACGGTCGCGAATGGGCAGCGGTTGAGAGCTGCCGGTGCTGGTTTGGTTCGATTGGGCCCAGAAGACGGCAAACCAGTAACATTGACAGAGGTGCTGCACGTGCCGAAGTTGAATCGCAAATTGATGTCAATCCCAGCATTGTCGTCGAAAGGAGCATCGTGTGTATTTGAAGCTACCAAGTGCATTGTCTATTCTGGAAAAGAGCAAGTTCTCGCTGCGGAAAAGTAGGGGAAGATGTACTCGTGGCGAAGGATGACCAAGTTGGCAATGACAGTACATGAGAGTGTATCAGACAAGGCACTCTGGCATGCTCGCTTGGGACACATTGGTGAGCATCGACTAAGTGAGATTTGTCGACTGGACGTGAGTGTTCCGTCGTTCCCTCAATCCTCGGATGTCAGTCTGTGCGAAGGATGTGCGTGTGGGAAACGCTCGGTGTGTCCATTTGGTCGGCAATCTGGAAGCGAGGTGAACAGCAGCGGTGTTCTGGAGTTGATTCACAGCGATGTAATGGGACCCATGAAACCTGTCTCGAAGGGTGGCGCCAAGCTGAATCGCCTTCCCAACTCGGCTCGACCAAGCGCAACGCCATTCGAGGTGTTCATGAATGTTCCCAAACAATCCCTAGACCATGTTCGTGTATTTGGAGCTCGTGAATTTGAACACGTGGACAAGTCGAAGCGGAACAAGTTGGACAAGCATGCTCACAAGTGCATGTTCATTGGTTACGCAGAGCACTCCAAGGCTTATGGCGTATGTGATCTCGAAGACAATCGACTTGTGATCTTGCCCACCGTGGTGTTTGATGAGCGACCACCGATGCTGTTCAATCATGAGCAAGTTCGTGAATCCAATCGTGCCCATTGTTGTTGATGACGATGACATGTCTGCTTCGACTGGGGGAGCGCCAGTACAGTACAACGTGTGAACATGGATGTGATGGATAAGGATGACAATGTTGCAATGGACGAGTTCGAAGCCATGGACATGGAGCCAGGTGATGCAACGTCGTTGACGGTTCATCCGACGCAGCAAGAGCTGATGACACCGCCGTCCAGTGTACAGCCTCGATCAATGGAGCTAGAACGAGAACTGGTCCTCAGTCGATCACAACTAATCAACGACACCCGCTCTCCAAGTATGCCAAGTCAGTTGGTGTTCCATGGCCAGGGTGGACTGAATCACAGTCAAATCGTTCCAAGTTCGACAGGCCAACGAGATTTGATTCCCTCGCACACCAATCAAGTACGACAAGCCAGGCTCCAGACCCCCGCGTTGCCAACGCCAGCCGTGCGTCGAGAGCCGCCGCCGCCGCCAACACCCCTGCAGCATTCGTCGCCACAGCTGGCACTTCCATCATCTGCCCTTGCTGCTTTACCAGCACCCGAGGTCGAACCGATTGATAACAGTGAAGTCGGAAGGTATGATGAACACAGCTACCGAAGCAACAAGCGCAAACGCGACGATGAAGAACATGATATTGCTCTGTCAGCAACCGGCATGCCTCAGACATACATCGATGCAATTAATTCACCCGATGCAGCCAAGTGGACGGAAGCCATTCGTGCTGAACTTCGTGCTCACTTTCGTAATCATACCTGGGATCTGGTGGTTCGTCCAGCGCGTGCCAAGGTGATCGGTTCTAAATAGGTGTTCACAACCAAGCGCGATGCAAATGGCGAGATAGTACGATACAAGGCACATCTCGTTGCTCTTGGGTACGTACAAACGTTTGGCGTCGACTACATCAGTACGTACGCACCAGTTGCGAGTATGAGCACTCTTCGCATCTTCCTTGCAGTGTGCTGCGTCAAAGGGTACGTGATCAAGCAACTGGATGTCGCGTTCTGGAACATTCTCGTAGCTTCTAGAGTACTGTTGATTGCATGTGCCCCTCAGTTCACAGACAATGATCACTTTCCATTCTGCGTTCTGATCATCAAGTCCAAGTGTTCGAGTCGCCACATCCGTTTCAAAGGCGACAAACACATACAGTGCAGAATAAAGGCCTGATACACCGACATACAGGTTGACGCTGAAAGCCGTGATTGCTGTGGCAGATAGCGTAGAGATAAGAAAGCTGCCGCTGACCGGGACGAAGCCACAGACGGGCAATTGGTATCGCATGCGACGGAGTAGCAGTTGATAGCACCACCACGTCGATGCCTTGCGACCATGGTTGCTTGCAAACGTGAAATGCGTTAATTTACGGCTGTAGACGAGGTTTCCACTCTCAACACACAGGGGGCACAAACACTCTATTACGTGCACACGCTAAGCTACTGCCAGATCGTCTGAAGAGGACGATGCCCATGGGACGTGGTGGGTGGGTCGATGCTCTTGGCTTGCGTGGTTGTCAAAGCAGAATGAGACGGCTTGAGGCCGTCGCCGCCACACGTTGACCAGACCGCCGCCGGTCCGGTTGGGTCTTTAAGACCGGTTCGGGTTTGAACGATCTTTTCGCGTGTTGTACACGCGTCACATTTATTGCACCTTTGGATAATGTTGCACATGTTGCATATCCGGTGTGGAAAACCCATTTCACGCTGCGCTCAAAACTCAGCCTTCCACTCTCAGCACACAGGGTGCACAAACACTCTATTACGGGCACACGCTAAGCTTCTTCCAGATCGTCTGAAGAGGACGATGCCCCCTTAGCTTGACTGGCAGTGGAGCTTTGCGTGCACTCGCTGGAGGGTTGTGTTTCCTGGTTTGGCCCCGAGCATGTTCGAGATGGAGAAGATAGAGTCTTCGCAAAGGCGTGTATACGAATTGAAAGCGTCGGAGCTAGCGGCCGTGGAACGGGATTGTGAGCTGATCGATGCCGGCCTTGCCCATGTGCGTTGCGCCACCAGCTCTCAGCGAGTGTGTGCCGTATGTTGCGGGGTCTTCGCCAAGGTGCATCGCTGCTTTGACGCCACCGCGTCGGCGAAAACGTAGTGGTTCACGTTTCCGGATAGCTGATAGCTTGCGGCTGGAGTCGTCGGGGGCAGCCCACCGTGTGCTGCCAGCAAGAAGCTCGCCGCAATGACGGGACAGATTGATGGGTGCCCTGATCGCTTCAGAATGCGAGGAGTTGGTGGACTCCGCTGGCTTGGCTTGAAGCCTCTCAGGACTATCATCACCGACGATTCTGCTCTGACGCTCCTCGTGCGGTTGCCGGGACGGTCGATAAGATGGATGTCTTCCGCGTTGAGGGCAAACTGCTTGAATCTTCCCGCGCTATCAGCAGATATCTCTGAGCAGCGGAGGAGGAAAACGAACGATACCCCAAGCACCCTCCAAAGGGCTTGATCCGCAGGGCAGCGGAGGTTGAGGCGAGCGAGACATGTTTGCAGGAGTGCGATGGAGACCGGGGACTTGCGCTCTAGTGGCGGGTCGAGGCGTCCGATGCCTTTGAGGAGCATGGTTATCTGGGGGTGACGGTCGGGGAAGGAGAGGTTATGGGCGGAGAAGAAGTGATGAATACCGCAGAGATAGGATGAGATGGTGGAACGGCGGCTGCCGCGGCCTTTGGCGCCGACCGAATATAGATGCAGGATGAAATCGGAGATCTCAGAGAGCTGGTTGGGTAAGGAGAGGCCCGTCATCCAGACGGGGACGCCGTGGGAATTCGCCCAGGATTGCCAGAGCGGGAATGAGCGCTCGTAGTTGGCGAGGGCGGAGTCAGCAACGGAGTGCAGGCGTAGGTGGAGCGCCACATCTTGGAGAAGGCCTCGAGGGAGGGAGGGGAGGTTGCCTGCGACCATGACACGGTGAGTGAGCAAAACAGTTGGAGAGGGTGAGGAGACCTGAAACTGCGGGAGCCGGCGTCCGCTACGGTGTTGGTGTCGCCTGGCACGTGGGTCGCGGAGAAGCAGAGTTGCAGGTGAGCTTCCCAGAAGGCGAGCAAAACCGGAGGAGAACTTGGACGCGGGGTTACGGGAACTCTGGTGTTGGTGCCAGAATACGACGGACGTGTTATCCAGGAGGAATTGAACGTGAATGGGGCGGTGAGGGATGCGGGCGCACCACCTCTCTGCCCAAGCATGGACGGCGAAAACGGCCGACGCGAACTCACGGTCGCTGATGTCGAAGCCGTTCGGATCGCCATTGTAAAAGGCAGGGATGAGGGCCCGCTCCGCAGGCGTGAACTCGTGTAAGAGAACGCTGCGTTCGGCGGCGTCGACGGCGCACAGACCGTCGTCAGACGCATCTATTGCGATTGCCACGTCCACCGGGGGATGATTGGCGAAGAAGTGCATCGGGATCTCGTTGAGGTTGGAGGAGTGAAGGATCATCCACCACCAGCGCAGGTCGTCCTGCATGACAGCGTTCACGGCGACGTGCCGCAAGCGTGTGAGCTGGGACTCCTGAATGCGTAGCCGTTGCAAGAAGGGCCTGGCAGCTCGTATACAAGTAGCAACGTGTCGAAGGGTACCGAGCAGGGAGCGGTAGGCGGTGCGAGACATGGCGCGGGCGTGGAACGCCTCGGCAACCTTGTTCTTCGCTTTCGCGATCTTGGTTGGTGGCATGGCCACCGTGCACGCGACGGTATTGAATAGCAGACCGAGCACCTTGAGCTCCTGGTGCCATCCGGTGAACTTCTCTTCGTTGATCGCGGTGGGTCCGAGAATTCGAAGCATTGTGGCCCGCAGCGAGCGTTCGCACTCGACGCCATGCGTCGCTGGCTCCGTGGCAATGCAGACATGGTCGTCCACCCAATGATAGCGGAAGAAGCCGTCAGGGCTCCAAAGGTTGCAAGTCTGTCCGTGGGCGTGGGAGATGGCACCTCCGAAGAGTTCATAGGCGGTGGGTGAACCTGCCCACCCGAAAGGTGCGGCGAGTTCAATCACCAGCGCGTTGTCCTCGGGCACTCCGCCAGCGAAGAGATGAACAGAGGAGCTGTGGAGGCTGGCGTGGCGAAAGGCTGACGCCACGTCACCAGCGAGAATCCAGATGAAACCGCCGGGGCAAAGCGCGCGCTGCTGCAGAACCTCTTGAGTAATCGTGTGGACATCCCGGTACTCGGGGGCCGGGATGGACTTCTTATCTGAGCAATCGTTGATGGAGATGCCCGTGGGGAATGAGAGGTCATGGATTGTTCAGCCGGACGTCTGTGGGTTGCCGCCCGCTTTGTCAACGACACCAAATGGGCTGCAGCGTACTTCGGACCAGATGTCGAGCAAGTCCAAGTCGACTATGAGGCAGCGATGGGCGTCTTGTTCAGCGCGCAGGTTCTTTCGTAAGACATTGATGCGCTCCGACGCAGACCCGTGGTTAGAGGGCGGGTGGGACTGCCGCGGTGGGCTGCGCTTCATCTGCACGCGTAAGCCGGCTTGTGCGATGTCAACGATCTCGCGGAGGTTCTTGTAGTCTCCGCAGACTTCGCGTAAGATGGCCGGAACAAGCGCCTTGCTGGGGCGGTAGTCGTCGCGCGTCTGGTTGCGGAACAGCTCCACGAACTGGGCTAGCGGTGTCTTTGTCCTGCGGACGTATTCTGATAGAACGGATTTGAGCGGATGGTTCAGTTGATACAGCTCGACGCCGTGCAATACTGTGCTGACTGGAGGGATGTCCCGCGGGATCGTGAGCGACGCCCGGGTGAGGAACGCGGCAAGGTTTCGTGCCCAAAGGATGGCTTCAGTGTCGCGCCGTTTGGTTTGCACGGCCTCGAGGCGCGTATATGTGATGGGGGACATCACACAGCGTAAATAGCCGGTGTTTAGCGCCTTCTCGAGGCGCAATGCCAAGGCTTCTGACGTCACAGCCTCTAGGAAAGTGGCGGCCAGGTGATCTAGCTCGTGTGAGGTGAGTATGTTATTGTTGGCGCGCGTCACGTGCAGGGGAAGCAGCTCGCTGCCGCGAGGCAGTGGCTGTGTCCGCGTGTTGCCCATGGACTCGGGAGGCAGGCAAGAGTTGCTTGTGATGCCGGTGAATGATGGCGAGGTGCCATGTGGACGTGCGCTGGCGATGCACGCGCTTGTGTTGCCCACGCTTGAGTTGCCCGTGTGTATGTTGCGTGAGCTTGTGTTGCACGAGCTGTTGTTGCCTGTGACGTGTGGGCTGTTGCTGCCTGTGACGTGTGGGCGGTTGCTGGCCTGTGACGTGTGGGCTGTTGCTGCCTGTGACGTGAGGGCAGCGTGGACTTGGTGCGTCCGTGGTGGCATGTTGGCTAAGTTCGCATGTGACTTGTGGGCATGAACTTAGTGCGTCCGTGGTGGCGGGATGGCTAAGTTCGCCTGTGTTGGCGGCCGAGCTAAGGTTGCCCATGGAGAAATCAAGGGGGGCTAAGGTTGCCCATGGGAGCAGGAGGTGAGCTAAGGTTGCTCATGGGAAAGAAGGGAGAGCTAAGGTTGCTCGTGGAACACGGAACATCGTTCGTGGGTGGAAGTCAATGTATTATGACTTACACTTGGTGACCCAGGTCCTACTAAACGAAGAGGACTTAGGCACCATCAGGCGCGGCGGAGGTGCTTGAGAGCCCGCTCCTTGAGCGTTTTTTGGCAGAGGCTCCGGCCAGTCATGGAGAAAGGCGTCTGGCACGGCAGCGCTCCGGGTTGTTGCACCCGACACCGCTGAGATGGCGGATGCATGGCTCTTCGCCGAGGCGGTTCTTGGGAATGAGGTCCTTGACCCAGAGCGGCATGTACTTGGGCAAGGCGGCTTCGTCGCGGCAGCCTCTTCCTGCGTCTTGACGACGGTCATGGCGGCGATCATGGTCGAAGTGACGAGGCACGGTCGCGGACTTGAACGCCATCTGACACTCCTGGTTGGCGAAGTCGATCGCGTTCTTGGTAGTGTAGAACTTGTTCCACCAGTTGGGCGAGTCGTCCTGGTTGGCGTACTGGTTGGTGACTTGGAGGCGACGAGCATCGCAGCTGGAGTCCCTGCGCTTGGCCTTGATCACGAAGGTGCGGAGGCGAACGAACACGTCGATCATGTGTGGGAACCAAACGACTTCACCAAACGCAATGAGCGAGTCGATGGCGTCGAAGATGTCATTGTAGCTGCGGCAGGGCGGCGGAAGACCGAGGTCGAGGTTGGAGGTGAAGTCGACGGCGAAGTTGCTGTTTTGGACGCGTCTTCGAGGGTGTCGCGCTCGGATCTGGACTTGAACATCATGATGCTGGCGCCCCGCGAACCCAAACGACCACTGAAGAGAGCCGCCAACACCGCGCGACTTGTCTGGAACCGGACACACTCGAGCTCCTTCAAGTGCAAGACGAACGACGTGGGGTCTGGATGCGTACCTGTCAGCATGTCCTTTACCTTGCGAGCCGCGGCAAGCTTGTGCGGCGCAGGCGGAAGCATTGCCCCTTCACCTTGCGGACTGGATCGGGGAAGCTGGCGGTGTTTATGTAGACAAGGTCGACCGGCGGAATTCGGGACACCAGCTCCGCCAAGTTCGCTGCGCGCTGCGCGCGCGACTCCGCTTGCTGAACTTGCGCACCAGGCGGACATGGCTCCGCCTGGGACAAGTCGACGACATCTTCGGGGCTTGACTCGACGTCGGGATCGGCGTTGGCCTCGGCGTCGGCTTCGCGCTGCAGCGGCGGCTCCGGGACGATGAGGCACTCCTGGTTGCGAGGCGTCGAGTATGCTGCTAACGTTGAGCGGCGCACTTCGTTGTTGACCTTGTGCTGCACGAGCGACAGCTCGAGCAGCACCTTCTTCATTTCGGCTTCGTACCTTGCCTTCGTCGCTTCCTGCTCCTTCAGCTCTTGGGCTGTCGCCGGGCTTCTTGGCGACGCGGAACAGCACGTTCGCGGCCTTGCCCTTCTTCGTGGAGGGCTCTTTAGCAACTTCGTGGAGCGCTTCGCGCAAGTCGTCGAGCTCATCGCCGCGGGATGCTTCGTATTCTCGTCGCACGCCGAGGCCTTGCGCTTGCGCAGCTCGCAGCCGGGGGAGATTGGTGCGTTACCCGCGGCGCGGCTTGGTCGAGATGGCGTTGTTGGCGCCGACGCAGGCGCAGACGGTGTTGGAGAGGCGGAGCCATCCGACGGTGGCTCGGTGCGGGCGACGGGGTGGTCACCGGTCATCTCGACCGTGGTGACTGGCTTCGTTGGCGAGGCTAAAGAGGGCATTCCCCCTTTCGATGTTCTTGGTTTGCGTGGTTGTCGAGCGGAAAGCAGAATGAGACGGTTTGAGGCCGTCGCCGCCACACGTTGACCAGACCGCCGCCGGTCCGGTTGGGTCTTTAAGACCGGTTCGGGTTTGAACGATCTTTTCGCGTGTTGTACACGCGTCACATTTATTGCACCTTTGGATAATGTTGCACATGTTGCATATCCGGTGTGGAAAACCCATTTCACGCTGCGCTCAAGACGCCCGCGCGATGGTTTGATTGATTGGCGCGGTAAAGCGCAACAAATTGCCGTGTGACAATCACATCATCGCGTTGCGCCGTACCACAAGGAGCACGCTCGTTGCCAAAACGACAGCGTGGATGGGTGATACCTCTTGAATGACTTGGAATGTCTGTGTAGACCGAATGGATGGATGGCCCTTGGATGGCGCCGTTGTGTTATCGTGTCGATCAAATTGCTCGGCGCGGCTCTGATATTGGCTCTCACCATCGTTGATCGACGACGGTAATGGCACGGTCTTGCAATGGATTTTGGCTTTCACTCTTGAAGCGGCTGAAGGTGGTCAAGTTTTCGTCTCCACACGCGCCCGCCAGCCCAACCTAGTAGCAAAAGGCAGGAAGTGCAAGGACGCGACGCGTGCCTGACAAGGCGAGCTCGTTTGAGCGTGGCCGCTGCTGGCTGACACAGTCGGAAGCGCAGCGCTTGAATCTCAACTGAGACTCGGATCATATCCGCTTTATCGGGATTGGCGACTGGGGCGAGAAGAAGGAAAACAGCGGCGTTCGCGCCGTTCGCGATGGTATCTTGCGCGATGCTGGTAACGTTGACTTTATCGTCTCGGTCGGCGACAACTTCAACGACAAGGGCGTCAAGAGCGCGGACGACTCGCAGTGGCAAAAGACGTGGGTTGCGCGCTTTGGCATTGGCTCCAAGCTCACATTGCCGTGGATTTCAATCCTCGGCAACCACGACCACTACGGAAACGCACAAGCCGAAATCGACTACGCCAGCGCGTCCAAACGAGGGTCTCGCTACTGGGTCATGCCTGACCAGTTCTACAGTGTTGACGCGTCTGCCAAGGGCCACAAGATGCGCTTTGTCRTCACCGACACGGARAGTATGTYGTCGAGCRACCTGGACTGGGTGAAGAAGGAGGTGAACGGCGCTTCACTCGAGTTCGCGCTGGTGCTTGGGCACCACCACATCTACTCGAGAGGTGGACGTGGAGACAACGACAAAAAGATGATGAAACAGCTCAACAGCGTGCTGCAGGCCTCCAAGGCCAAGGCATACTTCGGCGGCCATGAGCACGACATGCAGATCCTGCRTTCGGGCAACCTTGATTACTTSATGTTTGGYGGAGGTGGCCGACGCATCGGAGACGACGACCCAGCCCCAGGCACGAGCGCCAAGGTCGTGTATTACGCGCAGAAGTATGGTTATGCCATCTACGACCTCGACGTCGCCAAGCACAAGCTGGATGTAACATACAAGATCTTCAACCTCGACGGCACCAGCGCCGAAGTAGAGCAGTTCTCGCGTCAATACTAGGATCGTCGTATGGTCCAAGTACCGGTATGAAGTTGTTTGCATTATTGCACCGCGTGCAATAATGCAAACAACTTCGTGCCAATCGGTTTTCCTTCCAGCCCACATCCAGTGCTAGGTTAGCAGTAAGTCCGATCCATATTTAGACGAAAAGATCTCGATGCGAAATTCGCACTAAAATCGCAGCAGGGAGGTGTTGAGATCTTCCTTCTTCGTGTGGGTGGGAGATGATCGTAGAGGTGGTTCCACGTCAGTAATTCACCGAGTGGTTCAGAGGCTGTGGCTATATGAAAACGCAACCTGACCAAACGTACGTGAAGCCCGCTTATCGGTCATCTCACCGAGCCAAATGGATCAACGCCAACATTCCTTGCAGTTCCCACGGGCAGCAAAGTACAAAGCAAAGGCCTACCTATCGATGATGCGCAGATGATCAAGCACTACACCCAGCTCCTGTGGAAGGCTGACGTTCACGTGACGCTCGGTCACATCTGGCGCCGCCATTGGGGAACGCGGATTACCGTGCTCCCCCTCATTTCCGAGCTCCAAGACCGACGAGATCAGCATTTTCTGTTTGACCTGCACTTCCGGCATCTTGCTCGCCTTCTTCGGTGTCTCCCCCTGTGTGGGGACTCCTAAACAGCGTAGCGCGAACTTCGCATTGTTCCCACTCGTGATAAGGCCCAACCATCTACACTTACCACCTCATCCGCCTCCCACGCCATGGGTGGCCAAGCTTTACCACAGCCGCCTGACACCTCAGTCAGCGCTCGACGGCGCGCGAAGACCCCGATATTCGCGTTTTCTGGCTTTGACTCCACCCTAAACTATGCATCAGAGCAGATACGTTGCCGTAAATGGCGCACGTAATCGACCGCACAACAACAACAACAAAACAGAAGCTAAGTAGCGATATGATCCCGTTAAATTATGTCAAGAACGTGATGTTGGCGGATTAACGGACGATCTCGATGGTGTCAATTGCTCGGCCGAAGTCGACAAATACATCAACCATTTCGAACTCAACTACCTGCACATGATTGGAGTCCATGGGGTGTTTTCAGCAGGCTTGCGCTTCCTGTCCGACGACGCACTTAAACAGAAGCTTGTGCGGCAGACAATATACGTTCAACATTTTCGAAATTCGCAAACTCTACTTCTAGTAGTGCACTGTGTAAGCCTCGACAATCTTCATGCTTGCTTCGAACCGCTCTTGTAATGCCAGCTTGACTATAATATTGCACACCACGAAGATCGCGGAGAGCACGGTCGAGTTTGGTGATGATCGTGTTGTGAGTGTATGCTCCACATCCTACTACACATCCTACTACTGGTAATAGCAACGCACACGCGTGGGTGACATGCTTGAAATCATTACAAAACCGTGGTCAAGTTGAGCACGTAGTCTGGAAAATATTGGACCGCCTCCACCCGAGACACAATCAAATAACAGATCCATGATGTGCTGACGTTCACCTTCCCTGAATGAAATCCCCAGGTGAACCACAGGAACAGCATGCGGCGTCAGCAACGATCGAACGCACCACCACGGCACCACCTTGCCCAACACACAAGCCCGTCATCTGTCGCAACGAAATAATGCAATTGTTGCAACAACATGCGGGTGTGCGGTCTCGTGCATGGGTTGACGGTCAACACCACGCGATGGCTGATGACTGCTCCACCACGTCACGTGACTCCCTCCCTCCTGGATTGGATTGCATTGCATGGCAGCGCCACCAGACAAGCTGGATGTGGCGCTCATGACCATTTTTCCTCGAATGCAGTCCATCTTCGTCCGTTGTCGACTGGTGTTCGTTGGGGCACAGTCAATGATCGCTGAAGGCTCCGCTGTGATGGTCAAAACGACCTGGACTGCTCATGCCGCTGAGGCCTCGACGATGATTTGCCCCAGGCTCGGCCAAGGTCTCCGCTATTACGAAATCTCCGATGTATCAGCGGGAGGCTTCCCGGCCCGGCCCTTTTCTCGTCGTTGGCCGCACGGTTGGCTCGTCAGTGGCCCATTGGCAGTGGGAGACGTGGGAGACATGAACACCAACGCGCCTCTCGGAGCACCACCCCTCTCGGTCGATGGCATTCCTCGCCTCGCCGTTCCCTTGCTGGGAGGTTCTGCCGCATTCGTCAACGTCGGTGGTATCGGACCAATGACGGCTACCAGCACAAGAGTCACGCCGTTCCGCGGCATGGACGACGTCGCGCCATCTCCTGTGAGAATCACAGTGAACCGATGGCCGCTGCTCGCCATCGTGGTGGCGATTGGCGTTGCAGCTGGCTCGACGCTCTGGGTCTTTTCACGTGGGGTCGTGATTGAATCGTACGATGGGTCGCACTGGAGCGAGCGAGAGCGGTACGACAAGGCCACGTACCTCAACTCGATGTCAGCCAACGTGTCCACGTTCGTCGCACGGACGTTTGATTTCCTCTGCTCCATGGTGCTGCCGGTGGTGTTCCTCTGCTTGTTCACGACCCTGGTGATGGACGACCGCGGCGTGACCAAGCGACTGATTCTGTGGGGAATGGGAGCTGCTGTCTCGTACGCCGTGACCATCGGCTTCGGGGCGCTGTACGTGCAACTCGAGAACCAGCCGGTGCTGCCAGTTATCTCCTTGGAGGATCTGTCATTTCAGCCTGATGTCCACGCCGATAGCGACAAGACCGACATGTCTACAGCGGTGACAGACACTGTGTTGCGAAACGCACTGCGGCCGCCCGTGATTAACCCGAAACCAGTGTGCGAGGCAAAGGGCGACTACATGAGCAGGCGATGGTTTGGTGCCATGAGCTCGTACGGCTTCACGTTGCGTGAGTGGCAAAGCAAGATGATTCCCAGAGCGATTGAGAACACGAGTTCGTATTCTTTGAGTATCAATCCAGCTGCGCCCATTGACCGGAAGGCTTGGCTCCCAATGAACCTCTCGATCGCGTCGCATCTGATCGTGCACGCATTGACGATCACGGACGACCTGTTTTCCAACCTGACGGGAGCAACGTCGAGCCCACTGAATATCTACGACGTACCGTTCAACGGTCCAGAAGCGGTTCCGTTTCCAGTGTCTGGACCCGACGACATGTCGAATCTGCGCGTGATCGGAACATACGCACGGTTGTTCAACCTCACGGCGCCAACAGATCCTGTCGGTGCAGACTTCAAGACCAACAATGTCCAGCATTTCTTAAAACGAACGCGCCAGTTGACTGCGGATGTCTTTAATCGCGCCAACGACACGATCAACACGAGTGATATGGCCGTCAAGTTCACGAAAGTTGCTGTCGCGGACGATATGACGTTCGAGAGCGTCACCTTTGATGTATCGCTCAGTGGCGAAAAACTGCGGCGCTTCATCATCCCGAAGCACGCGAATGCCAGCAACGAACACAGTTTCTACATCAGCAACGTGACCGAGCTGAGTGAAGATCCGGGGCAGGCGAAACGCAACAAGACCAGCGTATTGGAGCTGGCGCCAGCGCTAGAGTGTGGTCCAAAGGCATGCGTACTGACGAGCAAATCGGTAACCCAAGTTACGCTGTTGTCCGGGAATAACGGAATCAGTTGGTCAACTGAAGATTCCCCGATCGACCCGATGGATGCTTTCTTCCCTGCCGGCTCGATCCGAGCGCTTGCTTTATGTGCGAACGACAACGGAACGGAGGACCTCGTACTGGTCAACGACTTCCGAAACATCTCCAGCAGCACCGCGCCTGAGTACTGGCGTCACCCCCAGTGTTCTCGCCGAACCAACAACTCGATGCTTGTGGTCTCGTTCGGTAAACGCGTGGAAGGCGGAGAAGCACTGGTGGAGAAGGCTAAGCTCGGTGCCCTCGGCGACAGAGCAGTGTTTCAAGACGTGCGGAAGGTGTACACGATCACTGTTGGGCGTTTGTCGTGGAAAACCAAGGATCTCAAGCAGGCATATCAAGCCCAACCCAGCTCACCAAACGAAGACTACAATGGCCTGAACTTTCCACTTCGTGGGGACCTTACCAAGCATCTGGTCATTGGACGCTCGAAACTACCCTTGCACTTACTCAGTCCGTATGCGTATAAGTACTCAGGCAATGACGCAAAAAATGACGCAACGGAGCTCACCGAGTGGATGCAGCTGGTGGAAGTTCGGCCGGATAGCAAGCAAAAGCTGCATGGCGACGTCATCTCGCCGAAACACTTCAAGAACGTGTCGTGGGTGGCATCCAAAGATGGCCTCAGTGGTGCGAGTTGCTCCGCCGAAGCCGAGAATGTGATCAATCATCTCGAACTCAACCACCTATACATCGACGGCGACGGGGTTCAGGAGGCTTACACAGCAGGCCTCTTCTTCCTGTTCCAAGACGCGGTGGAGCTGAAGACCATTCAATCAGGAAACATGCTGACGCTGGCGTTCGCGAACAACATTCAGAAGGTGGATGCAATCGCACTCATTCCTCCGAAGAGTGCTGTGATCAGCGCGATCGGCATTGGGGTGCTGGCATGGACTGCACTTATTGTGATGTTGATGGGCAAGCCACAACAGCGCGCGTTGGAAACAAAGTTGACCGCTCATTCGGTGGCGCGGATCATCATCAACGACAGGGAGTTCCCACCCTTGTTGTTAAGCAAATCGATGGCCGACGAGGATGCTGCAGATGGTGAGGCTCTTGATCTCGCTAAACACCGAATCGGCAGTGTTGTCTTGAGCACATCACATGGAAGTGGTGGCAAGGCGTTCGAGTTAGTTCCAGGAGAAGATGACAGACACACCATTCAGCTTCGAAAATTCCAGAAGGAAGACATCGCTTGACGTTGTCTGTCATTCTTAATAACTCTAATAGCAAACATTTGGTCATGGCATTTAGCCACGGCATTGCGTGCTAGTGACTCAGTATGTGAATCACCAGCATCAAAAGTATCATTGTGGCATAGTACGGAAGAAGTCCAATTGCTTTCGGAGATTTCTACGCCAACTCCAATCACTCGTAGACTACTCATCGACAAACATGACCGTCCTGGGTCCGAGGGCTGGATACTTGGTAAATTAGCTAGTCTGATGGCTCTATTTCTTGGACTTCCTTTGTGGTGCCTGCAGTCGTCGTCAAACTTCCAACAACCGCTCGCTGGTGCAGGCAGCGCAGAGCGGATCGGAATACTCCAGTACAGTCATCTGCGGCTGGTGAAGTCGGCGCTGCGCTATCGCAGGCTCTTGACACGCTTGCAGGACGTAGACTTGGACGATCCGAACATCAACGCCACGCAACTTGGGCCAAGCACCATTCTCCATGTTTCCCCACCCATTCATCATTTTCGGTATGTCGCGCTAGACATGACCAATGGATCTACATGCGAGAATCTCCTATGCAATGCAGCCACTGCATTAATCGTAGATATGCTGACCATTGCTTGTTTCCGAGCCGCAAACTGGAGCGTCCTGGGTCGATGTTAGCTACGAACCCGAAGACTCATAAAATCGCGTTGCGTGCTCATGGTGCCGCAGTTATGCAAATGGTGTAGTCCACGCAGTGACGTCAGGTTTGTACAATGAGGATATCACGAAGGGCCTCAACAGAAATGCAGATAAAAAATTCGCAAATACTCATAATATATGAATCGGAGCAACGCGTGCTTAGTTAGGTTACGGTTAGGTTGGGCTATGCTTCGCTAATGGTTCTGTAGCTTGCAAATCCGGTTGAACGAAGTACCACACGTTAGATCCTCAGGGCGTTTGACATCTCCATCAGCATAGAGTAGCTCAATTGCCTTATTCAGCGCCTGAACCGATCGCACTTCATTTTCGATCGGTCGTTCTGGCAGCAATACTGGCGGTTGAGACACATCTGCATGTTCCTGGAGCATGCGCTGAACGATTGGTAAGCTTCAGCAAACTCACCATCTGCTTGTTTTTGAAATCTTCAGCTTCCAACAAAGAAAGTAAACTGGTAAGACCGAACCTTCAAACCCCAGGGTGCGATTTTTCCACTACGGATTTTATGCCCAACGCACATGGGCAATGTCCTGGAGATACAATCCAGCATCACGCATTAGCGACTACAATATACTCGTTAATGACCTGAAATTGTCCGTGCATCCATTGTGTAGGTCCCACATGCCACCACAAGTACGATTATCCAAGATCGCTCTCTTGCCTTGTTGCCAGTTCTTGACGAACCACGTGCAGTCCTTCTGGTTGACCGAGAGCTTGAATTTGCATAGATCTAGCATCATGGCCTGTGGCACAAGTGCGGCAAGAAGAAATGAGCAGCGAAGCCGAGTCAAGAACGCCCAAGGGAGGAGATCAGTTCCTGAAATAGCTACGTGTTGCGGAATTAACATGCTAGACTTGTGAGTTCGGAAATGAATCGGTTTTATATTTTGTTACATATTGGTTCCAGGTATGTGCAAATTGATCCTGAGGGGTGGGCAAGGTCGATAGGTATCGTCGTCGGTAATAGCAAACGTCCATGGATTCAGAATTGCGTTTGACAACAATATCTGATCCCTGACGACGATCACGAGTGCATCTATGCACATCCAGACAATGGCCTGTGACCACTTCGACCGACAGCATTTACTCTGGACTCCAATACCGGTCTCCTTCCAGCTCGTCGACATCATCGGCTCGTCGACAGCATCTGTCAAGAGTTGTCGTGGAAGCCACCTGCTGTGCTTTGGGTTCCGATGCCTTAGCGTCGCCGTCCGAGGCTATCGATACGCCAGGGGAATCTGGTTTGGGTGACAAAGCAAAACAAAGCACACGTCCTTCATCACTTTTCGCAGTCGTCACTGCACTGGGTCGGCCTAATCCATCTTAGCCAAAGCCCACCAAACACAGAGCAAATGTCAAAGTTTAGAACGGCACGAGCACACGTAAGCTAAGCATCTATAAACGGTCTCTTTCCGCGTCGCTTCAGTCGATTGAATGCCTTCATCCCACTCCCTCGCATAGGGCGGAGTGCAAATCGTCATAGGCGCTCTGATTCGATCTCCGTTTGGTTGCTTTCCAACCGCCTAAAGCAAATTTCCGTGAGGGAGATCCGTAATGGCGATCAAACTTGCATTCATCAAGGTCAAATTCCAACTTACGCTTCTTCGGTCCACAGGATTATCTGAATATTTATCAGGAGCGCAATAGCATCGTGGTACAAGAAGCGATCCATGAGCATCGAGTTGTGTTCGCTATCCGGCTGAGCGTACATGCATGCCGAGGCCAGCAACCAGAAAATTGAGAAACAGAACAATGTACGCACACGACGTGATAGAGCAAAGCTGGAGGTTTTCATCGGCATCGGGAGCCGGAGCGACCGCGTTGCACCAAGCGCTCGTGGCCCATCCACAACGAGAGAATTCGAGGGGTGGACGTGCATGTTGCCCCGCTGCAGGTCAAATTCACTAACGGTGTTCGTCGTGATACAGAGTCCGCACTACCTATCACACGGGATGATCGAACTGAAAAGACGAATTCGTTTGCAGTTCGACTCGACCGCATCAATATGCCAGCTCCTGACATGAACTAAGACTAGACAAGCAACGCGTATGCTCGCGACTCCCCTGAAGAAAGTGATGCCGCAAGTCATCAGCGATGGCGCAGAACAGTGACAGAAATCCCTTGACGCTTTGCATGCTGCCAAATCGATGTCTGTAACGCGATCCAATTCCGCACGCCAAGCAAACGGCTCAACCTAATCGACCCGCTGGCGACTCGAACGTTCATTGACGACGTGAACCGATTGAAAGAACATCATCAAGACGCACAGGGACAAAATGCAGAGCACTGAAGCAAGGACATCCCTCTCCATTTCGCAATTACAAAGACGAGTTGCTCGTGTGAAGCAGCAACTTTGTCAGTCAATACCAGTCGTTGTTCGTTTTCCGATGTCTCCATCACTTCTTCGCTTGGAGCTCATCGTAAAAGTTGTGGATCCGATCGTTCCACTTGCGCACACTGGCCTTCACCTGCAGTTCGTCGATGGTCTGCAGCTCGCGACCTTTCATAACGCATTTGCCATTGATCCAAACATCTGACACGCTACAAGCAAACGCACCACACAAGCGTCAACCACCACCGCACTTCAACGACAACCACCACAAAAAGAAACTTACTTTTCGCGACCGGCCACGTAGACCAGATGGCTGATGGCGTTGTACATCGGGATCATCTCGATGTCGTCAGAAGTCACAGCCACAAGATCAGCGCGCTTGCCGACTTCGAGGGAGCCGATTTCGTGACCCAATCCCACAGCCTTGGCTCCGTTCAACGTTGCCATTTCCAACGCAGTCATCGCCGGCACTGCAGTACTCCTCATGCTGGCAACCTTGGCCAAGATCGCTGCGAGCTCCATCTCTGCAAACATGTCCAGGCCGTTGTTGCAAGCAGCACCGTCGGTGCCGATGGCGACGTTGACGCCTTTGGCCAGTAGGTCTGAAACACGACAGATGCCGGAAGCCAACTTCAAGTTGGACGATGGACAGTGCGTGACAGAGGTCTCTGCCTTCGAGACGAGGTCGATCTCATCGTCCGTCAAGTGCGCCATGTGCGCACACACCAAGCGCTTGGACAGCAAGTTGAGTCGCTGGAAATTGGCTAACGGACGGCACTTTTGATCGCTCTGGTGGCAGCTCATGGATGCCTTGATCTGATGCTCGCTGTCGTGGCACTCAGCCTCAGTCTCGTGCATGTGAATGTGGATCGGTACGTCGTATTTCACCGCCAACTCTCTGACTTTCTGCATCGATTCCTCCGTCACTGTGTACGGTGCATGCGGCGCCATGGCCATCTTGATGAGGTCGTGGCCCTTGAACGCCTCCAGCTGCGCTTTGGCCTTCGCCAGATATTCTGCAGCGTTTGCCGCGTACGCCGTGGGGAACTCCATCACGGTCTGTCCAACGACCGCACGCATGCCAATCTTCTCGAACGCCTTGGCCGTCGTCTCGGGGAAGAAGAACATGTCATTGACGCACGTCGTGCCGCAGCGGATCATCTCGGCCGCGGCGAGCGTCGCGCCGTCGTGCACGAACTCGGGGCTCACAAACTTGGCCTCCGCCGGCCAAATGTCCTGCGACAGCCAGTCGCACAGCGGCTTGTCATCCGACAGCCCACGCAGCAGCGTCATGGCCGAGTGGCCATGGGCGTTCACGAGGCCTGGCACGAGGATGTGGTCGTGCAGGTCGCGAGCTTCCAACGCCTGGAACTGAGCCAACGCTTCGCTGCGCGGCAGCAGCGCGACGATACGACTGTCCTTCACCACGACCGCATGGTTCTTCAGCACAACGTTGCGCGGCACAACGGGCACGACATGCGCAGCGCTGATGATGAGGTCGACGACGCGCTTGCTCATGGCTTAACTGCGGATGGCGATCCAACCAACCATGACGCAGAGGTTGCACGAAGGTTGCGCGAAGTGAGTGATGGTCGCAGTGCTTGACCCAACTTCAAGGCCACTCCCCTGATTGGTGTTGCACTTGATGGATGCACCGTGAACTGCACCATCATTTGGATGTTGTTGGCCATCTGCGATCGAAATGAGTTTATGAACAACGCTCATCATGATGTTCTAGTTCGTGTTTGGCTCGAGTGCCAACGTCCTGGCAATTTGATTTGTGTGTGTGTGTGTCTCGTTGGCACTCTCGGAGCTGGAGGCTACTGCAGATTGATCATGCCGTTGGAATGGGAGCGATGAACTCGACGGAACGCCACTCGCTCGATCTTGTAATTGGTTGGCGTCCTTCCAGCTTCTTGACGTTCTTCGAGCACAGTGACGCGATTCTCGTCGTCACTGATGATGATATCGATGTCGTCTGTGGGTGAGATGTGCTTTGACAGCAGCCACGAAGGATATCGATTTTGGTTCACCACTACTCGCACAGCCGTGTCAGCGTCCACTTGTTCCTGCAGCCGGGTTGGATAGGCCCAGGATAAGCACACTACAGCAAGGCAGGTGAGGAGCAGCAGACCACAGCCACACAGAGTCAGCAGCGCATTCTTTCTTGGAATTGACGCCACAACGTCTACTTGTTGCACCATGGTGTCGAGCTTGAGCATTAATCGTTTGTTGGCAACGCTCGCCAATACCTGTTCTTTGACAGCCGCGTTCTGGAAAAGGAAAAACATGGCTGCTGTGTACACAGGTTGCAACTCACCATCCATGAACATGCGGTTGCGAATGATGTCATTCAGGTGCGTGTCAGTCTTGGCGGAGCAGTATCGATCATTGGCCGGCTTCGACACCACGGTGTCAAAATGATGAGGCATCGCAACATCTGCGGACACGCTGTTCGTTGAGCCAGTTGTGGATGAGGTCAGCGAGACAAGTGATATCGCTTGCATCGTGGACTGGTCGCCATACGGCAGCGCTGGCATGAACCCGAGCGGAAGCGCATGGTGCCCCATCAGTAGATGCGTGTATGAATGACCGTTGTTGGTGTTGTTCTCCAGCTCGAACCTTAAGCCCATGCAACCATGCTCAGCTTGGCATCTGGAGTTGTACAGCTCGGAGAGGTCTTGCAATTGCCAACTCACACGAGCAATAGTGAATGTGAAGATCTTGCGTGGATTTACGAGCCTACTGTCGGGCATTGACAACGCGTCCCCAACAATCCGAGACGACGCACTCAGCACGAAGAATGACGTGTTGGAGGTGCTGTTACACAGTGAACCTGAAAGTGGGAGATAATGCGGGACGATGTTGGGCTGGTGCTGGACGTATTCTTTGAACATGAGCTCTTCCGTGCCTTGCTCATTGAGGCATATGCGTGTCGCACTGATCTCTCCTGGAATCGTGGATTGTTGATGCTTCGGAGCGAACACCGCGCACACTGGCATATCCACTGCGCAGTCGTCCATTGTGTCCATTTGGTAAAAGTAGTCAGTCACTTCCATAGCATCTTCTGTCATATTTCGCGAGAAATTGGTGTGTCCGATTGATAATTCGTGATAATTCATATCCAGTACAGCTTGGCGCTCCACGGTTCGTGACAGCCAATCTTTTCGCAGCACGAACTCGAATGACAACGCTTCCATCGAGATGTTTGGACCCAATTGCACCACCTCAAACGTCATCGAGCTCTTGGATGTCGAGACATTCTCAGCATTTGATAATGCCTGAACAAACAGCACCCTACTTCGGTTCAGAAACCACCGAGTTGTCGCCGCGGCGGTTGAAGCATCAGGCTGAAGGAGGCCGAAGATATCCATTGCGGAACGGGACAACGGATTCTTGAGCACGTCTTCCGCCGTGCGGTTGTCGAACGCTGGATTGTAATGATTTTCGACGGTATAGCTCTTTGGCCATAGCGGTACCATATACGGTGCAGTCTTGAGTCCATACAGCAGCAGGTTGGCAGCGACAGAATCGTTCATAGGCAAACGTGTTGTTGTTGATGCGCTGGACGGAGCAGCAGTGATTTTGATGGAAGCCGACGAGTTCACGCCCTGGGACAACATATCTTTCTGCCATGTTTTGAGTGCAAAGCCGAAGGTGACGCTGCTAGGAGAGAAATCGTAGCCGGCATACGCGCAATTCCGTAGTGGCGCCTGGTCAAATGGCTTCAGCGCGTTGCGCATGACCGTGTCTGTGATATGAATCGCCATCCCTCGCGTTCGAGGCGTCAGCACGGTGTCAATGGAGCCGTTGCTCTGCATCAAAGTGATAGGAGCACTGAGGTCTGCGTCAGTCATCACAGCCGTGAGTTCTCCATCTTCCAACTGTACGTTGAGTGCCGAGAACCCATTCGCAAGCATGTACGCCACTCCAAACTGAACCGCCATGACTACGGCAAAAGAACGAGTGCTGCGGCCGATCTTGAAGCGGCCTTGCGGAACCAACGAGACCAACACGACTGCGACCAGCATGCTGCTCACTAGAGCTATGGGCTTCTCGAAGGCTGAGACGATTCCGCCTGAGATGGAGTTGTAATAGTCCAGTGTTGGCTTGCGATCCGAGTCAGCGAGACCGTTCTTGAACCTGTACACCACTCGTCCTCGATGGAGCAGACAAATCGCTGTCGTCAAGCATGTTACAAACCCGACAACCACGCCCAGCACACGCAACGCGTGCACAGTGACACGCAGTGGAAAGGCGTCGTGTGTGACCGTCATAGTTGCGTCTACTGCCGATTCATCTGGAGATCCATCACGTAGAGTGGATGAAGAAGCACTCTTCGCGTCGGACGCGACGGGCGAACCGCAAGCCATGGGCAGCAAATCTGCGAATGCGACCTTTCAAGGGTCACCATCGGTTGCATGCTTTCCAATACAGCGCCTGCACTTTTGAGCGGCGCAATGTAATGGTAACTGCTCTGCTCTGTAGTCCTGCGCTCACCAAGGGACACAATTTCGACCGCCACCATCGTTATGTATCGTGGATGCGGAATTCGTAGTGGCTAACCCGAGATGGGATTACGTACGGAAGTCTAAGTGGATTGCAGATGTCGGGGTCCATCGAGAACCACTAAAGAAATACCCACTCCACTCACGGAGCAGG
Organism: Lagenidium giganteum; assembly: GCA_002286825.1. NCBI lineage: Eukaryota > Oomycota > Peronosporomycetes > Pythiales > Pythiaceae > Lagenidium > Lagenidium giganteum. The sequence goes on from NSDO01000001.1 coordinate 848,913, forward strand.
CTTTCACTTCAGTTGCCGAAGACGAAAATGGTGCAGGTTCTGCTGTTGCTTTTGTCGACTTTCGGCATACAAATGGCGTGTGCTTGTATCGGCAAATCCTACTCCCGCGCCTGCTGCTGATGGCTTGACTGGAAATTGGAAAGTGTCTTGGTGTGAGTCATGCACAGTTCCTATCCTCCGCTGGGTTAAGTCTGTGTGCTCTTTGTTGTTTGCCTTCTAGCACTTACCATCCTGCTGTCCTGCTCGAGAAGCTTCGCTTGATCCTTTCTGGAAAGTTCGCTGTGTAGCCTTGAAACTATCGGTGTACGTTGTCTCGTCCATATCGTGTGGATTGTGATGACGTCTGTGCCATGCCAACACTCCCACTCAATGACGTTGCTCACAATGCTTTGGCTTGATGCCTATCGCGTCACGAAGGTACTGTACGCGCTTCGTTCCTAGTGACTTTATGAGTAGGTCCGCGAGTTGGCCTTCTGTTTCCTTGTAACGTAGGTCAATGATGCCGTCCACTACATTCTCACGAACGAAACGGTGTCGTATGTCCACATGCTTGGTTCTGGCGTGGTACCCTGGGTTCGACGCGAGCGCGATCGCGCCTTGGTTGTCCTCCCGCACCAAGGTTGGTGATCCTTGCTTCAATCCCATGTCCTCGATCATGGACCGTGTCCACAACACTTCTTGTGAGCACAAACTAATTGCTTCGTACTCTGCTTCTGTGGAACTGAATGCCACGGCGCGCTGGTACTTGGTTTTGTATACCACTGGATCTCCGTTCAGTATGATTAACTCACCGGAAACCGAACCCGGTCGTCTATTGTCCCCCCCCCAATCTGCGTCGCTGTACGCAGGTGTGGTTTCCCTTCTGCGCCGTAGTGGAGTCCGTGTGTGCTTGTCGACTTCAAGTACCTGGGTACTCGGATTGCTGCCTTCCAGTGCTTCATTCCTGGGTTTGCCGAAAATTGACTCAAGTGGCTGACCGCGAATGATATGTCCGGTCGTGGGCATGATGCGATGTAACGCAGACGCCAAATCAGCTACTTGTATGGCGTACGTGCCATTGTTTCTTTGTCTGTGTCCGTCTGCAGTGCGTCTTCCTTGAGCGTTGGGTTACACGGGTTGTCTGTGGTTCGTGACTGTGTCTGACGGAACAGATCTGCCGTTTCGACGATGTATTGCTCTTGCGTCACCGACACCACTCTCTTTGCCTTGCCGTAGATGATCTCCATTGCCAGAAGATGTCTCACAGTGCCCAAATCCTCGATCTTGAATCGCTGTGCGATTGCCGGATATGTGCATATGCAGCGCAACCAAATACTTCTAGATGCTCCCGCCAGATCGACCAAGGCTTTCATCAACACAGTTTCGCTTCCTCCGGACGCGTTTGACATGCTATTGCGTCGTTTTGCACGCAATTACATCATTCGAAGTGGTCCTGGCAGACGCGGTCGCACGTGCAAGTTTCTGTCAAAGAATCCTCGCGTGCCTTCTTCACTACCACACCTCTGCGATTGAGCACAAAACGCTGTGCGAGCTGTTTGGAGTTCCGCCATCGACAATGAGCCGGACCCTGAGAAAAGCAGAAATTGCACTGCAGAAGGCGCTCAAAGACATCCCACAAGCTTCAGTTCGGTGGCCGACACGGGTCGAGCAAGAACGTTGGGCCGAATGCGTGTTCCGGAAAGAGCCACTGCTCAAGGGGTGTTTCTGTGTCGCGGACGGTGAGAATTACATCTTGCAAGAGCCAGCAGAAGGCGATGTTCAGAACGCTATGTACAACGGTACAAAGGCTTGTTGATGCTGTTCAAGTATCGATGACTCTTATGTATTGTTCATTTGTGCTTGTAGGATGGTTGCACAGTATAAAAGGGACCGGCGTCCTGTGCTATGGCTTTGATGGGACTGATATTTGGGGAAGATATAACTTTCCGGGGTCTTGGAACGATGGAGTGATGAGCCGGCAGCTCCAACAGGTACTGTCCGATGCACAATGCCCCGCGGCTGCTGCGCCACGGATTCCGCGTTTCCAGTTAGTGATTCGTGTCGGATGCGGATGATTACACCAATGAAGGACGGACATCTGGACGAGCGAGTCCGGAATGCAGAAGGGGGCTTCTCGCTACATCACGTCCATTCGGCAGGCCGCGGAGTGGGGCATGGGAAGTGCTATCGACGCTTCACCTGACATTGCCCTACAACCCCCAGCTTCGTGCTTTGCGACTTTGGAATTTGCATCCTTTGTACAATCTTCGTGTGCGCATGACCGACATCAGTCAAATTCGATCAGTGTTTGCGTAAGTTCATGGCATCAAAGTGTGTCACTTAACGTCAACCGAATTCCTTTGTACAATCCTACTCGTCGATTGCAAACTCCTTTTCGCAGTCTTTTTCAATCATACGCGCCATCAGCATCATCATCATTTGCTGAATATGAGCGGCACGCTCATCGCGCTGGCGCTCATAGCGTTCTCGTTCTTGTCTCTGGGTCGCTTCACGTCTTGATTGTCTCTCGTCAAGGGCAAATATCACGGACATCATGCTTTCGCTGCTGTTGGATTGGGCAGGCGTTGTCGCCTGCGGCATTGTGTCGATCATTCTGTCCAGTGTAATACGCCGTCACGCTGACTGGGCTAACGGATGTCATTGGTCCGTCCTTTGGTCTCTGCTTGGTGATCGAACGGGAACGTGTAGCCAGCGCGGTTGGTTCCAAACCAGCACGTGGGGTCGCGACAAGTGTACTGCTCGCGATCTCAGTGTTTAGATCGCGCCGTCCGAGACGGCGTCGTCGGTGACTGATCCAATTCATCGGTACATTCATAGTAACCCGTGACTTTGCCAGTTGGGTTCATCCCATCAGCATCGGTTGCACTGAGAATGCTGTCGCTTGCCAAAGTCGATTCATCCGCACAATCATTTTCATTCCGGCCATCGTTCTCGTGACCGCTGTCATAATCATCGTCATCGTCGTGCAAACAAACCACCGAAATTGCAGACTCAATCTGGCGCTGTGCCAACTTGGCTCGCTGAATTTCGGCTGGTTGGTTCTCTCAGACGGACCAGCTTCTTGGAACTTCCGTTTCAGACTCGAGCCATCCCGCTGTGGCCATCGACCTGGAAGGTTTTCGTTGTACTTGGACGCAACTCTCTCCCACTGCTCTTGTCCAAATGGGAAATGCGCTTCCACAATGTCAAGCATGCCTATCACACCCAAAATTTTAATTGAATCCTGTGCAGCAATGATACGACTCAGCACCTGCACTTCCGGCATATTTCCTGCGTCGGAAAGTCGTGCCTTTCGTCTTAGTGCTGATCATTCTTGTTGGGGCGAGAACCCGAAATGCCGATGCAGAACGATCCCGTTGCTGGTAATTGCTTCTGTTCTCCCTGTCACGCACCCTCACACGCCTTCAACGCCTGGTCGGGACGTGCCAACCTCACACGGCGCCTCGAGGCATCTACCTGCTTGTTTTGCGCTTGTACGTCTTTGTGTCTTATGACACCGTCTTCGTCCCTGATCGGCATGGTCCTCACCCTTGGTGAGCCTCGTTTTGCGTCTCACCAACGAATGGTCCTTGTTGGTACAAATGATGATCGCACTTTGACTCGATGGCTTTGGGTCATTTTTGGAGGTCCCCTATTAGTAAACTGCGCGTGCGTTCCGTATTTCTCAAAGATTTTGCGACCTAGTTCCTCGTATTCTTTTGCGTTGTCAGCCTGAAATGTGTGTATTTCTTCGCCGTACGGGTTGAAAGCGAGTTTTAGTGTGTCAACTTCGCTGCGGAAATCATTGACAGCTTTGAGCCAAATAGCCTCATAGCATGCGTAAAGTTCGGAGCGGGATATGTGACCATGAACCGCGAGTAGTCGTCAATGAAGACAACGAATTATCTGCATCCAGAGATGCTAGGCACAGGAAGGGGACCACAGATATCAGAGTGTATTTTCTGTAATGGGTAGTCTGCGCGTGCGGCGTTCTGATCGGTGTAGAATGGTGCGCGGTGTGACTTCGCAAAAATGCAGGATGAACAAACAAAATCGACTGCTGGCGAAGTTCAGAACAGAGCCATGCCTTGGGATGTCCTGCAGTGTGCGTACGTTAGCGGGGCGCATTCGTTTGTGCAATAGCTCGAATGCGTTTGTCTTACCCGTTAACGCAACATGGGCTTGGTGACGCGAGGTTGGCTCTGCGTCAAATTGGTAGAGATCAGCTTGTTCCGTTATCTTGGCCTTGATGCTGAAATGTTGGCTTGTGTCAACGATGCAGACAACTCGCTTGAAGATGAAGCAGAAGTCTCGCTTCACTGCTGCTGGAACCGAGCGCAAGCTGAAGTTTAGTTGTGGTGCGTAGAGTAGGTCATCAAGCTGCAGAATCTTGTTGCCTCCTTTGGAATCGACGACTTTAAGTTCCACTTGACCAGCGGCACTGATGGGGATTTTGTTCTTCCCGCTGACCGTGATTGAGCCACCCATAGGCTTCTTGGTCATGGACCAAGTGTATCCTGAGTCAACAATCCACGTGGAGTCAAGGATGGAGACTTGAGCTGTTAGGCTAACAACCGACTTGTCTGGCGTGATCACTGCCACCACACCGTGCTCATCCCCTTGATCTCGATTATCTTGGTAGTCATGGCGTTGAGCTTGATAACCACGACCACCGCGATTGCCATAGTAATGTTACCGCCTCGACCTCCTCGGCCACCTCGCAAGCCATCCGAATGAACTGGTTGCTGGTGCAGGCTAGGTACATATGGATGCCCCGGGCGTGTGTTGCTTTTGAATGCAACGTTGGCGGGTAGCACGGTGCCTTCCTTCACACGGCCGTCGTGCAAATCCTTCTGGAGGTTGCGACACGGGGGAATATCATGCCGTGGCTTGTTGCAATTCGAGCAGGTACTCAATGCTGGTTTGGGAGGTGCTTGAGCTTGCAAGGCTGTTTCAGTCTTGCGAGAAAATCTCCTTCGTTCTTTGTGCTTTTGCTCTCCGGGAAGCCATTGAGTCGGGTGTATCGCTCGTGAGCTTGACGCTCTTGGACTTTGGCCTCAATGCCTCTTCGTACGGGATATACTTCCGTGTGCCTTTCCAAATACGGAGATCATCTTTCCACGATTTGGGCATAGAGTGAAAGAGACAAAGTGACCGCGAAATGTCAGTCATCACTGACTCTGTGGCTTCGGATGTCGCTTTCATCGCATTCTCGAGCCTCAGAAAAATTCCGTGAGGTCGGTATTTCCAGCATACTGGATTTCCATCAGGTAATGCTGTACGAAGTAGGGATCGCCATGAGCGGCAGCACCGTCGTACTTCTTGCAGTTTGACTGGAAGATCTAGTGTAATGTCTTAAGACTCTTAAAAAGTCGGATGTGCGTGTTATCAATGGTTTTCATCAAAAACGCTTTTGTCTTCGCTCCAAGGTGACGCAGCGTGTGCGCACTGAGCTGTTTGCGCTTCTTCTTCTTCTCGGAACACTTCTTGCTCACCGACTTCGCTTTCTGGCGAAATGGGCGAATCGACGGAAGATCTTTCTCCTCGAGAGGCTTGACTGAGTCATCGCTGTCGTCTTCCGAGTCTGGACGCAGCTCATCGGCGCTGTCTTCGACTCGCGTGTCATCGATTTGGTGTCGGATTTGTCCTCACCGGCAGCGCCCATGTTGACGTCGTCCGAGCTGTCTTCTTCATCACTACTGACTTCAGACTCGTCGTCGGAGATCCCGTCGTAGTCCTGCCGTTCGATGAAGCCGACAAGGCTATTGCCGTCCAGGGCTGCGACGACGAGTGTCTTCCAAACGTCGAAGTTGGCGGCACCCGTCAGGCGAGGAAAGTCTTTGGTTGAGGCGGAGCTTGGGCTCGTAACCTTTTGAGATCTTGAGAAGAAGGGAAGGAGAAGAAGTTGAACGAGGAAAAAAATGTCGTGAGATTGAATTAAAGTTCTCTGTTGTTGCTTGTCCAGGATGCGTTGTACTCCGACCCCACAGACAGCTGAATATATGTTCATTCATATGTATTTGGCATAAAACATGACGAGGCGTAGACTGTCACAGGTAGGTCGCAAGCTCCAGATCGCGTTAAATGTAGCGGTTGCACTGACGTACGTGCATTTGTTGGATCGCCCAATCGTGCGTCACGACCTCAAGTCTGGGAACGTGCTGCTTGCTGCTGATATGCAGCCAAAACTTTGCGACTTCGGTGTCGCGCGCTTCCAGACTATCCAAGACACGATGACTGCCGGAATCGGGACGGCAAGCTGGTTGGCACCGAAAGTGATCGACGGTCAATGTGACTACGCCCACCGCGCCGACATTTTTTTGTTCGACGTGCGCTATTGTCAGAGCTGGATACTCACCAGCTGCCTTACCATGCGTTAGAATCGCAATTGCCTCTTATCGGCATCATTCTTCGTGGCTATGGGCAAATTCGTGCCATCGTTCTCGTCAACGTGCCCATCGCCGATTCGAGAATTGGCAGCTGGTTGCCTCGCATTCCATGCCGCCGATCGCCCGACAGTGACTGAGGTTGCATTTGCGCTGCGCTCAATGGAACGGAATCGCATGGTACCGCCGATCTATCACGTCGCGTAAAAAAGGATGGTAGTGTTACTTTCCGCGATATTTTCTGCATCGGATACTCCTTCCCAATCAGCCGCCGTTCTTTGTCTCGCAGTTGTCGTTGTGGTTGTGGTGAGACTGAGGCTTTGTAGATGCACAAGAACTGCCCTGCCCGACTCCGCTGAAAATCGAGCGACGTCCAACACGCTGTCCTGGATTTTTCTTTTTTCGGCACACAAGCTGTGCACAATAACAGTCCTCTTGAACGTGCCTGCACGATGTGGATCCGATGCCAGCTCAGAAACCACCAGAGCGCACCCACCAGCGATCCTCCATCAGCAGTGCAGTTTGCGCGTCGCCCGTCAAGGAAAGGGCAGCGTTGCACCGAGCAAGGAGATGATGGAAATTGTGGCTGCTGCGTTGAGCCGACAGAGCAGGAATCAGCATTTGACCCTTTCGGAAGTGATGCGAAGACATCACAGAGATCAAACGCTTGATCTCACACCCGACCAGCTCATCGTGAAATCAACGCGCGCGCAATGTGCTTTGCGGGTCTTCATCCTCGCCGTACACGTCGTGGTGGGTCTTGCCTCACTCGGGTTTGGCATCATTTATTTGATGTTGGTGGTGAAGTCAGAATGGGCAGAAGACGTCTTTGCAAATGCCGGACTCCAGTTCCACGCAAAGGTTGCCTTGGCGGCTGCAATCTTGTCGGGATTGTGTGGAGCTGGTCATGTGCTCCAGGCAACCAGAGCTTCTTATCAGAATTACACAGCAAAACGTCAACCAGTTCAACCTGTTGATGCAGCACCAGGTACGACGTAGCTCCTCCTTCAGGTGCTTGGACAATGAAGTAATGATGTTCGCCCAGTGCTATTGCAGGTGACGGCTTTGATTGCCATTCGAGGGCAGCACTTCGATACTTTCTTCCTCGTCCGCGAATTCCTCACGATCGGGCTGCAGTCGTACCAGTGCTACCTTCTCAAGTCGTCAATCGTGAACAACGCCACTCTCCTCGCTTCAATCGCTCTATTAGCCATAAACTGCGTGTCCACCCCAGTTATCCACGTCATCGGTCGCAGCTGGCATGTGCTTACAAGGCGATTGCTCTGTTTGGTGGTCAACGCCATCATTGACTTGATCTGCAGTCTGCTCATGCCGATCGCCATCATTCTGCCATACTTTGTCATGTTCATGCAGACGTCGCTGACGGTGCATACTGGCAAAGGCCACGATCCCATTTTCATTGCAAGGGCGCGAGGTGAACTGAGCTTGGCTGTTGTCAATTCCGAAGCGACCTGTGCGAAGCTCTACATTCCAGCCTTCCTGCTCTTGATTGGGTTGTCGGATCTCCAGGCGTTGTACGCCAACGCCCTCGCGGTTTCAAGAACGCAGCGGACAAACTCAGGCGCGAATAATCCTGTGGCGACATCCTCTGGGCTTCGTCGGCCGAAATCAATCAAAATCGCCCACCGGATGGGTCACACTGCCTTGTTGGTGTACGGGATTGCCATTGTCGGTATTGCCATTGCAGCCTGCTCCCCTGGGCGTCGTGAAGCGCTTTCGACGTGTCAAGTTCGACTACACCCATGGAAACCACGACGAGTCGCCTGTGGTGCCATCCTGATTGACTGCGTACGTGAACGAATCAATGGCTCAGCCGACGAAATACGACTGCGCCTGGAAGAATACGATCTCGACACAATCCAAGTGGTGACATTTGCACATTGTTCTGGGTTGGAACTGCCATCGACGCTGCAGCAGTTGCAGATGCTCTTGGTTTTGGAGGTCTACAACAGCACATTGGTGGAATGGGGAATGGACGCTGGAATCCGGGCGGCATCGCATCCAGATCTCATGATTGTCCACATTATTGAGGTGGATTTGTCTCCTCTGGACGATACCATTCCAGCTGGGCTCTTGGGCAACCACCTTCCGCTGTCGCTCTCGAGCATTCTCTTTGCCAACACGCTTCTCCGCGAGCTTCCCGATGATATTCATGTGGCTTGGAATCAGCGGCTCGAGTTTCTTCAATTTAACGACTGTGGACTGACGTCGCTACCACATGGATTCAGCGAGCTCCATGTCTCCTTCAAGTTGTCTCTCTCGGGAAACAACCTGACTTCGATGCCCCCAGGATTCTTCACGCACAAGGTGCCTCATCTTGTCAACCTGAACAATAACCCGATCAAGCTCCCAGTCGATGGCAACGCCACAGGGTTGGCATTGCTCTCGGTGCAAGACACGCAGGTTGAAGCTCTTCCAGCGTGGGTGTTGGCCGCGTCACCGTCATGGATTGTCGGAGCACACTCGCCATTTTGCACGGATGAGCCTCCATCGAGATTTGTGGGCAAGACAAACGTGACGTGTGAGCAGATGGACGTCACGTTGTTCAATTTTGACGTCGCCGACTGGAAACAGCGGCGTGGGTTCGTTTGATACACTGAAGTTGGCAGTGGGGTTGCTATGTTCTCACAGGGCTTTGACTACGGTCACGCCTTCTTTTAATCAGTGCAGCATATTAGATGTATCACGCTCCTTGGGCAGCACGCACTTTGAACGCTTCGAATTGGCATTGGCTCACACCATCGTTGACATGTGCGATATCAATCGTGTCACACGGGCAGCCTACGCTCTCAGCAATGTCCTGGTATTTTTTTGATGCCGCATCGCGAGCTTTCCTTTCCAGAATCCGCGCGTCATATGTGTGAATCCACGATCTAAACTGCATCACTCCTCACCAACTCCACTATAAAATGTTGGCAAAGACCTCATTCGTGCATCCCTGTCATTGCGCATAGAAGGCCGAGACCCGTGTGATTGTGGCGCACGTCCGTTTTAATATGTGCAATGTAGGCGTCGCTGCGCGTGCAAGCAGGGAGAGCGACCGAACGAGACAAGCAATCATGGGGCCCGGCGACGATGACGATGGAGACGACGGACAAGATGGCAGCAAACCCGTGGGCAACTTGACAGGCTCTACCAACACAGGCAACGTCATCAACAATGGCAAGAGAAACAACAACAACTTCAACGACGACGACGACGACGACGACGACGACGGCAACACCAACAACAACGGAAACAATGGAGATAGTGGAATCATCACTCCGTCGCCGTCTCCTTCTCCGGCCAGGCCGTCCGTATTGACAACCACTCCTATCTCGATGCAGAAAAGTTTGGCGCCGCTCCCTCAAACAGTTTGAGTTTGAGTCAAACTCGGGCACCAGCAACAGCAGTAACGCCCGCACCGTCCTCATCTCCAAGCGCTGCACCGCCCGCTGCTTCAGTGTCGACACCGTGGCGCCAGCCACCGCCACCCCCACCGCCTTCTACCCCAGCACCTTCCCCGACAGTGACACATCAGCCGGAGTCTACTGGATCGAAGCCATCCGCGTCATCGCACTCAAAATCTGCGGGCACAAATATCACTGGTTGCACATGCATCGCCACATCAGAGAGCACCGTAAAGGCAGCAGCGCTCAAGTGCACTTCAAGTAACCAGTCCACTTGACCGAGCAACCACTTGGTAGATCCATTGATCACAACAAGAATGTAAGGCGATCTCTAGTCTCAGATCCAATCGTTTATAATTGATAGCTGAACTGTCGACGATTGGCGCAGCCAAGTCACCGAGTGCTGGTCTGAGCAGTTTGAGTCATTTTTCACGCCATATCCATTGCTATCAAGTTTGTACGTTCATAATTGCCTTCATCACATTTTGGTCGAGACTTACTTGTTTCTTCGAGGACACTTCAAGAAATGCAATTCAACAACTCGAACATCTCTCTTGTGCTTCCTGCATCGCTTATCTCTCTGAGCGTCGCTCGAAAACTGCGTGCCCAGCTACACTGGATCGTTACCGTCACTGGCTCGCTCACCGTGCAACCAGGTCTCTCGTGACCACCAACGCTGAGGACCTGCGAAACACGATCGTAGATGAACAAACTTGATTCATAGCACCCAAAATCTCGCAGCAACATCTCTGGCAGAAAAAAATTGCGACTGATTGCACCAACTCCAGTGTACTTGAATGCCAAGCGACGCCGCAGTCAGCATCTCCGGAAACCACATCCACGAACTCACTGGTTTAGTGGATTGCAGGACCGATCATCATCGTAATTGTCATTGCATGGGTGGTTTACAAACGACGGTGCTCGCACGTGCACAAGACACGTTGAGCTCGTAAATCACTCGACTCCACCTCGTACGGATGCTCGCTTGGCCCATGATCGAGCACTCCAGTCCAATCCAACACCCTCAACTTTCCCCAATGTGTGCAATTTGGACACGTACGAAGGAGCGACCGGACTTCCCCATGGGATGCGCCGACCACAAGCTCCAGATCGCACTCGACGTCGCCGTCGCCTTGACCTACGTCCACTCACTATCGCGT